>CM027663.1:11200000-11800000 GCA_015731905.1 Salix dunnii | reverse complement strand
AGGTGAGTTTAAACTCCTCCAACTCATTAGCTTCATTCAGTGTGTTTTTGCATGTTACTTTAGCTAATTATCCCCCCCCCCCCCCTATTCTGATTTTTTCTTTAATTTTTGGTATTTATTACCTTGCATGGATTAAACTGTATTCCAATACCCAGTGATCTTTTTTTTAATTCCATTGACCAGTTCATTTCTGCTTACTTATCCGTAACAAAAAAGAAGTGAAGTAACCGATTACTTGAAGTCACTGTAGCAGTCACCTGAATTGTTTATACAGAACGATGACCGCTTTGGTCAGTATTATGCCTTTCTGTCAACGTTAAAACACTATTACCATTCTTCTTCTTTTTTAATGCATGGTATGTTGTTGATTTGAAATGCTTCGTGGCCTGTTTTTTCAAGGCCTTAATCATATTATGCGTTACTGGGACTACTTCTCCATTGAAGCATTGCTTGTGCAATGAATTATATATTATAGGCTTTTGTTCAAACTCAAAAGGAAGTGTAGGGTTGTTACAATTATATGTATATGTAATTCCCATGTTGAATCAACCTGTTAAGATGCAGTGCTTGCGAAGGAGACAATGACAGGACTAGCAACTGACACCGTTAATCAAGGGCTTCGAGTTAAAGCGATGTTTAAACTCGGGTCAGAATTGTATGCAGTCGATTCATGCACTGGTAACACTGTTTCGGAGCAATTGGTTTCCATGAAAGAGCAGAGCATGAGCATTTTGAAGGAGTTCATCACTAAACATAATGTTCCAACTGATGTCCCTGATGAACTAGCTGAAAGCTCTTCAGAAGATGATGAAGTCCTCGAGAAGCCTCAGGTTAAAACGAAGAAATCAAAACTCACTTGATATTTCCTTTGTTCTTTGCTCAAAGTTGAAAATATATCCTGGACAAAATATCCCAGGTATTAAGAGGAGGTAGTTATGCTGCCTGACATTTCTTAGTCATCGAACCGCTGTCTCGCATCTTGTCGAAATGATATGTGATGGTAACTGTGGTTGTTTAGTGCCACTAGAACGAATGCTGAATTTGTAACACAACTCTAGCTCAAACACTTAGAACCAAGCAGTTTCATTGTCATGTGAATTCATACTGCATGTATGGGAATTGAAGGGATCCATATGATATTTGTTTCTGCAAATGTGATGCGTTCTTACAAGTTTTTATATGTTAACACATTTTAACCATTCCTATTTTTCTGCTTGCATTTTCTTTTCTTCCATATTTTGCCATTGATCATGTCTTGAGATTTTTTTCTTCCATATTAACCAGCAGGGGAAACCATGACCCACTCCAACCAAATCCACGCGCAGGCAACAAGGGCTTATGAAAGATCAGCATAGGAAACCCAAAACTAGAGCAGAACCAAAAAGCAAAAGCATGACTCTCACATGCAGCGAAGATAGGAAATCAGGTAAAGCGTCGGAATCAAGAACCAAAATAAGAATATAGTATAAATTAAAACAAGACTCTAGGAGAACCAATTAGAAATTAAATAAACCAAACAGCAAATGATGAGCACATGCATTCATGATTAGAGAAAAATAAAGTCATGATGGAAAATCATCTACCCTTTCAACTCCCGTTCCAAACTATGACAAACTGGATTGCTTTCATGGGGAGTATTGTTATCTTAAACTATTCTTCCTGAAAAATCTCAATCATTGGATTTATAAGGTCCACTCATTCAATGCATGAGATTTTCATAACTTTTTTTAAAAAGGATATATGGTAAGGTCATAGCATTACTTCAAGGATAAATTAATACACGGACTTATTTTACATGCATGCATGCATGCATTTATCTAATATGTAGAGCAATACAAACTACACTGTAGACACATTAAAGTGATTAAAGATGAATTTTTTTTCGTTGAATATTTCTGATGGTCTCCTCCAGCTGTTCCATACAGATTTTTTTGTTCACGCGGCCATCTGTTCCAGCCTCCTCCATCTTTTTACCTTCATCACCTGAGTTATCTGCTGAGAATGCTAGGATAGGGATGTGAACTCCATAAAATTTCTCTTCTTTTCTTATTTGTCTTGTTGCTTCACACCCATCCATTTTTGGCATCTGTTGAAAACAAGATATTATTACATGGATAAGGTAAACTTTATCATGAGATAAAACTATTTGCATGAACCAAGTTTTAAGAGGCAACATATTTCCCCATGATCTTCCATCCTGTATATTAGTTGCAAAAACTAATGATGCGTACTGTTTTATCTCGTGAGATTTGCAGAAAAAATCTTTCTAGCCAACTAGTTACTGACCCGTTTTAAGTTTAATGTTGGGTGCCCACATTGTTGTTTGTTTTAAGAAAATAAAAGATAAGTAAGCATTTTTAGCAACGAAAACAATTGATAACAACATGAAGGAAATGGGATTCATATTCTTTACCTCGCAGTCCATTAATATGTAGTCATAAGGAAGCACAATAGAGTGGCCATGTTCCCTTTGGTTGTGTAGACCCATGCAGACTAGTTGAAAAGCCTCCTCTCCATTTTCACAAACCTCAACAGTTGCGCCGTGGCCTGTAAGAAAGTGCCTGCTCACTATGCGAGATATTTCATTATCATCAGCAACCAAGAATTTCAGCCCGCTTAATGATTTGTATTTGCTTAGATGACCACGTACTTCTTGGATCTCTGATGATCTAACTGGTAGCCTTTCAGTTGGAGGCTCTCTTGATTTGGATCTAGCATGAGAATGATATGGATCATCTAACAAAGGATTCTTCCTGTATTTTTCATTTTTGGAGCTGTCATCGGCTTGTGAGTCCACTTGCTGAAATGAGTTTTCCCAAGTTGATGGAATCTTTAACCTTGTGCTTTGTGGATGCGTTGATGGATATGAACCAGGATCCTTCAGAGCACCTGTGTCTTGGATTGTACTTCCTCTATCTGATATGGAAATAAGTCCATGGCCCCCGAATTCAGGTAGAAGTTGTATCACTTGATATAGGCGAGAACCATGAAATGGTTTCAACAAAATGTCATCCCTTGGATCTATCAAGTCTTGCTCAAAGCTTCTCAAATTGATACTTCGTGAAGTTGGTTTATCCAGCCAAACAACCTTGCAACAACTACAATGAAGGTCTCTTCTAAATTCAGCAACGACTCTGCAAAGTTCCTGAAATGGTCCAGCACCAACATCAATCACAAGCAATACAAAGCCCGGTGCACCTCTGGGATTACTACCTCTACTTGCGGATGGTTTTTGATCTATCCCGTCCATGCAACTTAAAGGCACATCCTTCATTGATCTAGGGTTAAAATTGTCACTTCTTGAGCCCAAATCAGATTTTCCTGAAGAACTATGTGGAGAAACACTCTGCCTGGCTTTTATTCTCTTTAGAGTAGAGTGAAGATGCTCCCATTGCTTCACAGATGATACTTTTATCCCCAGACCCTCTATATATTTATGTGAACTTCTTAGCCGCTCTTCATTTTGAATCAGCAGAACAACATGGGATCCTTCAATCTTAGGACTAGAACTAAGAATAGACAGCCTAGGACTAGGGGTGCGAACCATTAGGCCTGCAGAAGAAGTTCGAATAGTCAGCTCCAGATAGTTATGTTCGCTATCAGGCATGGAATCCCCTTCAATCTCAACTTCAGCATTTTTGTTATCTGTTGAAGGTGTCTCGTATATATCAAGGAAAACGTTGAACTTGAAGCAAGTTCCCCTCTCGCCGTTCTCTATATCCACGATTCCTATTTCTCCTCCCATTAGACGCACCTGGTGAAAATTATTTAACAAAGGTTCATCGAAGGAATATAATCAAAAGCAGAATCAAGAAAGGAAAGGGTCCTTAATTTGTACTTAATGTACTATAAACTACTAGTTAATTTGTGCAAAAGTTGAGTACGTACCAAAGATTGAACGATGCCAAGTCCTAAGCCAGTGCCTCCTTGTCCAAGAGCTGTTTCTTTGACTTGAACAAAATTCTCAAACACTGATTTTTGCTTGTCTTTTGGGATTCCTTTTCCTGTATCCTTCACCTCAAATACAAATTCCATAGTGCTTTGCTTTTGCTTCACTTCATTAAATTCTTTTTTCTTCTTGAGAAAATGGCATGAAAAATGTATCCACAAACCATTCTGATTGGAAGCAATTATCTTGTTTTCTAAACTGGGTTTTTGAGTCCATGCTCGAACTGATACATGCCCATCAGATGTGAACTTAACAGCATTGCTAAGTAAATTGCACAGGATTTGCTTTAGTTTTCCCCTGTCGCCTTTCACTCGAGAATGTCTTAGAATGGAACCATCATAGGGGTCCAGCACCACATCTACACCTTTTTTCATGCCCACAGGATGAAACAAATCAACTATATCTTCAAGAAGCTTGGCTAAATCAAATTCTTCTTCTTCAAGTTGCATTTTGCCGGCTTCAATTTTGCTGGTATCAAGAATAGAATTCAACAAACCTGTACAGGCAAGAATTTTAAATTGTTAAAAAAGAGAATATTCTATGCAAAAAGCTAAATTCAAATGCGCTAGAAAGATTAGTCCATAAGCTTACCAACTAGGTCCTTTGTGCAACCATCTATTTGTCGTAAATATGTGTCTAACTCGGAACCTGCACGCACTTCTGCACGGCATATCTCTATCAAACCAGAAATGCCTGCTAGAGCCGCTCGAATGTCATGGCTAGCACTAGCAAATGCAAGACTCTTATTCATACTCTTTCGTTCTGCCTGTTGCGTTGCTTCCATTTGCTTTATTAGAGCTGAACACAAGTGCATTTCCCTTCTTGCGGTCCTAACCACCAGCAATATGAAACCAGCAATCGAAATGAAAATCCCAGCAATCATTATTATCAATAGAATGAGGGATATTTTGACGCTCTTGTTAACACTGCTCGCTAATCCATTGTATGGGAAAGCTAGCGCATATACCTGCAATCCAAATTCCCATAAATCATATGAATTCATAAAACAGTTATCAATAAAATTCAAATTAATCTATGAGTCAATATTGTATGAATGATTTCTAAGTGTTACATACCGATTGAACTCCCATAATTTCAACCTGAGAGCAGTAAACTCTGTACTTTGCTTCCCTGAGATACAACACTGAATCTTTTAGTTTGCCATTGTTCGGCATATCGCATGAAACATTTTCAAAGTGGTCGCCATTTAGTCTTGTCATGTGTAGAGAAATTGGATTTTTCTTTATCACAGTTTGAGTGTTAGGCAGTCCTCCTGCAAGAACTTTACCGGATTGGGTAGCCAAGTACAAGTTCCCACCATAAAGATCTACATTGTTGAAGAAACTGGTTAACGCTTTAGGCGAAAACCCTAAAGAGAGGACGGCTTGTCCATGTAAACTAACTGTGTTAAGGAACAGAGGATCTTGAGCACTGTTCCATCCACTCTCAAACGATGCATACCCTTGGCTACTATTTAATGCCTGCTCAATCAAACTTGCATTAGTCGTAATGAGAGGAAGGGAATATTTAACTGCATCTCCATATACTTTTCCGGTGTCTGAATCCACAGGTTGTCTATACCAGGAAAAGTTCCTCAAATTTGAAGCTGTAGAGTTAGAGTACACAGCAAACGTCTGGTTGCCTTCATAATAGTATGAGAAGAAAAGACCTCCCAATCCAATATATGAAATCTGCGATATGAAAGGAATTGTTGAAAATGCTTGAAACAATGAGGGAGCAACCTGCAGACAAAAGGAGAAAGAAAAACACTTAACTTAGCCCTCTTATGATTAAATTACCACTCCTTGTAACATATTATCATTACAAATAGTAGTAACTTCTAAAGTATATGAATTGAATATACACACAAACCTTTTTCTCAACATCATATGATGAGAGAATGCTTCTTCCATTGATGGATGAACTCACAACTCTTGCTAAATTTATTGCAGATGAATTTATGGGGTGCAATAATTTAGCCATGTTCTCAATTTCAGACAGCAATCCAGATTGAACAATATGGGCGTTCAAATCCATGTGCTTCTCCATCCGTTTGATCATATTATACCAGCATGGTACCATTACACAAGGGAGTAGCAAAACTCCAATTGCCTGCATTTCAATTGTAATGGAATAAAAGAAAAGGAACATGATAATTATTAAAGAAATAATATATATATATTGGATGAAAATCCACTTTAGAATAGGTGATTATCATCGAAGAAATTAAATTCATCAGTCTATTTCAGGCTTGCACGCAGTAATAAGTTCAGTGGAAAATCAATGAAATACTAAAAGAATTTTGCATGCAAGGAGTTTTATTAAAATGAACAAGTATAGTACCAAAATGATGAAGAAGAGAACAGGCCTTGACGCTATCAATGAGCTGAGCTTCATTGGATTTTGTAGTTGTAACCAAACAAGGCCAAGATGAACTCTCTGCATCCATGAAAACCATAGAAAATCATTTCAATAATATTGCCACTTAATTAGGTTAATTATCATAATTAGAAGAAAATATATATTTTTCATAATTGAGTATGTATGAGGATTTAAATCGTATCGGGTTGATCATATATACATGGCAACTTTTCTACTTCCTTTCTTATCAGATTATTTTGCTTTAATTAAATCCTCCTTTTCAATGAAGAAAAAAATAGGGAAACAAAAAAGCAGCACATTTCTATGCATTTTAAAATCACTCAAAAAGTTTTGCGCTTTTATTAAACAAAATGTCGTATTGGTGGTTAAAAACCTGAATTAGCTTTCTTGATTTTTTTAGCTTTAAGTTTCAAAGAAAAATATTAAATTTCTCTAAATGTATCAAAGCCAATAAAAAAATTCTTTTAAGATCATTCTAAAAAGACTAACATGGTGTTTGGTACGTGTGTGAGGATACACTTTACCTTGAACGACCATTTCAAGAGGTCAAGAACAACATAATTTTAATAATTTGGAGAGAAAAAATTAATTCATCGCATCAGTCCTCCTTATCTGTCACCCTCTGTTGTGTTCAATAATCTTTAAGAAATCACACACACACACACTTTATCTTTTATTATAATTTTATTATAAAATCCACACGTGTATTGATAATTAAATACATTCGAGAAATTAATAGCAAGCATGAATGTTTTTAATTAAGACGCCATGTTTTCTTAACCCCATAGAGCAAAAATCTTTAGAGATTAACTTTCGAGTATTCTTTTAGGAATGAATTGGAATATTATTCTTAAAAGAACTAACGAGAAAATCGCTGAATATTTTTCTCCATATAAATATACATAAACAATCTGTGCGTTTAAATATGGTTTTCTAAAGTAAAAAATCATCAATAAAAATAAAATTATAGAAGAATATCTACATACTTCAAACAATGTTATCAAATCTCAACAATCCTTTTCTGCCTTCTATTATTAATATGTATAGACAATCCAATTATATTATTTTTATTTTTCTGTATAGACGATCTGATTATTATTATTATTCAAAAATTGTTTTTGAATTATATTTAAATAATTTAATTTATAACTGAGGAGGCTAAATATTTTTTATTTCACATATTGAATTAGATTAAATTTAATAACCATACAAAAGATTATACAAGATGTGATTTTTTTTTAATAAACATTAAAAAACTTGAGTGTAAGAAAAACATTAAATTTAAGATACCTCCGTGGATAAGAGAAATTATATTATTTTTTTTTTTGTGAAATCAATGCTAAAACACATTTTTCTCTTCAAAACCCAAGATAATATATATATATATATATATATATATATATATATATATATATATATATATATATATATATATATATTTTTTTTTTTTTTTGAAAAAAAAACAATTTCTTTTTTTTAAAAAAAAAAATGCTAGTATATTGGCAGTATGCATAAAAACCACATTTTTTTGTTCTAAATATTTTCTCAAAAATATATATTATTTTATTTTTTATTTTTTATTTTTTCATATTTTTCCTATTTTTATTTTTATTTTTTATTTATTTATTTTATATTTTTTTCGGGTGGGCTGACAGGCAGCCCACCCTATTTGGAAGACTGGGCTGGCAGCCCAGCCTGTCTCGGGCTGGGCTGTCAGCCCGGAAAGAAATATGGGCCGTTGGCCCATAAGATCTTGTGTATGGGCCTTCGGCCCATATAAATCTTGGGTCTGGGCCATAGGCCCAGACAACCTGGTCTGGGCTTCCAGCCGTATGGGCTGGAAGCCCGACCCTCTTAGTGTATCCGGGCCGGGCTTGGTGCCCGGCCCGAACCGACCCGGTTACTGTATCAACAGTAACCGGGCGTTATTTACATGAAGAAGAAGAACAGTAGAAAATGAGGATTTTTCGAGTACAATGAATGGCTTACCTGTTAATGCCTTCGTGTAGAGGAGATCGAGGTGGTTCTTCTGGTCGTTTTCTCGTTGGAAATGGTGGCCTGAGTTTGCCGGAGTGGTCGTCGGAAAACCTGCTGTCACGTTGCAGGGGTTGCTGATATAGCGGCTGTCGTTGCCTCTCCCTTCGCCTGAGATGATGGAGGAGTTACTGGAGTTTAGGGGCGGCTTATGGTGATGATAAGGAGGAATAATGGTGGTCGACAGTGGTGATGCACGGCTGGCCGAGAGTGAAGAAGAAAAACAGGGGACCTGGTTTTTTAGAGAGAGAGACAGAATAAACAAAATAAAACGATGGGGAGAGCAGGAAGAAGATTGACTCAAAATTTTTAGGTAAGTGATTCTGCCATTATCTCTATTTTCTGCGTCCTTAACACTATATTTCTTGCTCACGTAAATCTCCTGTTTTTTTTTTTCTTCTTCTTCCCTGTGCACTGCTATTTATAGCAGAGATGATCCCACCATTAGGTTGCATGCAGTGTTATGGAAAGTTAATCAAACCGGGAGAAATCAGGGAGACAGGGAGGAGAATTAGGAAATTGATTTTGATGGAGATTAATTTGGGAAGAAAATCATGATTGATATAGGCAGGAAATTATAAATGCTCTGTTGTGCTGATGGAGATGAATTCGGGAATAAGATTAGCATTGATATGCTTTGCTGTGATGGAGATGAAACGGGAAGAAAATCAAACAGAAAATCAACGCCAATGCATGACGGAAAAATGCAGATTTCAAAATTTATAGGAAGAGAAAAAAAAAATGATTTGGTCGTTTAAAAATTCTTTAATTGCACCCAATTAGATTTAAATTTGATTTTATACAATTACCCCATCAAAAATTCAATCTCAAACTTAGCTTTGCGCGATCTTTTTATTCTGGTCCTTGGTTCCTGATTTTCGCGATTTAACCCTTAATCGACCATTAAACTCTCAATTTATCCAATTCGGTCCCGATTCGCATAATTGACTTGAAAAAATCAAATTGGTCTTCGAAAATTTTAATTTCATCAATTGAAACCAAATTAAATTTAAGAACTTGATTTCTTATTAACGAAACCCTTAGTAAAATTAATTCGACCAATTTAAAATATAGTTAAATCCTTAAACTGGACCCAAAATAAATTCTGAAAATACAATTATAATTTAAACCAACAATTAGATTTAATTGACCCGTAAAATATAATTATATATTTTTTTGCTTAGTTTTTACGCAGATTTATCTGATAATAAATTATTTCGACCTTTAATCTGTGATTTTCTTTATTTTTGGGTGCCGAAGGGATACGATCGAGTTTTCGAAAACATCCAAAAGTTCACCTTGATTTTCCTGCTGACATCAGACCCCTTTATTTTATTTTTTCGTTATTTTCCGGTAGTTTTATTTATTTATTTTATTTTATTTTATTTTTTTATATTATTTTTTTTTGGGGGGGGGGGAATGACCCAAAATTGGGTTACGACAAGGTTAATTATCATAATTAGAAGAAAATATATAATTTTCATAATTGAGTATGTATGAGGATTCAAATCGTATCGGGTTGATCATATATACATGGCAACTTTTCTACTTCCTTTCTTATCAGATTATTTTGCTTTAATTAAATCCTCCTTTTCAATGAAGAAAAAAATAGGGAAACAAAAAAGCAGCACATTTCTATGCATTTTAAAATCACTCAAAAAGTTTTGCGCTTTTATCAAACAAAATGTGGTATTGGTGGTTAAAAACCCGAGTTAGCTTTCTTGATTTTTTTAGCTTTAAGTTTCAAAGAAAAATATTAAATTTCTCTAAATGTATCAAAGCCAATAAAAAAATTCTTTTAAGATCATTCTAAAAAGACTAACGTGGTGTTTGGTACGTGTGTGAGGATACACTTTACCTTGAACGACCATTTCAAGAGGTCAAGAACAACATAATTTTAATAATTTGGAGAGAAAAAATTAATTCATCGCATCAGTCCTCCTTATCTGTCACCCTCTGTTGTGTTTAATAATCTTTAAGAAATCACACACACACACTTTATCTTTTATTATAATTTTATTATAAAATCCATACACGTGTATTGATAATTAAATACATTCGAGAAATTAATAACAAGCATGAATGTTTTTAATTAAGACGCCATGTTTTCTTAACCCCATAGAGCAAAAATCTTTAGAGATTAACTTTCGAGTATTCTTTTAGGAATGACTTGGAATATTATTCTTAAAAGAACTAATGAGAAAATCATTGAATATTTTTCTCCATATAAATATACATAAACCATCTGTGCGTTTAAATATGGTTTTCTAAAGTAAGAAATCATCAATAAAAATAAAATTATAGAAGAATATCTACATACTTCAAACAGTGTTATCAAATCTCAACAATCCTTTTCAACCTTCTATTATTAATGTGTATAGACGATCCAATTATATTATTTTTATTTTTCTGTATAGACTATCCGATTATTATTATTATTCAAAAATTGTTTTTGAATTATATTTAAATAATTTAATTTATAACTGAGGAGGCTAAATATTTTTTATTTCACATATTGAATTAGATTAAATTTAATAACCATACAAAAGATTATACAAGATGTGATTTTTTTTTAATAAACATTAAAAAACGTGAGTGTAAGAAAAACATTAAATTTAAGATACCTCCGTGGATAAGAGAAATTATATAAAAAGAGACAAGAGAGCAGCATCTTTCTTATTCTCTTATTATTAACAAATCAGAACGTGAACGCAGTCAATGAATGATTGGCAGATGAAGAGAAGGAAATGAGGATCAGCATCATAACAATAAACGAACATATACAAAGAAGATAAGAGAAGAGAAGAGAAGAGTTTCAACCTTCAGATGGGTTTCTCTCAAGACAATTTGAAAGGGTTTGTTTTGGCGTTGTCTTCAAGGGCGTTTATCGGTGCTAGCTTCATTATTAAAAAGAAAGGCCTTAGAAGAGCTATTATTATTCTGTGTAGACGATTCAGTATTTGATATCGAGGACAGGGATGATCGACTATGTACCACACACACATATGAAAAAACAAGGAAAACAATAACAATAAATAAATAAATAAGTTTTGAGAGAGAAAAGAAGATGACCTGCTCTGACTGCGCCGCAAAAGAGGGGATGAAATCGGACACAAAATCCTAAGCCTAGCTATAACTCTCCCGCAATGTCTTCGTCGCTTGAAGAAGAAAACGTCACTCTCTGCTCGTGCTTCTTTTTTTTCTAAATATTTTGTTTTAACTGTGAAACTACCCTGCAAGCTAGGTTATTTATAAGGGAAAACTTGGCTTTCAAATAAGAAAAATATTAGGTAAGTAATATTGAGATTTCGATAATTTTAGCTAACGACAGGTTTGTAAAAGCAACTTGTTGAAAAAAAAAAAGGTACATATGTCGATCTAATTATCGTTTTGTTGATAAATTTAAGGTTTGAAGCACCACGTTGGCTCCATGCAACAACAATATCTCTTAATCAGGATGGCAACCAGAATGAACCATCTCATAAAAATATCAAACTGCCTCTTTCATCTTAGTTTGCTTGCATAGATCCCGGATCAAAATTGTATAGCTCCTAACATCAGGTGATGGGCCCTTGGCTTTCATGACCTCAAAGAACTTGATTGCATCATGTTGAAATATTGCTCTTTCCTTTCCTGTGAGATTCTTTCCTCAACTGGATTCTTTGGCTTGCCTTCTGTAATATAGGAAAGATTAATTATAGGAGCAAATCATATGTTACTGTTATGTAATAATAGCAGCAATATTATAGGAAAAATGAGACCTCCTCTGACTCCTTAACAACCCTTCAAGCATAATATTATGGGTGACAATATCAGGCTTAAACCCCCTATCAAGCATCTCGATCCAAATCCTCCCGGCCTCCATCAAATTCTTCACCCTACACCATACATTAAGCAATACGGTATATGTCCTCAAATCTGGTGTAAACCTACCTTCCAACTTCCGAAACCATACATGATTCTCGATGCTGCTGCCCTGGAGAACCTTGAGATTTTTGAGGGTTGTTTTTATAGCCGTAAAATTTACGACTATAATTATAAGGAGTCGCCACCTAGTATTAAGGTTACTAGGAACCTAGTGGTCTATGAGAGTCTTAGGTAAGGGGACTTGTTGTGCAAGGGGAAGACGCATCACCCCCAGTGCACCCTACCTATGGTAAGCTGCATTGTTGTTTGATTGTTTTTCTTAAGTTTATTTTTTACACTGTATTTAAAAAGGAAAAATATATTTTTTTGTTCGCGGTGTACTTTACGATGTAATTTTACATCGCAGTTAAAAACCTTTTTTTTCACCTACGAATGTACCTTACATTGTAATTTTACATCGTAGTTAAAAATTCTTTTTATCTGCAAGTGCACTTTACAATGTAAATTTACACCGCGAAAACTAAAACAAAATAATTATTAAATTATTTTTGACATTTTGGCCGAACGCCAATGGATAATCGTAAACTGGTTACGATATCCAATTTTCGTTTAAAAATATGAAAAAGATGCAATATTTTTTTTACGAAAAATATGCTTGAAAAATCTTGGAATTCGGCCGTATGCACGAAAACAACATTTTTTTTAAAGGCATTTTTTTTTTTGTTTTTTTTTAATTTTTCTTTTTAAAAAAAAAAAAAATTGGGCAGGAGCTGGCCCAACCAAATGGGCCAGCCAAGGTGGGCCAAAGGCCCACCTATGCTGGGCTGGTACGGAAGCCCATGAGGCCAGAAGAGATGGCTAAGGGCTTGGACTGGACCTGGCCCAGCAATTGGTCTGGGCCGAATCAGTCCAGCCCAAAACAAAAAAAACAATGAAATAAAAAAACAGAAGAAGATTTCGGGTTGCCTACTGTTCATGTATAACGTGAACAGTAAAATGGTGGTCAGCCGACCATCGCGAGGGGCTCACCTTCCACTACCGTCGGGTAGAGGACATCGAGGTGGCTCTCCCTGTCAAGGTGGCATCGAAAACGGAGGCCTGTGGTGGCCGGAGGAGCCGTCAGAACAGGACTGGACAACGTCGCTACCTCTGCTCGACGTTGCTGTCGTTGCTGCTGCTTCGTTGCTGCCGTTGCCGGAGCTGGAGGTCAGGACTGGGTGGTGACTGGAAATGGACCTAAGGAGGAGCTTCTGGCGTGGTGGCTGACGGGAGCCGAGTGACTGGTTTTAGAGAGCTAGAGGGTTGTCGGGGAGTGAGAGAGAGTTGCACCTTCGCTGCTCCTCATGCTGCTGTGTCGCCTGAGAAGGAAGGCTGGCTGAGCTCGCTGTTCAGGAGCTTCTGGAGTGGAGGGGAAGCTGAAGGTGATGAGGGTGGTCTTGGGTGGTCGGCTAGCCACTCCTGGTGGAGAGAGAGAGAGTTGCCGATAGACTGAACTTAGAGAGAGAGAGGGGCTGTCAAACCGGGGGAGAGGGAGAACTAATGCCGAAGAAGATGAAGGATGATTGTGTTATTTTATGCTTGTGTTTTTTTGCCAGAACTCTGCAAATTCTCCTCTCCCTCTCTGTGGTTTTTTTCGCTCCCCTGTCAACTGGTCTCTCCCCCCGTTTTTTTCTTAGTTTTTCAGCCCGTCTCCCTCTATTCTTCCCCCTCTGTTTTCAACCACTTTTCAACCCCTCTTTACTGTCAATTTCTCCCCCTATTTATAGGTAAAGAAAGCATGGTGCATGGCATGGGGTAAGTGTCCAAAGTATGGTGTTTTCAGTGGGTAAGTTGCAGGGAATGGCCAGCCATGGCTGCTGGAATGGCCAGCCTTTTTTTTTTTAATTTTAAAATCAATAGGTGTGACAAAAGAGATTTTTTTCGATGAGAAAAACCGGGAAGAAAGATGTTTTTATCTTCAATTTTGGCTTCCGAATTCACCCAAAAAGTTTCGTCATCGAAAATTCCGATCGTCTCAATTTTAACCCAAATTAAGCTTTCAAACTTTATTTTTCAGCAATCAAGCCCTTAATTAGGTTAATTCAACCCATTTTAAGTATAATTAAGCCCTTGCGCTTAATTAAATCCTTCAATTGGGCTCTTAATTAATTCCGAAGAGTTTCGTCACCGAAAATCCTGATTTTCTCAATTGAACCCAGATTCGGCTTCCAAACTTAATTTCTCACTAATTAAGACCTTAATAAAATTAATTTGACCCACTTAAAGTATAATTAAGCTCTTGCGCTAAATTAAATCTTTCAATTGGGCTTTCAATTAATTTCGAAGAGTTTCGTCACCGAAAATTCTGATTTTCTCAATTAAACCCAAATTCGGCTTCCAAACTTAATTTCTCACTAGTTAAGACCTTAATAAAATTAATTTGACCCATTTAAAGTATAATTAAGCTCTTGCGCTAAATTAAATCCTTCAATTAGGCTTAATTTCGAAGAGTTTCGTCATCAAAAATTCTGATTTTCTCAATTGAACCCAGATTCGGCTTCGAAACTTAATTTCTCACTAATTAAGACCTTAATAAAATTAATTTGACCCATTTAAAGTATAATTAAGCTCTTGCGCTAAATTAAATCCTTCAATTGGGCTCTTAATTAATTTCGAAGCATAATTACACTTTACATCGGCCAATGATTAAATTAAATTGACCCATAAAAATATAATTATGTCTTCCGACTTAATTTTTACGCAGATTTATCTAATAATAAATTATCTTCGCCTCGAATCTGCATTTTCCTTCATTTTTGGGTAAAAAAGAGATACGACCGGGCTTTCGAAAACATTCAAAATTTCCACATTAATTTTTCTGCCGACACCAGCCCCTTTTATTTTATTTTTGTTATTTTTTGGTATATTTTGGGGAGTCACCCAAAAATTGGGTGATGCCAGTTGCCCCCCTCTTTACAATGCTTACGATTAAAGTCTTGTAAAAGAATTTAAATAGTAAGCGTTGTAAAGAAAAAAAGTGGATTTATCAAACCAAGAAATGGTCAATCCATTCAAAAATGAGAATGAGGACTATAGAGCGCACTCAAAAAGGAATGGTAAGATAGGGCTAGAAAGCGCACTATCTAAGAATTGGGGCCTAAGGAGGACACTCAAAAAGGATGGAAAATGGTGATGTTTGTGAATGGCACAGGAAAATGGTCTTATTGTAATGGGTGACCTACCCAAGAAATGTAATGAAGATGGTCTCGTTGTAATAGGTGACCTACCTAGGTGAGAATGGTGAACGTGGTCTCATTGTAGCGGGTGACCTGCCCGGGTGAAAATAGAGTTGTTGGTCTCATTGTAATGGGTGACCTACCCAAAAAAGATGGTGACGATGGTCTCATTGTAATGGGTGACCTACCCAAAAAAGATGGTGACGATGGTCTCATTGTAATGGGTGACCTACCCGGGTGAAAAATGGTGAAGACAGTCTCATTGTAATGGGTTACCTAACCAAGTCAGAAAGGTGAAGATGGTCTCGTTGTAATGGGTGACCTACCCAAGTAAAAGTGGTGAAGATGGTCTCATTGTAACGGGTGACCTACCCGAGTAAAAAATGGTGAAGATGGTCTCATTGTAATGGGTGACCTACCCAGGTGAAAGTGATAGAGACGGTCTCATTGTAATGGGTGACCTACCCAAGTGAAAAAAAAAAGGTGAAGATGGTCTCGTTGTAATGGGTGACCTACCCAAGTGAAAAAAAAAAGGTGAAGATGGTCTCGTTGTAATGGGTGACCTACCCGGGTGAGAGGTGAAGATTTCATGGGATGGAAGATAGGGCTAGAAAGCGCATTATCTTAGTTGATGGTCGAGGGTTAGAAAACGCACTCAACAACGAGGGGAAATAGGGCTGGAAAGCGCACTATTTTAATTGATGGTTGAGGGTCTAAAAACGCACTCGAAGATGAAGAGAAAAATAGGGCTATAAAGCGCACTATTCACATTGATGGTCGAGGGTCTGAAAACGCACTCAAAGATGAGGAGAAAATAAGGCTGGAAAGCGCACTATTCTCATTGATGGTCGAGGGTCTGAAAACGCACTCGAAGATGAGGGGAAAATAAGGCTGGAAAGTGCACTATTTTAATTGATGGTCGAGGGTCTGAAAACGCACTCGAAGATGAGGGGAAAATAGGGATGGAAAGCGCACTATTTTAATTGATGGTCGAGGGTCTGAAAACGCACTCGAAGATGAAAAGGAAAATAGGGCTATAAAGCGTACTATTCACATTGATGGTCGAGGGTTAGAAAACGCACTCAACGATGAAGATTGATGGTGGCTAGCAAGCTCACCAAGTTCTGGAAAGAGATAGGACTTAAAAGTGCACTATCTAAGTTGGTTGATGGCTAGAAAGCGCACTCAAATAAAGAAGAAGATAGGGTTGAATAACGCTCTATCTGTATTTGTTGAAAGGCTCGTAAGTGCACTCAAGGATGTGAAAGTGGTAAGGCTCAAAGGCGCATACAAAATAATGAGTGGAGGTTTGTAAATTACATTCCTCCAAAACATTTCTTAGATTATTAGTGGGGAGATGCCATGTGTGATGGCAACCAAATTCAGGAAAGAAGATGAGGCTAAAAAGCTTGTTAAAGAGGTAAGAGCCTGGAGACGTACACAAAAATGATGAATGAAGGTTCATAAATTACGATCCCTCCAAAACATTTCCTAGATTCTTGAAGGGGATGCAATGCATGATGAAATCCAAAATCAGGAAAGAAATAAAGGTGAAAAGCATGCTCATGGAAATGGAAAAGGGTGAAAGCTTGAAAGCGTGCACAAAATGAGGAATGCAGGTTCGTAAATTACGATCCCTCCAAAACATTTCCTATATTCTCAATGGGGATGTAATGCATGATGATGCATGTACACTTACCTGAGAGATATAGGTCCCCTTTTCTTCTTCTTGGCCTTCTTTTCCTGTGGTTGGATTTCATGCTTTGACGGCTTCTCACCTCTGATTACTCGAGCCGCAGCTTAAGATTTTGACCACTAAAGATGATAGATTTTCCATATCAACATGCCCCCTTGAGTTTGATCCAGATTCTTTGAAAAGGAATGACAGAGCTGGCTTCAATTGTATTTGTAGATTGCCCTCCAGTCTGGTCATGCCCCACAAGTATTTTGGGCTTCAAGTGTTTGTAGAAAAAGGGAGGGTTATTTGGAAAAAATATTTTCATGTAAAATTTTTGGAATTTCAAAGTCATTCCAAATACAAAACCATTTTGATTGCCCCATTCAAGTCATGCCACAGCAATGCTTTGGGCTTCAAGTGTTTGTAGGAAAATGATGGTTATTTAGAAAAATTGTTTTCATCTAAGATTTTTGAAATTTCAAAGTCATTCCAAACATAAAAACCATTTTGATGTTTGTTTAAACAAACTTGTTCTTGAAAGAATTCAAGTGATCTCATTGTCGGGTTTTGTGTTGATTTTGACAAGAACGTGAAATGATACTTGTTTGCATGTCTTGTATTTCAAAAAGGCTTCGATCAAGTTTGGTGAAGCATTTGTAAGGATTATCTCGAATGGAAAAGCATTGCCTATCGATCCAGATTACTTGTATTTGATCAGAAAGGGCTTTATCAGGCTTGTAGCGTAGGCTCAGGCTGATGGCTACGAAGAAAAGATATTTGCAGGCTCAAAAAGTGTTTAAGGGTTTTCTAGACTAAGGATCACTTAATGCTCACTCTTAGAACTCTTTTAGTCCTCATGATTGATTTTCATGACTTGCCATGCCCCCCAGCATTTTGTTTGGGCTTTTACGTAGACATGCCCCCCAGTATTTTGTTTGGGCCTTTTATCATGGGTTTTGAGTACTATCATGTTGACTCGATTTGTCGTAATGTACTAAAACTCCTTTTATGTTTATGACCCACAATTTTATTTGGGTATCTCTTGACATGCCCCTCGGTATTTGTTTAGGCTCTTGAGAATGGGTTTTTTGCAATGCCATCATGTTGACTTGACATGCTCCCAAGAATTTTGGGTTTTTTATTGTGACATGCCCCTCATAATTTTTGTGTTTTTTATGTTGGGTCTTTAGTACTACTAAATTGTTGAATTGATTTGCTAGTGTACTAAAAACCTTTTTATGTTTATGCCCCCCAGCTTTTTTTTGGGGATTTTTTTTATCATTGAGGACTACTTTGTAATTGAGAGTTCTCTCTTCGCACTTGCCCCCCAGTGTAGGGTGTGATCATAGTCGGGGTTAATTATCATGAAAAATAATTATACGGCTCAAATGGGGACTGCAATGGATATTTAAGATTTTGTGAAGGCATATCAAAGATGGCCTCTCTTCATTTCAAAAACATGTATTCGAGATCGGTAGACTTTGCTTTTCCATGCGAAATGTTATTTTTGATTTGTTATAGGGTTATTTGTTTAGCTAAGAAATTAGCTTATTATGTGGGGTTTTTTAGGATATGAGATCACCTTTCAATAAAATCCTTTAAATTCCCAGAACACATTTGTTAAACAAACAGCAAATTGGCATTTCTTTTTGTACTAGACTTTGATTTGCCAAAAACCTTGATGAAATTATGGGATCATGTATAATTTGGATGGAAGAGGTGTACGACATGTCTATGTTATTCAAACAAAAAGCAAGAACACGTCATAGTCAAAGAAAATACATGATATTATTGGAGAGAAAAGATGGTTTAACAAAAGGTCTTGTAGCATTACAAGCAAAATTGAGAATGTGACATGCGGACATGACCAAAACAAAAGGCAACCATGGAAGCAGACTTCATCTTCCAATACATGTGCACTCTTTTTCATAAGCTTTTGTTAGGGTAGCTTAATTAGTTGCAGGACCTGGATTTTCTTCGAATGTTATCCACCCTGCTTTAATCAATTGCATGAGCCTCTTCTTGAAGGTACCACAAGTGTGAATGCTATGTCCCGCCGCACCAGCATGGTATTCACAGGTGAGTTCGGGTTTATACCAAGCGGGGTAAGGCAGCTGCAAAGGTGCCTGAGGTTCTCGAGCTATTTGCTCAATGCTTACCAACTTATGATACATCTCATTTAAAGGCAATGGTAGCGGA
Organism: Salix dunnii; assembly: GCA_015731905.1. Lineage (NCBI taxonomy): Eukaryota > Viridiplantae > Streptophyta > Magnoliopsida > Malpighiales > Salicaceae > Salix > Salix dunnii. The sequence continues at coordinate 11,780,676 of CM027663.1, read as the reverse complement.
GGTAGCTGTTCTTGGGTTTTTTGGTAATTTCTTTTTGGGAAAGTTTTAGGTGGATCTTTGGCTTCAAGGTTGATGTTGGCAATTTCATATGAAGGGTTATGGTAATTTTGAAATTAGTTTTTCCTACCCTCGTAGTCATCTTCAAAATGCTCGATTACTTTTCTCTTGCCTTCAAAGCCATTTTTCTCCACAGGTACAAGAATTCTCCCACTTCGGATTCCCTGCTCTATTCGCTCTGCCACGGCTACAACATCCGTGAATTGTTGTGCCGAGCTGCCCATTACATGTTCGTAATAGGGTGCTCTTAGCGTATTGGCGAATAATGTCACCATTTCTTTATCTAGAAGCGGTGGATGTACCTGTGCAGCGAGATCTCTCCATCTTTGAGCATATTCCTTATGCTTTCTTTGTTCATCTTTTCTAAGTTGGACAAACTCGTTCTGTCAGGAGCAATATCCATGTTGTATTTATATTGCTTGATGAAAGCATCCACCAGATCTTTCCAACTACGGATCCTGGTGTTGTCTAGTCTCATGTACCAATTCAAAGCTGCCCCACTTAAACTTTCTTGGAAAAAATGCATAAGCAACTTTTCATCATGCACTACTTCTGCCATTTTGTTACAGTATGATTTTAGGTGAGTGACAGGGCACTGTGTCCCGGTGTACTTGATAAAGTCAGGAACACGAAATTTTTTTGGTATCACAACATTCGGGACTAGACACATTTCAGCAGCTTGTATCGGGTCGTATAGGTTCAATCCTTCAATGACCCTTGTTCTGGCCTCCAACATCGCCATTTTATCTTGGTCGATACCCTCTGATGTTGGTATAATGGTTGGGGTTGCGGCAGGTGTTGGCACCGCTGCTTGTACGAAAGCTGGATTTTGTTCCGGACCTTGAACCCTTTCTCTTGTCACCTCTTCATGGTGATTCATCATTTCTGTTTGAGCAACTACGGGTCTAGTTGAAGGGCCCTCGCCAGAGGCATTCCTTAGCGCTTGCTCGAGTAAGCTGGTAAGATTAGCCACGCTAGCTCTAAGAGAATCCAATTCTTCTTGAAAATGAGCATCACGGCGTGCACGCTCTTCATCCTCCATATTTCTCTAACGGAGTCGAGTGTTAGGAGCTCTTCGGGGACCTATATTTTGACCTGCTGATAACATGTTATGTACAGTGATTGATGCGTGTGCATGTGGATGTAAATGTATGTACATACATGACAGGTGAATTATCAGAGGATTTGTATCCAAAGTTAGGTTCTAAGTCATTACATGAGGGGTAAGCTTTCTACCTGGTCTCAAAGGGTCTATGAACTGCCCAGTGACCGCCTCACGTGAAGACAGTGTGGGGGTTTACAAGAAATGGTCGGGGCACTATGTGACCGCCATCATCGAGCAAACACTCAGGTCATAGTTGGACGTTTCACGAATCTAAACCCCGACTGAAAGTCATGAGACAGACCGCTAATCCCCACCTAACCTAAAATTGGGTTTATTCGCAAAATTAAAATGCATGATGAAATTAATTCACACCCAATGATATGAATGACTTGAAATTAAACTGCATGCTAAAATAGTAACAATGCGAAAAAAAATGAACTCAAAAACAACAATAAAAAAACAATGCTCAGTCCAGCGATGTCCCCAGTGGAGTCGCCATCTGTCGCGACGGCGATTTTTTCGCGCTTCACGCCCCGCTGTCCCCCACGGGTTTGGGGAGACAACGGCGCGAAGTGAAAAATGGAGGGTTGTTTTTATAGCCGTAAAATTTACGACTATAATTATAAGGAGTCGCCACCTAGTATTAAGGTTACTAGGAACCTAGTGGTCTACGAGAGTCTTGGGTAAGGGGACTTGTTGTGCAAGGGGAAGACGCATCACCCCCAGTGCACCCTACCTATGGTAAGCTGCATTGTTGTTTGATTGTTTTTCTTAAGTTTATTTTTTACACTGTATTTAAAAAGGAAAAATATATTTTTTTGTCCGCGGTGTACTTTACGATGTAATTTTACATCGCAGTTAAAAACCTTTTTTTTTCACCTACGAATGTACCTTACATTGTAATTTTACATCGTAGTTAAAAATTCTTTTTATCTGCAAGTGTACTTTACAATGTAAATTTACACATGAAAACTAAAACAAAATAATTATTAAATTATTTTTGACATTTTGGCGAACACCAATGGATAATCGTAAATGGTTACGATATCAATTTTCGTTTAAAATATGAAAAAGATGCAATATTTTTTACGAAAAATATGCTTGAAAAATCTTGGAATTCGTCGTATACGAAAACAACATTTTTTTAAAGGCATTTTTGTGTTTTTGTTTTTTTAATTTTTCTTTTTAAAAAAAAATTATAGCCTGGCCCAACTAAATGGGCCACCAAGGTGGGCAAAGGCCCACCTATCTGGCTGAAGCCCATGAGGCCGAAAAAGATGGCTAGGGGCTTGACTGGCCCGACAAGCTGATCTGGCAGAATCGATCCGACCTGACAAAGAACAATGAAATAAAAAATAGAAGAAGAAGATTTGAGTTTCTCTGTTCATGCACGTGAATAGTAAAATGGTGGTCGGCCGACCACCACAAGAGACTCACCGCCACTACCTCCGGGTAGAGGACATCGAGGTGGCTCTCCTGTTAAGGTGTCGAAAACGAAGGCTGTGGTGGCCGGAGGAGCCGTCGGAACAGGGCTGGACAACGTCACTGCCTCTGCTCGACGTTGCTGCTACTTCGTTGCTGCCGTTGCCGGAGCTGGAGGTTAGGATTGGGTGGTGACTGGAAATGGACCTGAGGAGGAGCTTCTGGCGTGGTGGCTGACGGGAGCCGAGTGACTGGTTTTAGAGAGCTAGAGGGCTGTCGGGGAGTGAGAGAGAGTTGCACCTTCGCTGCTCCTCATGCTGTTGTGTCGCCTGAGAAGGAAGGCTGGCTGAGCTCGCTGTTCAGGAGCTGGTGGAGAGAGAGAGAGCTGCCGATAGACTGAACTTAGAGAGAGAGGGGCTGTCAAACCGGGGGAGAGGGAGAACTAATGCCGAAGAAGATGAAGGATGATTGTGTTATTTTATGCTTGTGTTTTTTTGCCAGAACTCTGCAAATTCTCCTCTCCCTCTCTGTGGTTTTTTTCGGTCCCCTGTCAACTGGTCTCTCCCCCCGTTTTTTTCTTAGTTTTTCAGCCCGTCTCCCTCTATTCTTCCCCCTCTGTTTTCAACCACTTTTCAACCCCCCTTTACTGTCAATTTCTCCCCCTATTTATAGGTAAAGAAAGCATGGTGCATGGCATGGGGTAAGTGTCCAAAGTATGGTGTTTTCAGTGGGTAAGTTGCAGGGAATGGCCAGCCATGGCTGCTGGTATGGCCAGCCTTTTTTTTTTTTTAATTTTAAAATCAATAGGTGTGACAAAAGAGATTTTTTTCGATGAGAAAACCGGGAAGAAAGATGTTTTTATCTTCAATTTTGGCTTCGAATTCACCCAAAAAGTTTCGTCGTTGAAAATTCCGATCGTCTCAATTTTAACCCAAATTAAGCTTTCAAACTTTATTTTTCAGCAATCAAGCCCTTAATTAGGTTAATTCAACCCATTTTAAGTATAATTAAGCCCTTGCGCTTAATTAAATCCTTCAATTGGGCTCTTAATTAATTCCGAAGAGTTTCGTCACCGAAAATCCTGATTTTCTCAATTGAACCCAGATTCGGCTTCCAAACTTAATTTCTCACTAATTAAGACCTTAATAAAATTAATTTGACCCATTTAAAGTATAATTAAGCTCTTGCGCTAAATTAAATCTTTCAATTGGGCTTTCAATTAATTTCGAAGAGTTTCGTCACCGAAAATTCTGATTTTCTCAATTAAACCCAAATTCGGCTTCCAAACTTAATGTCTCACTAGTTAAGACCTTAATAAAATTAATTTGACCCATTTAAAGTATAATTAAGCTCTTGCGCTAAATTAAATCCTTCAATTGGGCTTAATTTCGAAGAGTTTCGTCACCGAAAATTCTGATTTTCTCAATTGAACCCAGATTCGGCTTCGAAACTTAATTTCTCACTAATTAAGACCTTAATAAAATTAATTTGACCCATTTAAAGTATAATTAAGCTCTTGCACTAAATTAAATCCTTCAATTGGGCTCTTAATTAATTCCGAAGCATAATTACACTTTACATCGGCCAACGATTAAATTAAATTGACCCATAAAAATATAATTATGTCTTCCGACTTAATTTTTACGCAGATTTATCTAATAATAAATTATCTTCGCCTCGAATCTGCATTTTCCTTCATTTTTGGGTAAAAAAGAGGTACGACCGGGCTTTCGAAAACATTCAAAATTTCCACATTAATTTTTCTGCCGACACCAGCCCCTTTTATTTTATTTTTGTTATTTTTTGGTATATTTTGGGGAGTCACCCAAAAATTGGGTGATGAAAATAATAATAATAATTACAAAACAGAAAATAAATTATAAGTTAATTTTGTTCAATAATTGTGTGTAGGTATGTATCGTTTTTTTCAAATCAATTCATGGCATGAAACCAACCAAGATCATGCAGAGATATTGTTGTTGCATGGAGCCCACGTGGTGCTTCTAACCTTAAATTTGTCAACAAAACGATAATTACATCTACATATGTGCCTTATTATTATTTTTTTCAGTAAGTTGGTTTTCCAATCCTGTCGTTAACCAAAATTATCGAAATCTCAATATTACTTACCTAATATTTTCCATATTTGAAAACCAAGTTTTTCCTTATAAATAACCTAGCTTGCACGGTAGTTTCACAGTTAAAACAAAATATTTAGAAGAAAAAAAAAGCACAAGTAGAGAGTGACGTTTTCTGCTTCAAGTGACGAAGACATTGTGAGGGAGTTATAACTAGGCTTAGGATTTTATGTTTGATTTTATCCTCTCTTTTGCGGCGTAGTCAGAGCAGGTCTTCTTCTTTCCTCCTGAAAAAAACTTATATTTTTCTCAACCTTATTTATTTATTTATTGTTATTGTTTTCCTTGTTTTTCTATCTGTGTGTGGTACGTAGTCAATCATCCCTGCCCCTCGATATCACATACTGAATCATCTACATAGAAAAATAATAATAATAATTAATAATTGGATTGTTTATACAGAAAAATAAAAATAATATAATTGGATCGTCTGTACACATTAATAATAGAAGGCTGAAAAGGATTGTTGAGATTTGATAACACTATTTGAAGTATGTAGATATTCTTCTATAATTTTATTTTTATTGATGATTTTTTACTTTAGAAAACCACATTTAAAGGCACATATGGTTTATGTATATTTATGTGGAGAAAAATATTCAGAGATTTTCTCATTAGTTCTTTTAAGAATAATATTCCAAGTCATTCTTAAAAGAATACTCGAAAGTTAATTTCTAGATATTTTTGCTCTATGGGGTTAAGAAAAACATGGTGTCTTAATTAAAAACATGCATGCTTGTTATTAATTTCTTGAATTTATTTAATTATCAATACACGTGTGTGGATTTTATATGATTTTAAACCTCCAGTACTGCCATGCTAAATTATAATAAAATATAAAGTGTGCGCACGCGTGTGATTTCTTAAGGATTATTGAATACAGTAGAGGGTGACAGATAAGGAGGACTGATGCGATCACTTAATTTTTTTCTCTCCTAATAATTAAAATTATGTTGTTCTTGACCTCTTGAAATGGCCGCTCAAGGTAAAGTGTATCCTCGCACAAGTACAAACATGTTGCAAAAATGCTCCACTTGATCATTAACCAGGGCGTGTCTGCAAAGTTCTACTCTAATTATATGATCCAGTCACATTAATTATTATTTTCTTAAAAAAATATACCGAGCAATTTATTCACCAAATCTTGCATTTATAATATCTAAATCACAAAGCACGATATATATCGGGCAAGAGTCTCTAAAATAAGTAATAATGTATGTGTAAGAAAAAAATTTCATTAACATGATAGTACCACCAGTTAAGTGATATATATCGGGCAAGAGTCTCTAAAATAAGTAAAAATGATATAAAACACTAAAAAAATTTAATTTAAAATAAAAATATTTTTTTTAACTTTTTGTAAAAGCGCTTTCAAAACACAATGCCAAACACCGGTCTAGTCTTTTTCAAATGATCTTAAAAGTATTTTTTTATTGGATTTGATATATTCAAAGAACTTTAATAATTTTCTTTAAAACTTAAAGCTAAAAAAATCAAGAAAGCTAACTTGATTTTTTAACCATCAATACAACATTTTTTTTTAATAAAAGCGTAAAACTTTTTGAGTGATTTTAAATGCATAGAAATGTGGTGTGTTTTTGTTTTCCTATTTTTTTCTTCATTGAAAAGGAGGATTTAATTAAAGTAAAATAATCTGATAAGAAAGGAAGTAGAAAAGTTGCCATGTATATATGATCAACCCGATACGATTTAAATCCTCATACATACTCAATTATGAAAAATATATGTTTTCTTCTAATTATGATAATTAACGTAATTAAGTGGCAATATTATCAAAATGATTTTCTATGATTTTCATGGATGCAGAGAGTTCATCTTGGCCTTGTTTGATTACAACTACAAAATCCAATGAAACTCAGCTTATTGATAGCATCAAGGCATGTTCTCTTCTTCATCATTTTGGTACTACACTTGTTCGTTTTAATAAAACTACTCACATGCAAAATTCTTTTACTATTTCTTTGATTTTCCACTGAACTTATTACTGCATGCATGCCTGAAATATACTGATGAATTTAATTTCTTCGATGATGATCACCTATTCTAAAGTGGATTATATATATATATATATATATATATATATATATATATATATATATATATATATATATGTATCATGTTCCTTTTCTTTTATTCCACTACAATTGAAATACAGGCAATTGGAGTTTTGCTACTCCCTTGTGTGGTCGTACCATGCTGGTATAATATGATCAAACGGATGGAGAAGCACATGAATTTGAACGCTATAATGAAGGAACTCCATTATTTACCCCTCCTTATAACATATTATAGCGACGCTATAATGAAGGAACTCCATTATTTACCCCTCCTTATAACATATTATAGCGTTCAAATTCATGTGCTTCTCCATCCGTTTGATCATATTATCCAGCATGGTACCACCACACAAGGGAGTAGCAAAACTCCAATTGCCTGCATTTCAATTGTAGTGGAATAAAAGAAAAGGAACATGATAATTATTAAAGAAATAATATATATATATATATATATATATTGGATGAAAATCCAATTTAGAATAAGTGATCATCATCGAAGAAATTCAATTCATCAGTATATTTCAGGCATGCATGCGGTAACAAGTTCAGTGGAAAATCAAAGAATTTTGCATGCAAGGAGTTTTATTAAAATGAACAAGTGTAGTACCAAAACGATGAAGACGAGAACAGGCCTTGACACAATCAATGAGCTGAGCTTCATTAGATTTTGTAGTTGTAACCAAACAAGGCCAAGATGAACTCTCTGCATCCATAGAAAATCTTTTCAATAATATTGTCACTTAATTAGGTTAATTATCATTACCATAATTATAAGAAAATATATTTTTCATAATTGACTGTATGTAAGAGGATTTAAATCGTATCGGGTTCAAATATACATGGCAACTTTTCTACTTCCTTTCTTATCAGATTATTTTGTTTTAATTAAATCCTCCTTTTTAATGAAGAAAAAAATAGGGAAACAAAAAAACAGCACATTTCTATGCATTTTAAAATCACTCAAAAAGTTTGGCTTTAAGTTTCAAAGAAAATTATTAAATTTCTCTTAATGTATCAAAGCCAATAAAAAATACTTTTAAGATCATTCGAAAAAGACTAGCCGAGTGTTTGGCATTGCGTTTTGAAAGCGTTTTTGCAAAAATTTTAAAAAAGAAGTTATTCTTACTTTTTATTTTAAATTAATTTGTTTAGTGTTTTTATATCATTTTTATGTGTTAATATAAAAAATTAGTTTAAAAAAATATCATTTTGATGAATTATTAAATGAAAAGCACTTCAAAATCAATTTTAATCACAGACACTAATTAAACTGATGTGAAAATAATATTACTCTCTCTCTCTCTCTCTCTCTCTCTCTCTCTCTCTCTCTCTCTCTCTATATATATATATATATATATATATATATAGTTAGTGTTTTAAAACTTAACTAGCAAAAAATGAGAATATTCTTGTCATAAAAGAATTATATTACGAAAAAAAATCTCTCTATATTACTTAGTGTTTTTAAGATTTAACTGGTGGTACTATCATGTCAATGAATTTTTTTTCTTATACATACATTATTACTTATTTTAGAGAGACTCTTGTCCTATATAAATCGTGCTTTGTGATTTGGATATTATAAATGCAAGATTTGGTGAATAAATTGCTCGGTGTATTTTTTTTAAGAAAATAATAATTAATGTGACTGCATCATATAAATTAGAGTAGAACTTCGCAGGCACGCCCTGATTAATGATCAAGTGGAGCATTTTTGTAACACGTTTGTACTTGTGCGAAGATACACTTTACCTTGAACGACCATTTCAAGAGGTCAAGAATAACAGGATTTTAATTATTTCGAGAGAAAAAAATTAATTCATCGTATTAGTCCTCTTTATTTGTCACCATCTGCTGTATTCAATAGTCTTTAAGAAATCACACGCACACGCACGCACACACTTTATCTTTTATTATAATCTAGCTTGGCAGTTCTGGAGGTTTAAGACTCATATAAAATCCACACACATGTATTGATAATTAAATAAATTCGAGAAATTAATAACAAGCATGCATGTTTTTAATTAAGACACCATGTTGTTTTTAACCCATAGAGCAAAAATCTCTAGAAATTAACTTTCGAGTATTCTTTTAGGAATGACTTGGATTATTATTCTTAAGAACTAATGAGAAAATCTCTGGATATTTTTCTCCATATAAATTTACATAAACCATCTGTGCCTTTAAATATGGTTTTCTAAAGTAAGAAATCATCAATAAAAATAAAATTATAGAAGAATATCTACATACTTCAAATAGTGTTATCAAATCTCAACAATTCTTTTCAGCCTTCTATTATTAATGTGTATAGACGATCCAATTATATTATTTTTATTTTTCTGTATAGACGATCTAATTATTAATTATTATTTTTCTGTGTAGACGATTCAGTATATGACATCGAGGAGGACAGGGACGATCGACTATGTACCACACACACAAATGGAAAAACAAGGAAAAAAATAAATAAATAAGGTTGATAAAAATATGAGTTTTGAGAGAGAAAAAAAGGGGACCTGCTCTGACTGCGCCGCATAAGCCTAGTTATAACTCTCTCACAATGTCTTCGTCGCTTGAAGCAGAAAACGTCACTCTCTACTCGTGCTTCTTTTTTCTTCTAGATATTTTGTTTTAGTTCAAAGACACTGTGAAACTACCCTGCAAGCTAGGTTATTTATAAGGGAAAACTTGGTTTTCAAATAAGGAAAATAGTAGGTAAGTAATATTGATATTTCAATAATTTTGGTTAACGACAGGTTTGGAAAACCAACTTACTGAAGAAAAAAATAATAATAAGGCACATATGTCGGTGTAATTATCATTTTGTTGACAGATTTAAGGTTAGAAGCACCACGTTGGCTCCATGCAACAACAATATCTCTGCATGTTCTTGGTCCATGAATTGATTTGAAAAAAGCGATACATACATACACACAATTATTGAATGAAATTAACTTATAATTTATTTTCTTTTTTTTAATTATTATTATTAGGAGAACTAGAAGATCTAGGGGTTACTTGTTGCGAATACTAAGGCCTACGGATAGTCACCCCAATAATTTATTTTCCTTTCTTAACACTATTTCTCTTGCTATATATGGTTAGGATATTTAATTGAGAGGGACTGAGAGAATCAAGTTGTATTGTTACCGCTTACCAGCATGGCAGCACATTAACATAATGGTTAAAAAAATAATAATATAAAAAGAGTATACTGAATATAGATTTGGATGAGGATACGTTATAGACAAAGTTGATAATGTATTTTTGGATGTAGAAAAAATAATTCTAGGGAAAAAGCTAAATTAATATTGATTAAATATTGAAAGGCTTATTAGCCATTCAAACCCAAATAGCTATGGATTTTTTCCTTTCTATTTTCAGATGTGAAGGCCTAGATTCAAGGCCATGCTAAATAATAACAGTAACAACAATTATAATAATAATAACCCTTAAACGCTATACACTCTCTTTTCCGTACAACTTTACTTTTGAGAATATAGTTTTTGCGTAAAAAACAATAATCATTAATTGTTCGTTAAATAATGTAAGTTAGTTGAATTACGTTGAGTTCGTTAAATTACGTTGAGTTCATTAAATTATGGTAAGTTCGTTGATTTCAATAAATTACATTGAGTTCGTTAAATTATATTAAATGTGTTGAGTTTGTTAAATTACGTTGAGTTCGTTAAATTAAGTTAAGTTATTTTAAGTTCGTTGAGTTTATTAAATTTCGTTAATCCTAAAAACTCGGAGTTATCAATCAAATTTATTATTTATTAATTTTAGAGTAATCGATCAAACTCATTATTTGTTATAATTTTAAAATAATTTAAAAATATTAAATATAATTATTAATTGTTTTATTAAATTACATCATGATCATTAATTCTAAAACTCGGAGTGTCCGGTCAAAATCTTACTAATTTTAAAAATTCAAAGTGATCAATTAAACTTATTTGTATATGTATATTTTATTATTCTTTTAATTTAAAATCTATCATGTGTTATCATGAGTCTAATTCATTTGTTTTAGTATTGTAACAAAAAATGATTATATCAACGAATAATTATTTTCTTTTTAAAGATATCGTATGTTATAATGGATAATAACCGAGTTACTAGGTAAAGATTTTTGTTTAGATTGTGAAGCAAAACATCTTGAAGGATTCAATGTCCTTGGTGCTTTTTATGTAGTAAAAAATGAATTCCTCGAAATCAATATTCGTTAATTTCTATTATTATCTCAAGAATTAGTTATCAAAACACAAAAATCGTATTTTCTGACGTATTGAGAATCACAAAACATGGCAATTAATGGTGTGAGATTTTGCATTTACTCCCTCGTGGACCAGATAGATACTGCATTAAACGCAAATTAAAGCAAATCTCTTACTTAGTTTACAGACTTGCCAAATTTCGACGCGTGGATTGATACTCAAAAACTCCATGCAGGCAAAGTTTACATAACCCCAACTGATTACCTAACTTGTGTTTATTAATTAATAAAACATTAAAAGAAAAGGCTAAATTAATATAGCCGCATCTATAAAATATTATTCACTCTAATAATTTTTTTTTTAATTTTAACCTTATTTTTTTATTATTCTTTAATATAAGATTGTTTTGAGAATTATGTTTCATATATTTTATTATTTTTTATATCAGTCTCTTAAATTTATTTATTTATTTAATTTCAATCTTTAACAATATATTTATTAGATCTTAGGCTTTATATTTTTTATTCTATCTTATTTTCTTTATATGAATTTATCACAATTTAATAACTTGAGTTCCACCACTGATAAGTTAACCCGGGTTGATTCGGCTAGTTTTTTTTTACTTCATTATTGAATATTGAATTGATAAAAAATAATAAATTTATTATAAAGATACAATTCCCTTTACAAGGACCGAACAAAGTTACAATGGTTGAAACTTGAAAGAAGTCTAAAAACCAAGTATTAATAGAGATGTTGAGGTTTTGGTATTATATATATATATATATATATATATATATATATATATATATATATATATAAACACGTTGCGTTTTTTCTATTTGTGCACTGTGGACTGTGAGTAAAATCACTATGGACTGGCAATTTGTTCCGGTGCTTCACGCGTGCATGTGCTCTTTTTTTTTTCCGCCAATGAACAGTGGATTAACTATTCTGCCCCTCATAAACACCAAAATAGTGCACAGGATGCAGGGGCTCTCTCGGTATTTCGGATGGCCGGCTGGCACGTCGTTCGGAAGCAACAGCGGCATTCCACACGAACGCGCCGATGATGTGGCGTGTTTCGCTCATATTGGTTACGGTAAACGGCGGAGGGCGATTTTGTGGCGGTTGCCGGTTTTCTCTCTCTTGCGGGCCTAGATTCAGCTCCGGTCCCTGATGTATGTAGGAAGTTCATATTGGTCCATGATGTTTGGATTTCGGTTTTATTACTGATTTCTTTAATTGAAAGTTTGATTGTTTTCAATTGTGCCCTTCAATTAAAACTAATTATATAAAGAATTTTAATTTCAGTACTTATACTTTTTATTTTTTATTTCTTTTTAGTTCCTTTAATTTTTTCGGTACGGATGTTTTGATTTTTTTTAATTTGGTCCTCCAATTGAAATTGATCATATATACAACTTTTCATTTCAGTCCCTCTTCTTCTAATTTTTTGATAAAATCACAGCAATTATCATTATTATTTCATTATTTATTTTGGTCCCAAGATTTTTTTTTTTCAATTTTATACTTCAATTGGATTTAATTATATATGTTATTTTTCATTTCGGTCCTTATTCTTTGAATTTTTTATTTTAAATTAATTCATTTGGTTTTTTTTTAATTCTTTGATAATGTTTACTTTTTATTCATATTTATGCATCTATGCTTTTAGTTTTTGTCTTTTTTTATTTTGGTTTTATTTTTAATTCTTTGATAATGTTTATTTTTTATTCAAATTTATGCATTTATACTTTTAGTTTTTGTCTTTTTTTTTTATTTTGGTTTTATTTTTAATGGGTTCAATCCTGAAATTTTAATTTATGTTGATAATCATTTGAAAATTAATATTGCACATTTTTTCCCTTTATTCATTTTTCTTTAATTTTTATTTGTTCTTTGGATTAGATGATTTTTATGATTTTACTATTTACGCAATGATAATGATAATTTTAGTGATTATGTTTTAATTGTTTTTTTATAAAAATCTTTTGCTTTTTTTTAAATGATTTTTCAGGGCAATTTAATTATTTTAATTGTTTTGACAGTAATGTTGATAATAATTTTAACTGTTATAGTAATGATGATGACAATAACATAAGGATAAATTTTCAATATATATTTTCGTCTTTTTGTTGATAGAAAATTAATTACTTATTTTTTTTATTTAATTATTGGAGGGTTTTTTTTTATATTAATTCATTTAGTGTCTTCTTTTAATTCATAGACAATGTTTATTTTTATTCGTATTTATGCATATATGCTTTTAGTTTTTTCTATTGGGTTTTTTTTTCCAATCGGTTCAATCCTGAAATTTTAATTTATATTGGTAATCATTTTAGAATTAATATTGCTTCTTTTTTCCCTTTGTTTATTTTTTTTGTTTTCTGTTGTTTTTATTTGTTCTTTAGATTAGATGATTTTTATGATTTCACTATTTACGTAATAATAATTATAATTTTAGTGATTGTTTTTTATTGTTTTTTTTATAAAAACTCTTTTTCTTTTTTATTTTTATTTTTCGGGGCTATTTAATTATTTTAATTATTAGTAATGTTGATAATAATTTTAAATGTTATAGCGATGATAATGAAAATAACATCAGGATGGATTTTCAATTTATATTTTTGTCTTTTTATCGATAAAAAATTAACTACTAATTTTTGTTATTTGATTATTACAGGTATTTTCACAATTTATATTTTTTATTATTTAAATTGAATTATAAAATGAATTAATCTTAATGCAATGAATTCAATAATTCAGATATCCAAATCTTCTTGCTTTTTTAATGATGATGATAAATTTATGCTGATTATTTTCATTGAAAACCATAATTTATATCGATTTAAAATTCATATATTTTATTAAAAAAACCTGCACCTTACAAGAATTCTGCATAAATTTATTATTTTGACTAAATTTATATTACAATAAAAAAATACACACAATTAATATTTTTAAAATTTTAATTTATGTTGATTTGCTACAGTTTTATCATTCAATTGGAATTAATTATATATATTATTTTTCATTTTGGCACCTATTCTTTTAATTTTTTATTTAGTATTGATTCTTTTTTTTTTCTTTCTTGAATAATTTTTATTTTTTGTCCGTATTCATTCATTTAAACTTTTGGTTTTTGTTTTCAATTTCTTTCATTTTATTTTTTTAATGGGGTTTTATTTTTATTCTGTTCAATTCTAAAATTTTAATTTATGTTAATGATCATTTTAAAATTAATATTGCTTCATTTTTCTCTTTTTTTGTCTATTATTTTTATATGATTTTCAGATCAGATGATTTTATGATTTTTATTGTTTGTGCAATAATATGATAATTTTAGTGATTATTTTTTTTTGTTCTTTTGACAAGATATTTAACTTTTTATTATTATCCGGGTCAATTTAATGATTTCCACTATTTGGGAAGTAATGTTAATAATAATTTTAACTGTTATAGTAATGATAATGACAGTAACGTGAGGATGAATTTTTAATATCTATTTTCTTCTTTTTGGAGATAAAAAATTAACTATTTTTTTATTAATGCAAGTTGTTTCACAATTTATATTTTGTTTTTTTTTGTTTAAGTTAAATTGAATTATAAAATGAACTAATCTTAATATAATGTATTTAATAATTCAAATATCTTCTTACTTTTTTAATGATAATGATAATTTTATATTGGTTCTTTCATTGAAACCAACCACACAGAAAAATTTATATCCACTGAAAATTCATATATTTTATAGAAAACTTTTACTTAATAAAATTTCTACACATATTTATTATTTTGTCAAAATTTATGTTATAATAAAAAAATCACACATACTTAATATTTTTATTCTTTGAAAAAAATATGGTTTCGCCTGCGATAAAACGCGGGTACCATAGCTAGTATATATATATATGGTGGCATATGCAACGCCAATAGTTTTTCAAACCTGGCCTTTAATTGTGCTCCTAAAAGCGTCATCACATTCTTTTTCACCTAATATGGCACATGACAATGGTAGATGGGTGATTAATCTCTTTTCTATTTTTTTCTATTCCAATCCTCATGCTTTGGGTGTCTTATCTCGGTTTTTAACCTCTTTACAAAAAAAAAAAAAAAAAAAAAAAAAAACATCTTTAACTAACTATTTCAATTACAATTTGTTATATATTGTTTTTTCTGACTTGATTTTTTTTTTTAATTTCTCATTTTGACCCTTGTCCCTTTTGTTAGAGTTGTAATTGTTTTTTTATCTTGTCCTTTGATCAAAATTTATGTTTTTTTTACAACTTAACCCTCATTCCTTTGATTTATTTCCCCTTTTTTTGAAGTGTTTTTTCTTCAATTTAATCATACAGTTTGAAAAAATAATATTTGAAAAATAATGCTTTTTAAAAAAAACAAAGTTGACCTGGACTAATCTCAGCAAGGAATTTCACATGTTACCCGATATCTACCAACAGCAGAAACAAATGACAATAAATAAGAAAACAACAGGAACAATAACATTCCAACAGTGAAACAGATTGCCATTTTTTCTCTCTCTCGAAGAATTGTCAAAATCTCAGCAAGGAAGTTCTGGAAAGGAATGCTGATAGCTTCAAGAACTAGTCATCTGCAAACAATTAACTGCCCATAAATAAATGTGTACTTTAACACCATATGGTTCAGTTAATGATGGGATTACACTAGACATTCATACACACCATTTTCAACCAGGAATTCAAGTTAAAACACCTCCCATAACTTCCAAAAACAGGAAAAAAAATAATAACAGTTAGAATAAAGCATAGCATATGTGATATAGGACAGGGTTCAAATAAACAAAGGTAACATGATCACTTCGGAAATTTTAATTCATAATACATGTTTTCTGCATTCTACAAAGGATATGGTGCTTGTATAGACACCAAGAAACCTTAATGTCCTAAACTAAGTAATAACAATCCTAATAAATATTAGCTTTAATAATAATACTAACAAAATCCTAAAAATCTATCTAAATAGTAATAAAATTCTACACATGATAGATTACAAACAAATAAGTCAAACTACATTGTTCCCAAGCTGCATCAATATGGAAATCAAACAAAACCCTGCTACAAAGAAAAAACAGCTAGTTCACGATAAATCTCAAGAACAAATAACAGGAAAAAACACACACAAACGAGCTGATACACTGTCAAGGTCCTCAAGGATACGGATGAATTGCAACATAACAGTAACAGATATTCACCAGTCAGTCAGCAAAGGGGAGAGCTGAGCTAGAAAATTCAGTTACAGTTTTTTTTGAAGACGAGAGAGTGGAGAGGAGTGTGGCAAAAGAAATGGAACTTTACTATGAGAATAACCGAGAATACAATCAGGAGGAGAATAAAGCATACGAGACATGGACAGAGAGCTACCACACACTTGCTCTCCCAGCCCTCGTTTCCTACTTTCTCTTCATCTTCTTCGTCTTTGATCCACTGCGAGTAGCTCCGCGGCCAAGCACCACTACCATTAGACTTGCCCATTGAAAATGGGTGTGGTCTGATTGTATTCAAGCAGTGACTAACAAAATAAGATCAAAATTTTAGCTGACGAACACAGTATTAGAGTGGTGGCGTGGTGGTAGGTAGCTAGCTAGATTGGTGGTTGTCTTTTGAGAGGTTGCCATGTGTTAAGAAGTTTAAGAGGTTGCGCAGGGGTTCTTTGGGTTTTAGGAAGATTGTGCTTGAAGATGAAGAGATGGAGAATGTTGAGGGCGTTAATGGCGGTGCTGGTGGTGGTAGGGCTGGTGACGACTCGAGTGATGAAGATTGGGGAAAGAATGTGGAGAAGGAGGTTAGCGAGGAGGAGGATGTTGATTTGATTGATGAGGAAGAAGCGGATGATGGCAAGAAAGGAAAGAGAGGTGGGAAGGATTCGAGGAAAAGGAAGGCGAGTGGAGAAGGTGGAAAGTTGGGTTTAGGAAAGAAGGGAAAGAGTGGTGGGGGTGCGAGTACGGGAGGAGTCAAGGTTTCGGTTGTGGAGCCTGTAAAGTATAGGGAGAGTAAGTAATTGTTTTTCCTTCTCTATTTTTTTGGACAAGGAGGGTTGTTCGAAGAAGTTTGTGATATTGATTCGTCATATTTTGTTTAGATAAGCCTTAAAACACGTACTGGAGTCAAAGAAGAAAATGGGTATTGTTGGATAGGCTGGAAATACTGACTTGTTAGAAACCACGCGAGTTTATTTATGATTCAAAGGGCTTCCTTTTATTTGTAGCTTCTATCTGGATATATTTGTCTCTGCATCTTCATTTATGCTATGATCACGGTTGCTGCCCTAGGATGATGATTGCTACAGTAAATATTTGCTTCCATAAGAATTTTTAATAAAAGGAGCTACAACAAGGTTTTACATTCCCATAAAAGGGGAAAATGATAATTAGGTTACGTATCACTGTTGTTGAATCTGTGCATGTTTTCTGCAGATGGGGTTTTTAATGGCTTTGATAATGCCTTGATGACTGATGCATCAGAAAGATTTAGCAAGCGTGAAGCTGAGAAGTTTCCATTTCTTGGAGGTAAGTTCTTATTGCAACATTGTGGTCCATATGCTCTTGTCTTATTTAATACCTATGATCGTCCATAATTTTTAAGAGAATGAAGAGACCTTCCACTTGTTTCAGTACATTGTCTGCCTGCGATATTTTCATTTTTAACCCTTCTCACCCATGTGAATCTCATGTTTTAGACCCACTGATGTACATCTTGATGTAGTGAGGGCAACCCAGAAATAATTAAGTAAATAAATAAAGAACACATCAAATAGTTGATGAAGCTCCAACTGTTTGTTGTTTTGAATGAAGCATCATCCGTGATTGCTAGTTGCCTTGGTTCTGAAACAGAGAACGCAGGGATGCAAAGAGAAAGCGTCCTGGAGATGTAGATTACGACCCCAGGACTCTATACTTGCCTGCTGAATTTGTTAAGAGTTTAACAGGTGGCCAGGTAGGGGCTTTCCATACACTGATTGGTTTGAAACTGTTTTAAGGAGCTGTCTTCTTGAATTTCATTGCTTGTTATATGTAGAGACAATGGTGGGAGTTTAAGTCAAAGCACATGGATAAGGTTTTATTTTTCAAGGTATGTACATAAGTCAGATAGATTTCATGCATTCATCAAACCTCTATTTACTAGGTTTTGCCAAATAATAAATATATCATTTCTGCTGGTGCAGATGGGCAAATTTTATGAGCACTTTGAAATGGATGCCCATGTAGGAGCTAAAGAACTAGATTTGCAATATATGAAGGGAGGATTCATTAAGTGCTAATGATCATGAATACTATCTTTTGGATTCTGCTGTCTTTGCTGACTCTTTCTAAATGTAATCATGTAATCAGAAGGCATCAAAATTGGCATGAAAATTTGTCTATTCATGGTTACATATTTTGGAATCTATTTGTTTCTTTGGATTTTGACCCAAGTTATTATATGATTCCTTCTTTGATGCTTAGGGAGAACAACCTCACTTTGGTTTTCCAGAGAAGAACTTCTTGATGAATGCGGAGAAATTGGCTAGAAAGGTTGGCCTGTACGTAGTTTTTTTCTCCTTTTTTTATTTAGCCTCATTTCCCCCCCAAGGAAATTTAACAAGCTGCTTTGAAGAGCAGGGTTATCGAGTTCTTGTTGTAGAGCAGACAGAAACACCTGAACAGTTAGAGCTTCATCGCAAGGAAAAAGGTTCGAAAGACAAGGTCTGAATTTATTTCATGTCCCCAAAATGATTTCGTTGTTTACTGGTAGTATTCTTCTGCATTTGACTGAGCCTACTGCTCTGTTATTTGTTGATGATCAACCTGCAGTCATTTTAGTACCATTTTTAAATCAGATTCAGAAATTATTTGAAACTGAGGTTAGATGTTAGCATTAATCACATGTTGGATCACTGGTCTTTAATTTCTTTTCTATGATGTTTTTGGCATTCTCTTATTAGTTTCTTACATCTCCAGTTTTGCATTTATCTCCCATTTATTTAGGTTGTAAAACAGAGTTCTTTAAGAGGACAATGCCATCACGGGCTGCATCAAGGGCTAGCATCTGGTTTTCTTGGGAGCAGACTTGGTCAGGACCGATGTTTCCAAATTGCTGGCCAGTAGGATCCCCGTTGAAAAGCCCTAACCTCATTCTTACAGAGAAGAGGTTATGGAGGGCTATGTCTATTTCAGGTATAGTTATCTTTTTTTGGTCCACGGCTGCTTTGGTGTGTTGTTGCAGGTATGATCCACAGTTGACACCCATGCCTGCATGCATATGCATGCATTATAATTAATCAGAGCTCGACGACAAAATGTAAAATGAAGCTATATACCATCTGATTGGATTTTTGAAACTTAAATCCCTGAGAATGCTAGCAGAAAATTAGAAATGAAGAAGAAAAGGCATCTAGAAGACTTGTTAAAAAAAAACACAAGCTCGTGTTCAATTGATGAGACGAACAGAAAGAAGAGGGGTACTGAAGGTCTGATACCAGCTCTAAGCACAGCAGCCACAGCATCTTCTGGTGTTTTGGCGTATCCTTGAGCATCATGGATGATGGAAACCGCATCACAGTCTGATGCGATGTACCTGAACATCACGCACTCTTTCTTGTCATAAACGCATGATTATATTTCTGTGAAAGGCGTGGCATAAAGAGAGGTTAAAATATCTTGCTTTCAGAGCGAAGTTAAAATATCTTGGAATCCCTTCCACGCATTAAATTACTTAAATATTTTCAAAAGGACTGTTTGCATTATATTAAATTAAATGTTTTCTCTCGTCTAACATTTAACTCTTCAAGCGTCAAGCATTTAACCCTTGTTTATAAGATTTATTCGGGTTTACTTGATTTTTTTAATTTATTTTATTTTATTCTTTAACTTTTTTTTATTTATTTTCTATAAGATTTATCTTTCTTTTAAAATAACAAAGGTTGTCTCAATTTTTTCCGGGTCTATTAAATTTAGATTTTTTAAAAGATATTTTTAATTAAATTAAATTTATTAATTCATTCTCCAATATTTAATTTGCATTTTAACAGTTATGAGTTTGAGAAATTTGACTGAATTTACAAGGTTCACTCATGTTTACCTGGTATTTTTTTCTTTTCATTAGTTTTATTTTATTTTATCCTCCAACATATTTTTATTCACTTTCTATATAATTTTTTTTCAAGGTTTTGAAAGTAACAATGGTTATCTAAGATTTTTTTTACCTGTGTAGAATCTAGCTTTCTAAAAAGAAATTAATTTTCATAATTAAATTAAATTAATTGCAAGAGATTAAGCATGAAATGCTTGGTTCATGGTATATAATTGTTGTTAGCTTTTCAGATCACTCTTCTAACAATGCATGCAATCTTCTTCAAGACTTGGGTACATTTCATCACACGAAAGCCTCTATGCACGGTGTAAACACTAGAACTTGGTGAACAATTAAAATATTACTATACAAAATAAAAATAATCCAATGTCTATAATCATTATTGTTGATTTTCATTTATATATTTGGTTTTTATGTCTTTTTCAACACAATGCAAAAAAATAAAAAATATATAAACTTATAATTCTTCACTAGTTAGCTTTTCCCATCAATATAAAAATAAAAATCATTTTCAAATATAATTTTTATTAACTAATATTTGCTAGTAATAAATGTAGAATTTCCTAAAACCAAGCATGATTTTATATGGTAAACAATTAAAAACTAATTTATAAGAAAATTATACCCAAAAAATCGATATGTTGGAGAAGAAAGATTTAAATGTAAAAAAATAAATATATATACACACCTTTAGAGAGCTATTACCATTATTATTAAACCATCAATTTTGAAATTTATTTTTATAATATGAGCATAAAAGTAAATAGCATGAGAGTTATTTTAATGTGAATTAGTTAACTTAAGAGGTTCACAAATAACCTAAACAATTAGTAAGAGACATGTTTATTTTTATCAGGAAAAAAAACAGCATGATATTTTTTTTTAATATTGAAATGGTAATATATTGGATCAACCTAAAATTTGCAGCATAACCCTCTAAATTCATTAATTAGGTCATAAACTCCATGAAGTTTAATAATTATTTATTCAATTATACTATAACAAAAATAAACGCACACAGAATTGAGCACAAACTTAAAATAAAAAAATTTATTTGAGATTATGATAATATCATAAAAAATATGTTGAAAAAAATTATAAAGATCAATTAAAAATTAATCAAAATCTAAAGGATAAAATCAAATAAAAACTAAAAACAACTTAATGTTAATAAATAAGTTTGGAGTCCATTGAGATTAATTTTAAGCATGATTAAATGGTCCCCAGAAAATTATTGATTCTTAATATAGAATAAAGTTAAATATAATTAATTCAAAATAATTAAATGGGCATTGAGAAAAGATAGTGTAAAAAAGCATACCCATCAAAACCCCATTGGCCTCTAGCGGTTTGAGATAGGAAATTGAAATCTGCACAATTAGGGACTCCATTAACTCTATTGTAAGCACACATTATCCCACTGGCTCTCCCTTCTTCTACACAACTCTTGAATGGTGGTTGATACGTGTCTGCTAAGGGTCTGTTTGGTATTGTTTTTATTTTTATGGTTGAGATTAAATAAAAAATAGTTTTAAAAAAAACGCTTTTACTGTGGTTCAAAATCAACAGTGAAGTGTTTGGTTAAAATTATGGTTGAGTTTGAGGTTGAAAAAAAACAGTTTTGTGTGTTTGGTTACCAAGATTTTTATATTGCTTTTAACTTGTGAAATTATTGTGAAAAGCATAGAGTAATATACTAATTATTTTTTAAAAACATGTTTTTGTTTAATAATATATTAAAAATATTTTTTAAATATTTCATCTTTATATCCAAAATATTAAAAAACACTAAGATATATGAATTTAATATATATATATATATATATATATATATATATATATATATATATATATATTTGCAAAAATACTTTTAAAAGATATTAGCTAGGTGAGTTTTGTGTAATTCTAACTTCAACGCTCGGACTACTGGAAAATTCAGGGCATCTATCTACACAATTTTTTTAATAATTAAAAAAAAATCAAACTGGGCCTAACCCAAATAAATGGGCCGGCCCAGACTGTTCACCGACCACGACAAGAGCTTCAACGGCCGGTGCTGATAGGTAGAGGAGACCGAGGTGGTTCTTCCTGTGGTGGTGGTGTCGAAAATGGTGGCATGTGGTGGCCGGAGGCAGCGATGGAAGGTTGCGGTACTGTTCACCGACCACGACGAGAGATTGAACGGTCGATACCGATGGGTAGAGGAGACCACTGTGGTTCTTCTTGTGGTGGTGGCGTCAACTATGGTGGCTTGTGGTGGCCGGAAGGAGTGTCGATAATGGCCACTGTAGAGAGAGAGAGAGCTGTGGCAAGAGAGAGAGAGCTGTGGCAAGAGAGAGAGAGTTGTGGTGAGAGAGAGAGAGCTGCTGTTGTTGAGAGAGGGTGTTTTCGTGGTCATCGTCGTGGCGGTTTTCGTGGAGAGAAGAGAGAGTTGCCACATTAGCTGCTGTGGCCGTCATCGATAGTGTCTGCCTGACATTTCGAAGGAGAGCTGATTGCAGAGCAGCATGAATCAACGTTGCAGAGCTACATTCGATGAAGGATTTTGTGCATGTAAAAAAAAAAGCAATTGCAGGAAAAGCAGGTAAAAAAATTGTTTGCAATCGCAGAAAAAAGCATAAATTTGCTGCTTCTCGTAAACCTTGGTTTGCACCGCTTTTTTTATGGGTCCCATGTGTATAAATCTACATTTTGCACATTACCAAACACTGCAAATTTGTTTATTGTTCAAAACGCCAGTGGAAACGCATTACTAAACGGGCACTTAAGTCTTGCGTGGTCACCTGATGTAATTATAAGCAAATCAGCCAGGTTTTGTGGTAAAGAAAATCTTAAATGATTCGACTGTGAAAATAATATTAATAGTGTGTAGTTTTTTTTATTTTCCTTCAGTCAAATTTCGCTGAAAAAAATCATGAAAAGCAGCAAAATTCTCGTTTTATTATTTAAAAATATATTAAAATAAGGAAAAGCAGCAAAACCCCACATAAGTTTTAAGGTTATGATTCCATGACTTACACGAGCATCAAAAACATAGCGACTCGTGCCTTTCCAGTTTTCCAAGTCATATGCAGTGAAGTGCTTACAACAAGCTGAAGCTTGAAGTTGCCCATTCGTCTTCCCTCCCTCGAATGAATCCCCTTGAAGCCCTCTCACGTATGACACTGCATATTTCCCCGTCAACAATGGATCCTCCCCTGGTGTTTCTTGCCCCCTCCCCCATCTTGGGTCCCTAAATATGTTGATATTTGGCGCCCAGAATGTCATCCCTGTAAATTGCCCTGCATTGTACAGTGCTCGGGCCTCTTTTCCGATCGCCTTCGCACATTCAAAAATGGCTTATACACTCATATTCTTGCAAGCCGCGATTAAAAAAGATTAATGTTTTGTTTGTGTGGTTTACCTGACTGATGCGATACCATTGGTTGGCATCAAAAGAAGCAGCAGAAAGAATGACTTGAGGGAAACTAGTGGCCCTCTCGATAGAACCATTGAAGCGAATGCCAGGTCCTGCGTAGGCAATGCCATGCAATGCCTCTGACCACCACTGATAACCCGGGATGCCAAGTCTTGGAATCGGTTGGGCTGAATTCACGAGTTGAGATATCTTCTCATCTAATGTTAGCCTGGACACCAGATCGTTGGCTCTTTGGCTGATGGGAAGAGTGGTTTTGCAAAACGGGAAGGTATTTGTTGATGATGGGTTTGATGAGTCGCATGAGAAAGGTGTCTGAGTTGAGTCAACCAGGAGGACAAGTACAGTGAAGATAGTAAAGGAAAAGCAACAGAGGTTCTGGGGTCCCATTGTTGGGATTGTTTATGGTTTTTGGAGTGCAAGAAAGAGTTGTAACTAAATCAGGAGTTGGAAAGATATATATATCTTGGGTTTCGCTAGGAGGATAGATGCCAACTGATGGGCAGATAAATTCCTTGTGTTATAATTGGATATATATATATATATATATATATATATATATCTTGGGTTTCGCTAGGAGGATGGATGCCAACTGATGGGCAGATAAATTCCTTGTGTTATAATTGGATGTCTAAAACAGGAATCGAAAGATTTCTTTCCTGGCTATATTTCCTTGTGAGCTACAAGGTTCGGTGACGAATTTTCTATGACATTTTTGGCGTGTTATTTTCCTTTCCTGCTGTAGAATTTATTGCAAATACTTAAAAAATGTTACTAAATAAAGCAACAATTATTGGATATATATAATCAATATCAATATTTCATTTAAATATTAGATTTTCTGTTTTTTTAACACAATTCAACTCTGTATAATAAATAAATGCATTTACAGGATACTTAACACATATCCTAATAACAGCACTCATTCATACACTTAGGCCTCTGTGTTGTAACGTTTATGTATTAATACTTCAAAAAATCTTCTATATATTTATATAATCTCATATATTTATGTGATAAAAAATTTATTGTTTTTAAAATGCTTTACCAAATAAAACTAATCACATAAAAGAATATTTCGTTGCACTAATTAAATAGTTTTTTTTATTTAATGTATTTTTTTTATTATTAATTTTTGGGGTGGGGGGAATCTAATGAATAGAACTCTTGGATATTATTTTTCCAAGATATGATATACAATTGTGTCACTTGTTCAATTAAGGAGTCTAAATTAATATATCTTTTTTAATTGATGAACTACTTAATTCCTTACTGGTTTATGAGAAAGAAATGTAGAGAGCAAGAAATAAACTACCACCTTTTAAAGAAAAAGGTGTGGGAAAAGAACAAATCAAGGTGAAGGATGAGGAAAGAGATATCAAACTTTTGGTTCAAAAGGAAGAGGCCCATAATGTCACGTTCCTTAATGTCATACATAACAAAAACAATAAAACAAAATTATTTGGGAGTTCTTAAAATCCCATTTCACAAATATATAGTTGTTTAAGGATTGATTATCTAATAATCTAACTTCTCTGGCTTTAAATAATTCTTTGAAGGTTGAGTTGTCCTGAACCACAAATCATTCATTTATCCGATATCCGATAATAATTCACATAAGCAATTATTAAGGAATCTCTTGAATCTTTATTTAAAAGAGAGGGATTATTATGACTATAGTGTTTGCTCTCTGTTTTGTAACTTACGTGTTTTTTTATCTAATAAATAACCTCTTTTAAAAAAAATAATAGGAATAATTTTATATTTATAAAAAAATCATAAAAACCCTATAAATAAATAAAAATATATTTTTCCCCTTAAATAATATCGGTATATTATTTATAGATAATTTTATAATTTTGATCAACGAAGTCCCTTCTTGATTACTCTAGGACTAGAGTTATAATTTTTAAATTAAATACATTCAAGTGTTTAATTTCTAAAATTATTTTTAATCAAGTCACACTTGATTAATTATCCAAGTTTAATTAATGAATAATAATTCTTAATATATGTAACCTATTATTTCTAATATATTGACCCAAATATATATTATAATTCTAAATAAATAGAATTAAATAAATCAATTTATTATGAATTTAATAATTAATTAATTTATATGTGAAGATCAAATATATCATCTAATAATGTGTCATGATCTTTTAAATATTAAAAAAAATCATAAATAATTTGACTTGACCTTTTGTGATTGAATTCTCAATATAATTATCTTTTATTTAACAATAATTTTTCAAATTAGACATTTTAAAATGAATGTGTTCACTATATCAAATTATATTTATTCATAATATTATAATCACTAATCATTTGAACATCATTTGAAATGTTTTTCAGATTTTATTCTATTTTATACAAGAATTTAATAATAAATATTATTTACAAGTACGGTAACATTTTTTTTTAATTCTAAGGCGAGGAGGAGGACAAACTCTTACCCTCCAAACCATTAACCGGTGCTAAATTCAACTAACCATGGTTAAACTAACAGCAATTTGGGGCAAGAAAAAGACGACGCCCGAGAAGTTATATCGACGACGAAATCAAGGCAAGCAAGAAAGGACCCGTCAGCTGCGGTAGGCATGTGGTGGAACCGGGTGCTGCCATGATTTTCCAACTCGTGATGTGAGCCAAGCACGTGGATTCTCAAATCCTAGGTAGTGGACAATTGGAGCAGCTGAGCCTTTGGATTTAG
The DNA here is from genome assembly GCA_015731905.1 of Salix dunnii. Classification (NCBI taxonomy): domain Eukaryota; kingdom Viridiplantae; phylum Streptophyta; class Magnoliopsida; order Malpighiales; family Salicaceae; genus Salix; species Salix dunnii. The sequence goes on along the minus strand of CM027663.1, from coordinate 11,754,415 downwards.
ACAGGTGTTAACTCGCTATTTGTTAATTGTGACTTTTTATTAAGGTTTTTGTCTGATAAAGACCACGGCGGCAGTCAAAACTCAAAATAGTGCTGGTGTCACAGCCTTAGGCGCAGATAAAAGGTGAGCGAACAACGTCTCGCTATCTGGACTTAGACGATGGACTGTCTAAGTCGACTTGAGCTACATGTGAGGACTGGCAGCTTGAGAATCAGTTTGGGCAGTTTGGTTTGTTGGGTGGCAGACCAAGGAAGTTACTTGGGAGCAGTTACGGAGCAGTTACAAGGGAGTAGGCTGTCTTTGAATGTGCTGTCCACAGTGGGGGAAACTGTCAAGGGGCAGTTTTATTTGTAACTTCCATTGTCTTATGTGTAATATATAGGGCCTAAACAAGTGTAGCATGCAGATTCGGATTGTGCATAGCACACATACATGTTCTTGTGTATTTCCTTTGTTGATGGAATAATAAAGGTTGGGTGATTTCCTGTAATTACTTGTATTGTGATTGTGCTGTGTTGATCAATAACTTGTGTTCTTTGTTGCCGAAATTGGGAAGAGTTGTGGAGAGAACCTCTGGGTGTGTGAAACACTTATACTCTAGGCCAAACACGAGTGAATTGGGAGGAAGGCTGAGTCTAGTGACGGGACTAGACTGCCGCACGGGGACTGAAAGTGTGACGAAATTTTATCCCTGTGACAAGTGGTATCAGAGCATTGTCTCGTTCTGTTTGGGGAATTGCTGTTGACATTGGATGCCAGCAAATATGGAGACGATTCGCGAGAGACTCACTCACCTTGAAAGTGTTTTGGGTCCCTGTTCTGAAAATGAAGATCAGTCTGTGAATGACAGACTTTCGTATGCTACTGAAATGGCAGAGAGGGCTGCTGGTCAGTATGTTGATCTCGCGGCAGAGTTAAGTCGCAAAGTACTGGTTCTACAAGAAGAGATCGCGGTGTTAAAACGGGCAGTAGCGACTGTCCCCACAAGTAGTGGCACATCCAAACCCAGAGTACCTGAACCGAAGCCATTCGGTGGCGCAAGGAGTTCCAAAGAGTTGGAAAACTTTCTGTGGGACATGGAGCAGTATTTCGGAGTGGCTAGAATTGGGGCTGACGAACAAGTAAACATCACAGCGATGTATTTGTCTGGTGACGCGAAACTGTGGTGGAGGACTCGGATCAAGGATGATCTGAATGCTGGGCGTCCTAGGATTGAGACTTGGGATCGTTTGAAACAAGAATTGAAAGAGCAGTTTCTACCGAACAACACGTCTTGGCTGGCTAGGGATGATCTGAAAAAATTGAAGCAAGACAAATCGGTGAGGGATTACGTCAAGGAATTCAGTTCTTTGATCCTAGACATAGAGAATATGTCTGAAGAGGATAAACTTTTCAACTTCATGTCGGGTTTACAGCCTTGGGCGCAGGCTGAATTGCGAAGGCAGAATGTCAAGGACTTGCCGTCTGCCATTGCTGCTGCAGATAGTTTGGTCGACTTCAAGACGGTGACAAGAGATGGTTTTGTTGCTGTCCCCTCTAAATTCAAGACTAAAGATAAGAGGGATGCAAGGGGGAAGACAAAGAAATTCGGTGGGGGAGGATACAAGCCTGGGTTTGATAAGGGAAAGGGCAAACTGACTGATGTGCAACAAAGTAGGGACTCCAACAAGCCGAATACAGGATGCTTCATTTGCAGTGGACCACATTATGCAAGGGAATGCCCGAAAAAGGAAAGGTTGAATGCAATTCTTGTGGGTGACAGTGAGCAAGAGGAAACAGTCACGCACATCAACCCGATGCGTGTACTGAATTGCTTGGTTGCGGAGTGGCAGGATTCGGTGGACGAATCCAGCCTTGTTGAGACTGACTTAGCACGAATTGATGTGCTACAACAAGGTAAGTCGGGTGCTGTGGATACTCTAATGTATGTTAAAATTAGAGTTAATGATAGGGAGATAGTTGCTATGTTGGATTCTGGTGCCACAAATACATTTGTTGCCGATAGGTTGGTGACGCAACTTGGGTTAAGATTGAACGGATAATGGGCATGGCCTATGGCGTGTCAGTGGTGCTGGATAAGTGGCAGGGAAAGCAGGATTTGTTGGTGGTGACGCTTGACGACTTCGATGTCATTCTTGGCTTAGACTTTATGAAGAAAGCCAAGATTGCGTTGATGCCTCATTTGAATGGAATTCTGCTTGCGAATGAATCGTGTCCCTGTTTTGTCCCCTGTCATAAGGCAGTGATGGCTGAAAGTCGAAAGGAGGGAAGTAGCTTGGTTTCAGCCATTGCGATCAACAAGGCCTTGAAGAAGGGTGGTGAAGTGTTCTTGGCAGTAACGGCGACAGAGGAGTCGGAACAGGCAGGGTTAGTGCCTGATGTGATTGTTGGGCTGTTGGAGAGGTATAGGGATGTGATGCCTCCAGAGTTGCCGAAAAAGCTTCCACCAAGGCGGGCTGTTGATCACAAGATTGAACTTGTGCCTGGTGCGAAACCACCGTCGCAGCCTCCGTATCGCATGGCCCCAAGGGAATTGGAGGAGTTGAGAAAGACGGAATTGATTGGATTTCTGACTCAGCTTATGATTGTCGGAGATGACGGTCACGCGGCCGCTGATTCAAGACTTACTCGACAGATTGAGTGGGGCTTCTGTTTTCACAAAGCTAGACTTGAGGTCTGGATACTGGCAGGTTAGAGTTGCTGAGGGGGATGAGCACAAGACAACTTGTGTGACAAGGTATGGGTCATACGAGTTTATGGTTATGCCGTTTGGCTTAACCAACGCTCCAGCTACTTTCTGTAATTTGATGAATGATGTTCTTTATGAGTTTTTGGATGAGTTTGTGGTTGTCTATCTAGACGACATTGTTATCTTTAGCCGATGTATGGATGAGCATGTGGTGCACTTGGAAAAGGTGCTGTGTAGACTAAAGGAACACGAATTGTTTGTGAAGAAGGAGAAGTGTGAGTTTGCTTGTTCTGAGATCACATTCTTGGGACACTTGGTGAGTTTTGGGCAGGTTCGGATGGATCCGAAGAAGGTGCAGGCTATATGGGATTGGGCAGCCCCGTCGACGGTGCCTGAGCTAAGGTCATTTTTGGGCTTGGCAAATTATTATCGTCGATTCATAGAGGGATACAGCAAGAAGGCAGCCCCTTTGTCGGATTTGTTGAAGAAAAATCGACGTTGGGACTGGTCTAGCGAATGCCAACTCGCATTCGACAAGCTAAGGAAGGCTGTAACGTCTGCTCCAGTGCTGAAACTGCCTGATTTTGGGAAAGCTTTTGAGGTACACACTGATGCTTCGGACAAGGCAGTAGGGGGTGTTCTAGTGCAGGAGGGTCATCCAGTAGCTTTCGAGAGTCGAAAGCTAAGTGAGGCAGAACAGAGGTATTCCGCGCATGAGAAAGAAATGGCAGCCGTGGTTCATTGTCTTGGCGTGTGGAGGGTGTATCTGTTGGGGCCGCAGTTTGTAGTGAAGACAGATAATTTGGCTAATACATTCTTCAAAACTCAGAAGAAGTTGTCGCAGCGACAGGCTAGGTGGCAAGAGTTCCTGGCTGAGTATGATTTCATGTGGGAACATAAGCCAGGGCGACATAATCAGGTTGCGGATGCATTGAGCAGGCGTGAAGTGCTTGCTAGTTTGATTGTGAAGGATCATGTGGAATCCGATATGCTGGATCGGTTGAGGCAGGCTGCCGTGGAAGATGCAGCTTACGTCAAGATAGTTGATCTCGTACGGGAGGGGACTGTGCGAAGATATTGGCTGGATAATGGCCTTCTCTATGCTAAAGGGGGCCGAGTTTATGTTCCAAGTGGGAAGCTGAGGAAACACTTGCTGACCGAAACGCATGACCCGCAGTGGGCAGGTCATCCAGGACGCGAGCGCATGCTGGCTCTCTTGGCCGAAACCTATTACTGGCCAAAGATGGAGTTTGACGTGGAACTTTACGTCAAAACTTGCTTGGTTTGCCAGCAGGACAAGGTGTTGAGGCAGAAGGAAGCAGGGCTATTGCAGCCTTTGCCGATACCGGAAAGGCCTTGGGTTTCAGTTTCGATGGACTTTGTAGTGGGGTTTCCGAAAGTCGATGGCATGGACGCTGTTATGGTGGTCGTCGACAGGTTTTCGAAGTATGCTGTTTTCATGGCTACACCATCTGTATGCACGGCTGAAGTGGCTGCTGGTTTGTTTTACAAATACGTAGTGAAGTACTTCGGAGTTCCTTCAGATGTTGTGAGTGATCGCGATGTGCGATTCACTGGACGATTCTGGACAGTATTGTTTGGGTTGATGGGAACAAGGCTGAAGTTCTCGACAGCCAATCATCCGCAGACGGATGGACAAACGGAGAGGATCAATGCATTGTTGGAGGAGTATCTTCGACACTATGTGACGGCAACACAGCGAAACTGGCTAGAGTTGCTTGATAGTTTTAGCTACACTCCAAATCGCAAAAGTCCATTTGAGTTAGTTTTGGGGAGACAGCCCCAAACTCCAGCGGAGATAGCCGTCCAAAAGACTGGGGGAAGAAGTCCAGCCGCGTACAGATTTGCGAAGGAGAGGCAGGAACTCTTCGAGCAAGCGCAAGACAGTTTGCGAAGGGCAGGCAAGCGTATGGTGAAATACGCTAACAAAAAACGGAGACCTCTAGAGTTTGATGTTGGCGACAGGGTACTGTTGAAGTTGACTCCGCAGATATGGAAGAAGATTGTTGGGAGTAATCGGCACCGCGGATTAGTGCCAAGGTATGACGGGCCGTTTGAGGTGATGGGGAAAGTGGGCGCTGTTGCCTATAGGTTGAAGCTGCCTGAAAGGTTGAAGATTCATCCCACATTCCATGTTAGTTATCTAAAGCCTTTCCATGAAGATGTTGAGAATACGGAAAGGAACACATCACTAAGGGCTCCACCTACGATTCAGAAGCAATTTGAGAGGGGAATCGTAAAGATTTTGGACCATAGGAGACTTGGTCAGCACAAGAAAAATCGACGGAATGAATTTCTTGTGAAATGGGCGGATGGTCAGGAGGTTTCGTGGGAGAAAGACACTGACTTGTGGCAGTTTGAAGACTTGGTGCAGGACTACCTTCGGACTGATCCGACGAGGGCGTCGGCTTCTTCTGGTGGGGGAGGTTTGTCACAGCCTTAGGCGCAGGGCGCGCCAACAAGTCGCTGCGAGGTATTACGCAAGTGCAGGGGCAGCATGCGTAGGCAGTGCAGATTGCGGCAGCGAGTATAACAGGTGCGGACGAACAGCGGGTTCCTGCTTCGCACCATGCTGGACTTAGACGATGGACTGTCTAAGTCGACTTGAGCTACATGTGAGGACTGGCAGCTTGAGAATCAGTTTGGGCAGTTTGGTTTGTTGGGTGGCAGACCAAGGAAGTTACTTGGGAGCAGTTACGGAGCAGTTACAAGGGAGTAGGCTGTCTTTGAATGTGCTGTCCATAGTGGGGGAAACTGTCAAGGGGCAGTTTTATTTGTAACTTCCATTGTCTTATGTGTAATATATAGGGCCTAAACAAGTGTAGCATGCAGATTCGGATTGTGCATAGCACACATACATGTTCTTGTGTATTTCCTTTGTTGATGGAATAATAAAGGTTGGGTGATTTCCTGTAATTACTTGTATTGTGATTGTACTGTGTTGATCAATAACTTGTGTTCTTTATTGCTGAAATTGGGAAGAGTTGTGGAGAGAACCTCTGGGTGTGTGAAACACTTATACTCTAGGCCAAACACGAGTGAATTGGGAGGAAGGCTGAATCTAGTGACGGGACTAGACTGCCGCACGGGGACTAAAAGTGTGACGAAATTTTATCCCTGTGACAGCTGGATTCCATTCCAACTGCAGCAGGGAATTACAGAAGTTTAGATTAATGCTGATATGATTTTTTTTTCACATGCCTGAAATTATCATGACTACTGAAAAATATACTAATTTATTGTGACTAAATTATATATATATATATATATATATATATATATATATAATATTTTTATTTGCTTTTTTTTATTTTTCTGTAATAAAAAACGAAGGGTGGTTTGGTATTGTTTTCTTTTTAAAAACTAAATTTAAAAAAAAAAATGTGTTTATCATGACTACTGAAAAATGTAAAGTAGTTTCAGGCAACAAAGTACAACAAATGAAAGCGGATGTGGTCTTCCTATGAAGAAGGAAATATTTCTGAATTTTTTTACTTTCTAATATTAAAAATATTTTCTTTTATAAAAAATTAATTTTAATATATATTTAAACAAACACACATTTTGGAATTTTGTTTTTTACCATACTCCAAAACATGCCCGGAATAACATGGTTTTGCTAATAAATATAAAATCTTACCTTAGACTTTCTTTTCCAAATCAATAAAGAAATTTCTAAATTCATCGTATTATTACACTATATATTAAGAAAATCATGAATCAATTATTATAGCTTGTGAGACAAATTACTATGAATTACAATAGTATTGCTCAGTTTTCGAGACGGTTTGGTTCATTCAGTTCACTGGTTTGTTGATTTTTTAATAGTTTTGTACGATAAAATAACTATTTTATCCCTCAAAAAAGATTAAAAAAAAAGGTACTGCTGGAGGGTGCCACGATAATTGCATATTTTTGGTATGGTTCGGTCCGATCGGGGCAACCGGTTTCTTGATTTTTTTTATATATTTCTTTGCATAGTAAAATAACTATTTTGTCCCTAGAAAAAAGATAAAAATCACGTATGGCCACGAGAGGTGTCCCTCTAAGGGCGACAAGTTTGAAGTCTTCCAGTAATTGAAAATGTCCATCCAATCTCTCTGTGGATGCGTCGTCGTGTTCTCTTGCTGATAGTGGGGAGTGTGTCATCCTAAGGTGGTCAAAGACGAGCTATGGGTGGCTGAACGTTCCTCCCCTTCTTTTCTCTCTCTTTCAGCCTAAACTATACATCAGCTTTATTTTTATTACCTTTTCATTTTGGTCCCTTCTCTTTGAATTATAGTGTATGGTCCTTAATTTTGTTATAAAAGTTTTAATTTGTTTTAATGGTGCTCTTCGATTGAAAATGATTATATATTAAATTTTTATTTCAATCTATATTCTTTAATTTCTAGATTGCTTTTAAATCCCTTAATATTTTTGGTACAGAAGATTTTATTATTTCAATTTTGTCCTTTAACTGAAATTAATAATATATTTAGTTTTCATTTCATCTCTTATACTTTTATTTTTTTATTTTAATTCCTTTATTTTTTAATATTTCTTAAATATTTTTATTCATGTTTATATGTGTGCTTTTAGTTTTGGTTTTTAATTTCTATTATTTTATCTTTTGTTGAGGTAGCTTTTTTTTGAAAAATTTTATTCTTAAATTTTAGTTTGCGTTTGTGATCGTTTGAAAATTGATGTTTCTATTTTTTTTCATTGCTCTTTCTTTTGATTGTTTTTTAATAGTTTTTTTTTATTTTCATGTCAAATAATTTTTTAGCTAATAATTTTTATTGTTTTCATTTTTGAGGTGCTCTTTTGTTTAAGTTATTGGCTTTTTTTTCATTGACTGATTTTTCCCCCATTATTAACGCAACATTAATAATAATTTTAATTTTTTTCTTATTTCCTATTTTATTAATGTTTTCAACTTTTTTTCTTAGGGTAATGTAATAACTTTTTATTTTTTTAAGAATAAAAGTAATGATATTTTTAGATGTTGAGACTTTAATGTTTATGTTATTATAATAGAGTATATTGATGTAAATATTATATCAAACCTTGCATGTATAAATGTTATATTTTATTTGATTTTTTTTATTTGATTGAAATTGATAATATATTTGGTTTTTATTTGGACTCTTATACTTTTAATTAATTTTTTTTATTTTAATTCTTTTAATTTTTTATAGTTTTGAAATAGTCCTTATTTTTTTCCATGTTTATATATATGCCTTTAGTTTTTATTATTTTCTCTTTTGTTAAGATAATATTTTTTTCAAAAATTTGTTCTTAAATTTTAGTTTGTATTTGTGATCATTTGAAAATTGATATTTCTTATTTTTTTGTTCTTTCTTTTGGTTTTTTATTAGTTTTTTTTATTTTCACTTCAAATAATTTTTTTTATCTTATAATTTTATTTTTATTTATTTTTTATTTGCTCTTTTGTTAAAGTTTTTGGGCATTTTTATTCTTTTATTGAATTTATTTTCTCATTATTCATGTAACAACAACAACAACAACAACAACAAGAATAATAATAATTTTAGTTTTTTTTTTTGCTTTCTCTTTTATTATTGTTTTCGAGTTTTTTTTGGATAATTTAATAGTTTTTATTATTTAAACAATAATAATAATAATATTTTTAGATATTAAGCCTTCGGTGTTACTGTTGTTATAATAGGGTGTGTTGATGTTTTTTTTTATTATATCAAACTTTATATGTATAAATATTATATTTTATTTTTAAACCGATAAAACCTATTAATTATTTAATTTTAATAATTAAAAAAATTATTTATTCAACCTGTAATATAATATAATATAATATAATATAATATAGACAATTAACTACTACTTTCTACTATAGAACACTAGAAATTTATAAATTTCTGTTTGGAATTTAGTGATTACAGCCCCCTCACTAGATATTTAGGGAAGATTGGATGCTTTTTCTACAATATCTTTTTCTATAAAATATTAAAAAAAACATGTATAGTATTCTCACTTTTTTCAACGCAGGAAAAACGCGGTACATTTTAAAAATAATTTTTAATTAAAATATATTAAAACAATGTTTTTTTATATAAATAAATTAAAATCATCAAAAATATCTAAAAAAATATTAATTTAATATTGTTTTAGATATCAAAACGGACGGTTAAGTGGAGCCCGCCAAAGAGTCTTCCAGTAGGCCACAGAGGCCTCCAAATTTTTTTATTAGCAAGCGGGTCCCAATTCACACCCACCCTCTCTTATCACTAAAATTAAAATCACCATTACAAGTAGCAAGTGAGGGCTCGGCTTTCATAGCTGGTTTATGTATACTCTCGCCTATATGCTTCCTTTTTCTTTCTTACAACAATCAGAAAACGTTTATTGTTTCAGCAAGAAGCTAAAACAACGCACATCCCTGTCTAAGAATCCCAAATCCAAAGCCTTCTCTTTCGCAAGAATCTTTGTCTCCAAACCTGAAATCTCTTCCACCTGTTATTTTTGTGTACGTTTCCTCTGAAACGGTTAAGAGAATTGCTTTCGATTACGCTCTCCGTTTCGCTTGATCTGTCGCTTCCAAGCCCTTTTCTCTCTTTTAAGATCTACCAAAAATTAGGAGGTAATTTTTCATTTTGCTACTTGTTTTTTCGTGTTTGATTAACGAAACGCTGAGAATTTCCTTCATTTACCATTATTTATTTCCCTTTCTTTGTTTTCGTACTTTTTATTTGAGTCCTGCTTTTGTTTGATCTCGCTCCATCCATACATTATATATATAAAAGGTTATGGAGAATTACTAAGTTTAACGGTTTTTGGTATGGTAGGATAATGGATCACTTCCTCAACAACGATCTTGAGTACGTGTTTAACGATCCTTTTGAAGACGATTTTTTCAGCGAAGATGAACCTCAAAGAAACGTCGATTCAGACGATGTTATGGATTCTGATTTTGAGGACGACTTTGAGTCGGTACGTTACGAGTGAATTTTTTATTTTATTTTTATTCTTTTTAGAGATGGAAGAAATTAATAGCGAGCATGGTGTTGCAGAGTAAGCCGAAGAGTGATACATCTGCTTTAGAGGCAAGAAAAGGAAAGGATATACAAGGAATCCCCTGGGAGAGGCTTAATTTCACTAGAGAGAAGTATCGTGAGACGCGTTTAAAGCAGTATAAGAACTACGAGAACCTCTCTCGCCCTCGCCTCGAGCTTCAAAAGGTTTATCTAATTTTATTATTGTGAATGGAAGATGTATATCTTTTATTGTTATTTTCTTGATTAAATAAACTTGCAGAGAAAATTGATTCGATCGTTTCTGATTAGTATATTTCTTTGACAGGAATGCTTAGAAGCTGATAAGGGACAGGCTTTCTATGACTTCGAGTTCAACACAAGGCTTGTCAAATCCACAATTGTTCATTTTCAGGTAGAGACCTTTTCTTTTTACACTCACCTATCCAAATGATTTCATGTTTCATCAACAACAAAAAAATAAAAAATACCTACCATGTTTTTGGCGCAAGCTTCACATTGTTTTAGTACTGAATTTCTCATGTTTTGTACTAAGAATTTATTTAAATTGGAGTTCGTCATTATTAATGTTGTTATTATTATTATTATCTCATACAAGTGCATTTTTTTATGGTCAAAATTCTTGATGAATAAGTACTTCATATTCTCGTTGCACAAAGCCCTTCATATCTCATATCTTAGAATTTTAATAAACTACTGCACATCATGGGATCCATGCTTAATGCATTTGCTGAAGAGTAAATACAAACACCACCACATGTTTAAATTGATCTCCTAACAGTTGATTTGCGCATCAATCATGCAAAATCATTATAGTTTTGCAGGTGTTGTGATTATATTATATCCTTTATGGATATCTTTAATTGCGATTATTGCTCTGTGCCTGAACTTGTCAGAGGTATGGAGTTCAAAATTGATCAACTTTATGCTAGGTTTAACACTTCTCTAATTGTTTGGGATGCAATCTACTTGTGAACGACTGGTGTAAGTTTTCCGGCCTAAATTATCATCCAGTGAGGCCATCTACCAATCCCTCTTCAGGCCAACAAGTTGGTGGTTAAATCTTTCCTGGATTTTAAAGCATATTTCTTGGCAATTGATCTGAGAGAAATTTCCTCACTTCTTAGGTCACCATTAGCTTTTGTGAAATATTTGAATGCTCCCCAACTAAACAGCATAGAGCTGGGGTTCTTATTTACTAATGCTTTGCTGCAGATTTTTGAAGGATGCTTGCTTTGTTCATGCACTGGTTAGCAGTTTCTCAAATTTTAATAAATTTTAAATAGATATGATCTTGAATGTCAGCCTGATAGTTTTATGCAGTAGCATATGGTTAGATCTGGATGCATGCCATTTATGGTGTGCATTGGAATTCCTGATCTTATGTGATTACTGAATAAATGCATACTTCAAATAACAAACAAAGTCGAGTGCACGTGTGAATTTCTTATACCATAGATTCCCACATAGTAGCATACACATTATAGTTGCATCTGTGATCATGCAGATGCTTCCATCAACACACATATCAAACAATTGTACATTACAATGTTAACAATATCATCAAGCAATTTTTTTTATGATTCTGGTGGTAACTATCTCAAAACTAAACTGAACTCACATCAATATTGTATGTTTACTTGCTCTTCAACAGCTGAAAACTTTTGTAGAAAGTATGAAACTGTGGCTTATTGTAGTGGGTTAATGTTTTGTTATTCTCATTCATACTTCTTTTTGACCATCTATCTGCTGGATGTTCTCGCTAGCTATGTGTTGTTTGCTGACTTTCAAAGCACATGCTATTTGTCATGATACTTGTCCGTGTTCTATGGTTTCTTGACCTATGTTTCATGTTCATGCATTGCAATATTTCTATAGTTTGTCTGTTCTTTCAGTTGATCGTTGGCCTATGTTTTATGTTCATGCATTATAATATCTCAATAGCTTGTATGTTCTTTCAGTTGATTGTTGAATATTGTCTGGCTTAACCAATCTGTTCCATTTAGGACTGTCATCTCTCTTTATTTCAGCCTTTTAAGCAGGGTGGAAGTTCTATCTGAGCAGCTGGGGCAGTTAAAGATTCGTTGTTCATATGGTATGATAGGAAAATATCTGAGCATTTAAAGAGGCCTCTCCTGCACGAATTCCTGTAGTTTATCTACCCCGTGTCAAGCACCAGGGGCCAAATTAACTCAAAATTTGCATTTCTGCATGTGTCAATTCTGTTTTCTGTCAGATGCACTCGGAGCCTTTTGTGTAGCTTGTATACTTTCCTTGTGTTTATTTAGTCCCATGCTCTTCTCATGTAATTTACTGCTCATGCATCTACATGGTGATTTCATCATGGGCTTGCTATATGCTTGGTTCCACACCAACTACAAAAGCCTCATTCTGGAACTGCATATGATCATTCTACTATATAAGCCTCATTCTGGAACTGCATATGATTATTCTACTATATAAGCCTCACTCTGTACCCTAATCATTCAAAATTGTGCATATTGAGCAACTATATGTATTTGACATTGCTTTTATCAATTTTTCATGTTTGAAAACCTGTTTCGATTTTAGCTCTTGATTTTGTTATTGTTATCTTCAGTGGTTTTGAGATTCTAATTGGAGGACTTCTGAATTTTGTTATTAATGCTCTCATCTGTTTGTCTGTGCATTGTCAAGCTGAGGAATCTGCTGTGGGCAACATCAAAGCATGATGTTTATCTTATGCAAAATTACTCAGTTATGCATTGGTCATCACTATTGCGGCGAGGCAAAGAAGTACTCAATGTGGCCAAGCCAGTTGCTCCAACCCAGGTATGTTACTTTGGGGTCCAGGGTGAACATGACTATGATTCATTGAATACAATTAATTCTTGTCTGAAGTATTTTTCCTTTTTTCTACAGCAACGCCCAGGATTGTTGTCTCATTCACTCTCCAGAGTGCAGATAAGCACTATGACTGTTAAAGATAACTTAATGGTGGCAGGTGGATTCCAGGGAGAACTTATTTGCAAGGTATCAAAGTGGCCGGATAAGTATTAACTGCTTCTTTTGAACATTTAACTTAGTATTTGATATATAGCTTGTCTTCTGAATGTTTCTTTCATATGATCAGTATCTGGATCAACCTGGAGTTGCATTCTGCAAAAAAATGACAACAGGTGAAAATGCCATAACTAATGCAGTGGATGTATACCTTGACCACAAGTAAGGAACTTGTTGATAGAAAATGTTTTAGTTCCTCATTTCTTTCCCTCAGGAGACAGACAACTTGAGTCATCTTTTTTTGCAGTGGCTCAATGAGGATTATGGCCGCGAACAATGATGCTCAAGTTAGAGTATTTGATGCCGAAACTTTTGCTTCCCTGAATTGTTTCTCTTTCAATTGGTCTGTAAATGTGAGTGCCTTTCACCAGAAGCTTCCCTTGGAGCTGATAATTCTGTATTGATTTGTCATTATAACATGCTTACACTTCTTAAAATTGTTCCCCAGAACACCTCTGTTAGCCCAGATGGTAAGCTGCTTGCAGTGCTTGGGGACAGTGCTGAGTGCTTGATTGCTGATGCTAATTCTGGGAAAGTGACTGGAAGCCTCAGAGGGCATTTGGATTATTCCTTTGCATCAGCCTGGCACCCTGACGGACAAATTTTGGCCACGGGGAACCAAGACACTACGTGCAGGCTGTGGGATGTAAGGAATCTGTCCCAGTCCCTTGCAGTATTAAAAGGCAATATGGGAGCAATAAGAGCTCTGAAGTTCACCTCAGATGGCAAGTTTTTGGCAATGGCCGAGCCTGCAGATTTCGTTCATGTTTTTGATACACAATCTGATTACCTCAAATGCCAGGAGATTGATCTATTTGGAGAGATTGCTGGCATTTCTTTCAGCCCCGATACTGAAGCTCTTTTTGTTGGTGTTGCGGACCGTACTTACGGCAGCTTGTTAGAGTTCAACAGGAGGCATTACAATTTTTACCTGGACTCAATATTCTAGTGGACCTTCCACTGACGGGAGCCAAGTTCTGTACATATTAAGGTTATATTTAGCATGTTTGAGCTTCTTGTCAGTCTGTGAAGTTGACACGTGGTTTTTGGGTTGCGTAATTTCCAGTCAAAGTCATATCATCGGGACTTCTAGAAGCCAATGCGCTGCTGTTGTGTGTTTTTTTTCTTTTTCGTGTGAAGACGAATCCTGTGAGGTGGTGGAAAAAGAAAAAAAATGTTGGTGGTATTGTAAATCTTTCAAGAGTTGCAGTGTCTATCTGGAGAACATATTAGCTTAATCAGTTAAATAGTACTTTTAGATTCGTTACTCTGCTGAAATACTGGACGAGGTGCGTAGCAAATTGCTTGTCTAATCGTGCTATGTGTACTGGTGAATCTACGAATGCGGTTGTGATGGTAAGTTTTTGCCCTTATAGATAATGGGGGCCGAGAATGGTGAGCATATTATGCCTTCCTGGATATATTTATCTTCAGGGATTGTTTGTGGAATACGTGGGTTGGAGGTCCTGCTTCTAAAGAGGCAAATTCTGGCTCGTTAATCGACCACCAAAACACAACACTCGTTTCGAGAACCCACGAATAGGGCCTTGGGGTGTGGAATTGCAGAAGTTCCGGTCCGCTCTTGAAACTGTGATGAGGATTTCGATGCCAAGTGAAGAAGAGCTATTGAGCAAGAAGATCGGTAGTTGACTCTCTTTGTTACGCAGCTGGGGCTTCTAGTTCTTGGTGAGAGAATTGGTCCGAGTCCGGTTTGTGTATGTTGCCTTGCAAGTAAAATTCGTCTATATACTTCATTCTTCCTTTACCGTCCTTATAGATTTTGGAATTTTGTATTTAGTATAATAGTTAATTTTATTTATTTATCAGCTATTAAATTTAAAAAAGTGAAGTCATTGAAAATTATTGAGGATACGAAAAATTATTGATTGTCATTATTCTTATTATCTAAAGGTTCCAAAACTCAGACCTCAATTTTGATTATGGCAATGTGTTGTCTATCACCAGACGCAACTTATCATCCAAAAAAAAAAAACGCATCATTCACTCCATAATCTATCTATCTATCTATCTATATATATATATATATATATATATATATATATATATATATATCCCATAAGTGTTGGCATTTGGTTTTCACTCAGAGGCCACCTAGGCTCATGAGAACTTGGTAAAGTGTGTAAGCCTAATTGCCTATTTGGTATTGAAATTCTACTTGTGTTTCCTCGAAAAACAAGTACTTTGATGTTTGGTAAAAGATGCATCATAATTTTTTAAATTGTGGAACCTACTAAAAAACAAGGTTCAACCTCATTTTTTAAGATATGGCTTGAGACTCTTTTTCATGGCACGCACCACAGTCTCTCTCTCACTAGCGTTGGTCTCTCTTTCATTGGCACGAAACCATTCTGGGGTAAAGACTAAGTTGTGTAAACATCCTCACGGACATCAGCAATAACAAAAGCACCATGCAAGAGAATCACCGGCAACTCCCTCTTTTTTCTATAGTCAGCCGGTGTTCTCTCTATCTCTCTCTAAAGTCATTGGCAACTCCCTCCCTCTCCTCCAGTAGCAATTTCCGGAGAGCACCACCATGAGGATGCTTTCTCTCCACGCCATAAGCTTTATCGTGACCTCCTTAGCAGTAGCAGCAAGCCTCGGCTTAAACAGCAACATCAATAACCTTTCGACGCTCCTCCTAGTCACCACAGGTCATCATTTTCGACGCTATCATCACAGGAAAAACCTCTTCGGCCTCCTCTACCCGTCAGTATCAACAGTTGAGCCTCTCGTCACCATCGACCTACCACTACTATTCACGTGAACAGCACGTTGCACTATTCATGTTTTAAAAAACCATTAACAATGCAGCGCACAGTTTCACTCACACAAATATATATGCTAGACTTGGGTTGGACCTTCTCTCGGCCCGGCCCAAGTCCAGCAGAGTTAGGCCTTTTAGCCAACCTTGGCTGGGTTGCCCTTTTAGTTGGGTCAGCCCTAGTCTGATTTTTTTTAAAAAAAAATATGTGGATAGAGATCAGTTCTAATGAAAGGGAATTGCGTGTGATTTTGTTTCACTCTACAACCCTATTATTTTTTAATTTATTAAGAATCAAAAACTTGCACCTAGATTTGGTCTTGGAATTATATCTCTACAACTAGATCGCAGATGTTGTTACCGATAATATTGTTACCAGATGTTATTCCTGGATCAAATAGCAAGGGATCACAAAGGCATCCACGTATCAATTTAGTTCATGATGAAATTGCAAATAGTCTGATGGAAGAATAAAAACAAATATCTAATTTATTAGATAGAGATCAGTTCTAATGAAAGGGAATGACATGTGACTTTGTTTCACTCCATAACCAACCCTATTATTTTTTTAATTGATTATGAATAAGAAATTTGCAACTGGATTTGGCCTTAGAATTATATCTCAACAACTAGATCGTAGATATTGTTACCTATGATATTGTTACCAAATGTTGTTTCTCGATCAAGTAGTAAGGGATTGCAGAGGCATTCACATTTCAATTTAGTTATTGATGAAATTGCAAGTAGTTTGATGGGAGAATAAAAATAAATATCTAATTTACTTAAATTATTAATTATATTTTATTTTATGATTATTAATCTACAATATTTAAAAAACAATATGTGTATGTGTGTCTTTTAAAGTAATTTAATAAATTGACAGCAATATGAAAAGCATGGTAACCAAATACATGAAACTATTTTTCATTAAACCTCAAACTCAACCACAGTAACCAAACACTTCAATTTCAATTATGAACCGTAGCTAAAAGTGTTTTTCATGGAATTATTTTTTTAAACCTCAACCACAACAGCAATCACAATATCAAACACACTCTAACTAGTAAGACTTGACAACTTCTTACCTCT
Organism: Salix dunnii; assembly: GCA_015731905.1. Lineage (NCBI taxonomy): Eukaryota > Viridiplantae > Streptophyta > Magnoliopsida > Malpighiales > Salicaceae > Salix > Salix dunnii. The sequence goes on along the minus strand of CM027663.1, from coordinate 11,737,779 downwards.
TACCTCTTTCATTTTCTTATTTTGATTGTTTTTAAATTTTAGTTAATACTCTTGTTTTATTTATTTTTAACTTTGCATTATTTTTTATTAATATTTAAATTAACACGTTTTACCTCTCTAAGTTTTTAAATAATATTTTATTATTATTTTAATAGTATTTCAAATAGATTATTATAATTTATCTTAACCTTTTTTTTTCCCTTGTTTGAATGAAGTATTTATAAAAATAACCACTATCATAAAAATAAAAATGTATTCGTTAAGAAAAAAAAGTTACGGTTAAATATTTAAATATTCTTGTCTTTTTTATTTAGGAAGAAATATAGTTTTTCATTTTAGTATTTAATTAACATCAACACTCTTTCTCGGTTTATCAATTTATTTCTTTTATTGAATGTAAACAATATCCTTGCATTTCCACAATATTATTGTACTGCGTTAAAAATTAACTTAGAATCTTAACGATGGCATAACAAGGATATAAGTCTAATTTATTGAGATATAGATTTTGTTAGAAATTTTATTTTAAGAACATAGTTAATGAGAACATTTGATACAAAAATAAAAGTGGAGCTCACTCAGTTTAGGGTTAAAACTATATTGAAAATTCTTCTCCAACAAAAAACTCTTTAATATAGAATATTTACATAATTAAGATAAATCATAAGTGAATGAGAATTAATTTGAAAATCCTTTAGCTTGCATGTTTTGTGAAACTCAAAATCCTATATTTCACAGAGAAAAAAAAAACAAGTTTCTTTTGTAGTTTCATAGTAATAAGTTAAAGAGTTATATATGAGTCTAAACAAAGTCCCTTTGAATTTAAGTCACATGTGTGCATGCTCAAAGTGATTTGATATTGAGTCAAGCCTTAGAGTCTTTTTTTTTTTTTTTATCATCGATCTATTTTAAACTTGAATTTGAATTCATTATAAAATAATTCTTTAACCTATAGAAAATTATTTTTTGCAACCTCATTTATACAAACTAAGAAAAAAGAGTTTGAATAATTCTCTTCTTTCTAAATAGCTTATTTTAAAAAAAAAAAATGTATAATTTTTAAGGGGAAAAACTATTGGGTTTTTATTTTTTTTATGGTGGGTAATTAAGACAAATCAATTAGAGTTAATTTCAATAATCACTAAAATTAATTTTTCATTAATTTGATTTAAAAAACCAACATAAAAAAGGATTGATGGGAGATGTTATACATACCTAGTAGTTACTCATTTTCCTTTTTCTTTTTTGTTTTTCAGTTATTTTACCTTTTAACTTCCCTAATCATTGTCTATGTTTTTTTCTCTTTTCGATAGCTTAGATTATAGTCCTTTGTAAGAGATATTTTAGTTTCTCTTTGTATCCTTGTAAAGTAGAGTTGTTGAAATCTTGAAAGACTACTTGCATTAAGATTGTTTGTACGAATAGACAAACATTTCTAGTTTTAGGAATAAGGAGTATAATCATTGACAAAACCTTTACTTATATGGTCAAATATCTTTAACAAGTTGCTTATACTTACACTAATTTTAGTTACATCTTTTATTAAGTATAATAATTTATTTTGGATGTGTTTAAAAAAAATCTTTCAGAAATATTTTTAAAATAAAAAACAAACATGTTTTTAATTAATAACACCTCTTCATTTTGAATGTTACCTAGAAAGGAGCTTCAATAGCCCGGATGAATTAATTGGATGAAAGGCCAAGGTATCCTTGTCTAACTAACCTTTTGCAGGAAGTTAGCACCCAACTTATTATGGATGTTAAATCATCTATATATCCCATGAAAAATAAGAAAGGTAATGATCAATTCGTAGCTAGGTTAAACATGTGCAATATGGTGTCTAACTTAAATTGAACATCTCAACATAATCAATTGAAATACCTCGGCTAAAATGACATGAAATTATCCTGAAAATAAATAGTCTTTTTCTTTTTCTCTCTTGTAAGTCTGTATATTATCAAAATCATCATCAATTAACTTTCAATTTTGTATTATAGCTCAAAGTGATACATATATTTTGTCTTTGTCATTAACTTTCAAAAGATTAGGTGGATTTGTCATGTACATTTTGTTTTCATATATTTTGTACATGAAATGGTTTTACATAATTGAAATCAAAACATATATTTTGTTTTTTTTTTTAATTTTTATGTTTAGTAGAATAAGTAAATGATTCTTGAAAAGTTACTCTTATTCATTAATGGTTATAGGCATTTTGGTATATTTTAATAATTTTTTTGTAATAATTGTTAGGTGAAGGGGCTTTATTGGAATTTTAATTTTTAATGTACAATAAAATTACCTGGTTGCTCTTGAGACCTAGAAATTTAAAGCTTCCTTAGATGGGATTTTTCTTCTTTTGATCTTTGTTTTTTGTTATTTTAGAGAGGGATAAGGTACATTTTAATCTTTTGTTACATATAAAATATTAACAAAAAGAAAAAATTATTGGCGTGTATCAAGCCTATGCTAGCAAGTGAATTTCATTCACGCCCTTCATGCAGCTCGTACAGTAACATTGAAAGCACACTGACATCCACTACATGGTGGTGTGGCGTGTATGTACAACAGTGCTTCATTTGGCCCCTAGTGTACTTAGAAATCAAACAAAAATGATTAAATTGAAAAATATAATACTATCAATTTGGATTGAATGATGAAATTAAAAACCAATAAAGTTTTTAGAAAAAAGAAAAGAAAAGAAAATATAAATAATGAGAACCAAATTGAAGAATATAAAATTTGGTAATTAGGATTGAAGAATAAAAATAAAAACAAATAAAACTTTTACAAAAGAGTTAAGATAAAAAAAATTAAAATTAAAAGAAGAAGGATTTAAGTTGATATACCAACAAACAAAAAGAAAGCTTTTGTAATTTCCAGGAGATAAGAAAGAAAAGAAAGGGGAAAAAAAACCTACTGACAACAAACAAGATCACTCCGCCAGAGACATTTCGCATCGATAATAAGGCACATCAGTGTTTCCAACAACATAATAGAAAGGCATTTTTAAACACCTAGAGGAGATGTAATTGTATGTCTTTTCTTTTTTTTTATTCAAATACCAAATTTCCTCTAAGTTTATATAATAACTATGTAAAAACCATTGTAAAAATATGAAAAAGCCCCTAAACTTCTTGTTTAAAGTTTTTACTTTTAAAGGTATTTGTATAGTTTCGCTCTGCATCTTAATTATTATTTTTATATATATTTGATTAAATATCAAATTGTCTCTCAAGTTAAATTATAAAATTTAGAAAATCATTGTGAAAAAAAAAGAAAAACACCTTTTGATTTCAAATGTATTTTAGTCGTTACACTACACAATCAAGATAAAAGAGTTATTTATTCTCAAAAAATTTGGTAATAAAAATTAAGTTTTTTAAAAAGACTTCAATGTCCTTGCTAGATAACATTAATATTTTTAGGTGATGGAACACAATCACAAAAATATTATTCTAATAAATAATGTTTTTGAGTAAGCATCTAAGGCCTTATGACTTCTTTTAATTTATAGCAATTGCAATTTTTTATATTATTTTGTTTCATGAGAATCATAAAACACAATCTCGATTTTTCTAATAAACATAATAGTCATATTATTTCCATGTTAAAAAATACATGGATAAAAGCACATCATAAAAACTAAAGATTAGTTATTGTTGAAAATTACACGTAAAAAGATATAGATTGGAACTAGCTAGGAGCTTTGTGGTGTGTTATTAGTTAGGTAAACATTTTCCTAACTTCAAAAAAAATATTAAGGCATTACTACTATTTTAAAAAAGTGTAAGAAAATATAAGATCTGGATTGTTGATTTAACTAGATTAAATAAGTTAGATTAATTTAGTAATATGATTTTAGAAAAGACATTGTAAATAACACAAAAATAAAAGACAATAATTATCATATTGAATAAGAGAAAAAGAAAAACTCGTTTGAGACCTATCATGGACACTGTTGAACCATCATAAAGTACTTATCAAAATGGTTTAAAAACCATCGTGAAAGGCTCCGCATCAATACCAAGAGAGGTAACTCATGCAGTCAAAATAATGACCTAAAAAGAAAACAAATAAAAATATTGTGAGATGAACATCTCATACTTATTGTCGCACCCCAAAAAATGATTTGGTTTGCGGCGTCATGACGACTTTCCCCCAGTGCGCTGGGAATTCAATGTCGGGGGTCTAATCTTTATTTTCATGAAAAAAGGGAGTCGCCACCTAGTATTATGGTTACTAGGAAACCTAAAACTGGTCTTTCAGAGATTCTAGGGTAAGGGACTGGTTGCGTAAAGGGAAGGTTTTAGCACCCCTAGTACGCCCTACCTAAGGTAAGCTGCTTGACGATTGGTTTGCTTATGATTTGTTATGACTCAAAAGCATATGTTAATTAAATGGCAAATGGGATATTACTCCGCTGAATATTTTAGGTATTAACCCCTTAGGATTTAATTATCCAAACACCGACAGTGAATAATATCATATTATTCCCGCTGAATATTTTGGATATTAACCCCTTTAGGATTTATTTATCCAAATACCAACAGTGAATAATAGCGTATCATTCCCGTCGACTATTTTGGATATTAACCCTTTAGGATTTATTTACCCAAATACCAACAGTGAATAATAGCTTATCATTCCCGTCAAATATTTTGGATATTAAACCCTTTAGGATTTATTTATCCAAATACCGATGGTGAATAATAAATTCTCCAAAAAATAAGATTTTATATTTTTTTCGAAATATTGGCCAATACCCTTTGGATTTTACAAACATGTTGTAAAATCTCAAAATGCAAGAAATGATTTTTTTCTTTGCGAAATCCATGCTCAAACTCATTTTTCTTCAAAACCCAAGATAATATATATTTTTTATGAAAGAAAATAATTTTTAAAGTATGCTAGTGTATTGGCCGTATGCAAGAAAATAATACATTTTTTTAAAGTATTTTTTCTAAAAAAATTCTTTTTATATATTTTTTATTTATTTTCCCTATTTTTATTTATTTTTCTTTTTTTTTCTCGTCCCGGTTACTGTTTATGAACAGTAACCGGGACACTTTGCATGAAAACGACGATGAACAGTAAAAATGGGGATTTTCGAGTGTGACGAAATGCTTACCTGTTAACACCTTTGTGTAGAGGAGATCGAGGTGGTTCTTCTGGTCGTCGTCTCATCGGAAATGAGGGCTTGTGGTGGCCGGAGTTGTCTTCGGAAAACCTGCAGTTACGTTGCAGACAACGGGTTTGTTCTGCCAAATCCTTGACTGAGATGCAATCTGAGTTTTCGGGGAGGCAGTGAGAGTTTGGTGATGATGGGTTGGAGTGAAAGTGGCTAGAGTTTGGTTGCTGGAGCTGTTAACCGAGAAGGAAAATGAGAGACAGTGGTCGGGTTTTAGGGAGAGAGAAGCAGAGGACGACGAAAGAACATGAAGGGGAGATGCAGGGATTGACTCAAAGTTTTAATCTAAATGGCTCTGCCATTCTCCCTTTCTCTGCGTCTTTAACACTGTGTTTTTTTCACGTAAATTTCCCTCTCTGTTTTCTCTCCGTGTTTTCTTCTCTTCCTCTGTTTTTTTTTGTTCTACCTTGTTCCTGCATTTTTTCTCTTCGTTTCTGTGTTTTTCCCCCCTCCTTTGTTTCACCGTGCACACTGCTATTTATAGCAGAGAAGACCCGAGCTCAGCCATGCATAACATTTGAGGAAAGTGTAGCAAAATCGATGGAAATAAGCAGAATCAAGAAGACAGGGAGGAGAATCGGGGAGTTGATTTTGATGGAGATAAATTGGGAAGAAAATCACGATTGATATAGGAAGAATTATTGAAGACAGGGAGGAGAATCGGGGAGTTGATTTTGATGGAAAGAAAATGGGCAGAAAATCATGATTGAATAGGAAGAAAATTTGATAGATTTGTTGTGCTGACTGATGGAGATGAAACGGGAAGAAAATTAAGATAGATTAGGAAAAAAAAATTTGATTGATCTGCTGTGATCAATATGGCGCGCCTGAAAATTCAATGCACGCCAGTGCATGCAGATTTCGAAATTTTTTAGGAAGGAAAAAAAATGATTTGGTCCTTTAAAAATTCTCTAATTGCACCCAATTGGATTTAAATTTGATTTTATGCAATTACCCCATCAAAAATTCGATATCAACCTTAGCTTTGCGTGATCTTTTTATTCTGGTCCTTGGTTCCTGATTTTCTCGATTTAATCCTCAATCGACCATTAAACTCTCAATTTATTCAATTCGGCCCCGATTTCGCATAATTGACTTGAAAAATCAAATTGGTCTCCGAAAATTTCAATTTCATCAATTGAAACCAAATTAAATTTAAAAACTTGATTTCTTATTAACAAAGCCTTTCATAGAATTAATTTGACCAATTTAAAGTATAGTTAAATCCTTCAAATGGACCCTAAATTAATTCTCCAATATAATTATAATTTTAAACAGCAATTAGATCAAATTGGCCTGTAAAAATACAATTATATATTTCGACCTAGTTTTTTACGCAGATTTATCTGATAATAAATTATTTTGACCTTTAATCTGCGATTTCCTTTATTTTTGGGTACAATAGAAATACGATCGAGCTCTCGAAAACATCCAATATTTCACCTCGATTGACTTACTGACATCAGACCCCTTTATTTTATTTTTTTGTTATTTTCGGGTAGTTTTGGGGAGTGACCCAAAATTGGGTTACGACACTTATATTTAATTTAATTTTAAAATAAATTTAAAAAAATATATAAATTGAACAAAGAAAGACAAATAAAAAAGCTTGAGATAACCCAATTTATTATCAAAATTAGCTAAAAGTCTTAAAGAAAGCAAACAAGGCAAAAGGAGTTTAATGTCCAATTAAATAAATAATGAGGGATGAAATTGGAGAGAAAAAACATGAGCTTACAATGAAAAAAGAAAAAACAAGCAAACTTATATTATTTTTTTATTATTAGGCTAGGCTAAACTCTTAAAGTTGCAACCCATGAAATTTTAGATCTCAATAAACTCAATTTCCAACAATTTGAATGTTAAAGCATGAAATCATATTAGAACATTAACAAAACAAATAATAGGACTTAAAACAATATAGGTCGAATTGGTAGGAACTACTTTTAATTTTTATCAAGTCAATATTGAGATCAACAAGGGGAGGGAGAGAGAGAGAGAGAGAGAGAGAGAGAGAGAGAGAGAAAATAAGAGTCATACATAACAAATAAAATATTCGAACAAAGCACATGTTACATTTAAACAACGAAAAAGTCAATATGAAGTGATTGTCAGATAGGAAGACATTGTATAACCCTTACACGACACGATACCTTAAGTATCGTGTAAAGAGTGTAAGGACAATTCAATTGAGTGTTTTTTTTTACTAATGTCAATTAATTTTATTTTTAATAATATCTTTACTAAATCAATTACAAAAAAAAAGTACTTTATCCTAAAAAAAATATTTTTAAAGATGATTAATAAATTTTACTATGTCAAAGACATAAATAACTTGTCCTTGCATTTCATAAACGATATATTGAGCATGAAAGAAAAAAAATTCTACCCACCCTATGAAAAGTTTAATGATTTTAAAACAAATAAATAATTTATATTTTATTATTATAATCCACATTTAATTATTTACCCACCAATCCTAATAGCGTCAGCGTGGACACATAATTTTCTTTCAATAATTCCAAACCAGTAACAAATTGACACATCAATAACCTGACATCCTTTTATCATTATTGTACTGGGTGTTTGCAATCTCTTTCTTTCCTGCACTCTTTGGGTGTCGGCTGGGATTTTGATTTTAAACAAAGAAATATTTATTTAAGAAAAGGAAAAGGGGAGAAAAACAATCAATAATTTTAGCTCAATATAGTCCCGGTTGGTTATTGCATTTCACAAGTGATTTTGAAAATAATTTTAAAAAACTTATTTTTATTTTTTATTCTAAATATTTTTATATTATAATATCAAAAATAATTTTTTAATATATTTATAAACAAAAATTATTTAAAAAAAATTAAGCACACACCGAAACAGTGGTTGAAAAGGTTTGGTGTGTTCGGAGAGCTGGTGGTTGTTGAAAAGGTCTGGTGTTGTCAGAGACTTGCATGACAGTAGCAGCTCTAGCATTCTGTACCAGGGCTCTAGACACGTGTCAGAAGGGACCGCCTATTTTGTTGAAAGAAAAAAACGGCCTCGTGAAATTAAAACGGCAGGCTGACTGAAACCGCGTGGAAAGGATACCAGTAAATGTATTACGGGCCCACTTGGCTACTTGCTCAAGTTGGTGTCAGTTCGTGCGCCACCGGTTACTTCTCTCGGCATATTAAGAAGCTGTTTAGCGTGGCATTTCACCCGTCACGCCGTAGTTTTTAATTAATTTTTTTATATATATTTTAAATAAAAATATTTTATTATTTTTAGATTATTTTGACGTATTGATATTAAAAATAATTTTTTAAAAATAAAAAAATATTATTTTAATACATTTCAATACAAAAAATACTTTCCAAAGCTATTATAACCATCTTCCTTAACACCCTCTAAGTTTTTGCATGCAATGATGCTCTGATGTTTAGTTGATACCAGCGGCTGTGTTAGGCTTTTTATATATATATATATAGTTAATATTAAATAGATATTAAAATATATAATTAGTCTAATCTATTTAAAAAAAATAAAATTAATAAATAATTATTATTATTATTTTGAATGTTTTTTCAATAATAATTATAAAATTCAAGATCTAAAAGTATTAACCAAAAAACAAATTAAAAACAAAAAAAATGACAATAAAAATAAATATTATTATATTTTAAAAAAATTATTTGACTTGAAGGGGAAAACAAAGAAATCATAATAATTATTATTTATCAAATGATCTAAATCATTTTCGTAATTAGATTTTTTTAAAAAAATGTGAAATTTCTGTGGTACCCCTCCTGACCAAAACTATTTTTTGTTTTTTTGAGGGGCAAAAGAGTTATTTTACTATGCAAAAAATATTAAAAAATAAATAAACCGGTTACCCGAACCGAACCGGACTGAATATGTGCAATTGCCATGGAACCCCTCGATTCAGTAGCCTTTTTTTGTCTTTTTCGGGGGATAAAATCGTTATTTGACATTGAAAAAATAAAAGCAGTAGAACGGTGAACCGAATGAATCAAAACGAACCGGACTGAATATGATTTGTCTCACTGTGAACAATAATTAAACCGTGAGCAAATTAAGCTTTTAAGATAATGTTTTTGTGAGGTCAAACTGCTTTTTTTTTATTAAGATTACTTTTTAATGTTTTTGGATTTTGTATGTTTTGGTATTAAAATTTTAAAAAAATATATTATTTTATTATATTTCTAAAGAAAACATATTTTGAAAAAATAATTATTTGTCACTCTATCTAATATAATCGAGGGGTTCATTTGTCAACATGAAGCATTGTAATTAATATTAAAGAGGTAGGTAAAATTATTAGAATTCCATTCTTATAATACTATCAATAAATAAAAGAGATATTATCGTTACATTTGATCTTAAGTTTACTCGGGTTTTATAGTGTTAATATTGTAATATAAAACTATATAGTTAAAATCAAACAATATAATAAATAAAGAGTAAAAACATTAACAACAACAATAACAATAAAAATAATAGAGATTAGAGAAAAAAAAGATAGTATTTGAATTTCACATCATCTTTATCTCGACAAAGCTTCTATTTATAGTCTAATGTACATTAATATTTGCATGCCTAAAAATCAAAAGAAAATATACGAGTCAAATGAACATGAAGATAATGAAGGAAAATAAACACGAAAGGTAAGAAAAAGACAGACATTCTTATTCAATGTATGGTTTTATAACATACAAAGAACCATTAATAATAATAAAAAAAATTGATATTCATTGTAATAAATAAAAGATAAATGCAGATATAAATATTTGAAATAGTGATGAGTGACTTTTTATTTTTATTTATTTAGTTGTCTAACATAAAAAAAAATGGATATTCATGAAAAATACAGTGATTTAAATTCTAGAAAAAAATTCTTTTATTGATTTTTTAAAATAAAAATACTTTTTTTTTATTAATTTTGTAATTTAATAAATAAAACAGTGATTTAAGTTCTAGAAAAAAAACCTCTTATTGATTTTTGAAAATAAAAATACATCTTTTGTATTAATTGTGGAATTTAATAAATAAACAATTTAAGAAAACTAGATAATAAATAAAAAAAAATCATATTAATATGATATCAATAATAAGAATGAATATTTTTCTTATTCACATGCGTTCTCTTTTTCATTTTTACCAAAATATTTATTTTTCCAAGCAATATTATTTTTTAAATTAAAAATGATAATAATATTAACATAATTTTTGAATAAAAAAACAAATGAATAATTCCTACATGAGATATTTTATAATATATAACATGATAAAAACAATATAAAATATTTTTAATAATAATACATTAGTTTTTTTTAATGTATTTTTTAGGTATTAAATTATCCACTCTTCTTCCATAATTCTCAATTATCAAATAAAAAATATTTTGATGCAATAAAAATCTTATAATCAATTATTAGATTCAATAATAGAATATAAATTAGTATTAAAGATAAAAAAAAGCGTTATTAAAATTAAAATATTTTTTTACATGAACAAATTTAACATCACATGTAACCAACCGAATAATTATAGGATATATTTACTAACAGTATATCCTTACCTTCATGGAAAATCTTTAAGGTGCTCAAGTTGTACCTGTTAGATAATTAGATAGTGTTTCGTAGTGCGGTAATAATTCCTTTTCAAAGTATATTTTTGTTGAAAATATATAAATATAATATTTTTTTACCTTTTACATTAGCATATTATAATTATCTGAAAAAACTAAAAGCATATTTAAAGAGAGAGCTAAAAAAAGATGATTTATTTTTTATTTTTATTTTCATAGCTCATCGTGTATTTTCTTTATTCAATATTTTATCAAGATATCAATTAAAATCACAGGAGTATTTTCGTCACTTTATTTTATTTTCTTTAGATGGAGAAACCGTTGGGTTTAAGTTTAGTGGTTGTACAAATCGCTATAAAAAATGCCGAGCAGTAATCCCCCCAGCCCAAGACATCGCAGCGTCCAGCGATGAATACGTCTATGCATTACAATTGTGTCGAGCATTTAAAGACGAATCACGTTTCTAAGTTTCGCCTGAATGAAATTAATAAAGAAGAGAGTCATTGAATGGGGACCTCAGATACCCGGAGCACGTGTGATCGGGTCTTGATTCCCGCCGACAAAACCCGAGATTCACATTGAATTGAAGTGGTCAACAGACGTAACCAACGCCTTTTACGGGATTTGATGAGATTTTATTAATTTTTTTTACATTAACAAATAAAATGGTGTCTCGAGTGTGCGTTGTTTTTCTTAAAAAAATAATAATATTTTTCTTGATTTTTAATAATTACTTTTCTATATTATTACATTAAAATATTGGACTACAAACAAACTAATTTAAAAGAAATTAAAAAAATATATATTATTTTTTCAAAAATATTTGATATTTTTAAAATGGGAAAACAAAAGGGTTGAAGTTCGAGACATTTATTCGTATCCGGACAACGAACAAAACTGTCGAGTAAATACTCCGCTTAGACGTTGCAATCGTCGAAATGCAGCTCTCCTGCGCGTGGGTCAAGACTCTTTAAATGGCCTCCGCAAAGTCCAAGACGCTCTCTCCAACTACTGGCGCCGCAAACGCAGTGGGGGACCCACTCCATAACTTCGACACGTGACATGTTTGTCTTGTTTCTTTCTTTCGTATTTGTTACGCTCCAATTGACCGCGGTTACTTAACCACGGTCAGGCTAATTTTGCGTTCTCGAGGGTTTAGCACGTTGCCAACTATTATTTGTAACGTAAGATTTAGATCAAGAGCCGCCTCTACCGTTGGATATGTGATTGTGATGTCATATAATACTTTTAATAAGAGATTGACTCTGGATGATCAGAAGATATTGACTTCATTTTAGTTGCTAGTTTACTTAATTTCTGAATTGTAAAAAAAATATTGGACAATTTTTTCTTGTATTTAATTTGGTTTAGAGGGTTGATTTTTTAAATAAAAAAAGTGTTTTAATTCTTTGTTTGGTACGTGTTTTAAATTAATTTTTATAAAATCATCCGGATGTGATGTAATTGATTTTTTAAATTAAAAAAAATAAAAAACAAAAAAGAATTTAGACATGCCAATTTAAAAGAAAACATGAAAGACATGTTAAATTAGACTAAAAGAAATGTTAAAATTGGCATCTTCTTTCTTAACCTTATAAAACAATGGAGTATTGGATCTATCTCAACCAACTCAATCAATTCTTCTAACTTGTAGTCTAGATTATGGAATTTAATAGGTGTAATAATATTTTTTTTAGTTATATTAAAAAAATAGAAACAACTTAGATCAATCTAATATTAAAAGGGTAAAAAAATAAAAAATATTAAAAATTCCAAAAACCCAATATTCAGTATCTTAAAAAAAGTCAAAACATGGATGACATTTTGCATTATTTTATTTTATTTATAAAAATCAAGTGATGAATCATCTACTACCGTGCAACTCAAGATTCAAGCATAATTATTATAGCGGTTGGGAAATCATAGAGTGAGGTTTTGACGATGAAAAATGAATTTACAATCCATTCCATCCAAGAACATCTATTAACCAACACAAAAAACTTCCTAAACCATCTACTAATCTTAAAATCTCCCCCAAATCACTGAAGAAACACCAAAATCAATTGAGCCTTAAAAATCAAAATGAAACTTGATCTTGTTTTTAGGCACGCTTATTAGCAAAACTCAGCACCATAAAATCTTATTGTCAAGAGAAATTCATCAACACCTACATCAATTGAGCCTTAATAATTTTTGTTGCTAGAATCTTGATAATTAATTACTATTTTATAATTGTCTCTCTCCTCTCCGTGACTCAATGATTGAGAAAGTAACAAAATAAACATTTGACATAAAATAAAAGTCTTTTATTTGTGTTTCCCATTTTAACTTTAGATCATGGATGAGAAAGGAATTTGATCAGGACAACTCTTTTTTTTAAAAATGCATTTAGTTTTCTAGCTTTTATTTTACTATTTATTCCAGATTTTTTTGAAAAAAAAGAAAGAAAGTAAACATGCTTATTAGTATAGTATATTAAAAATAGAAAGAAAAATATCTCTCATCGTGTTTGTGATATTATATATACATTAAAAAAAAACAAATATTTATCTTAAACTCTAACCATGAATTTCAGTATGAAACTTTTTGCAGCAGACAAACAGAACATGCTGTCCTCCAATGGTGGCCACATGGCCCACAACTAGCGACACCTAATCTGAAAAACATTTATAGCTCCATGTGTGCTGATCTGGCATTGCAATGACCATTTCTTTTCTTTTCTTTTCTGGGTTAGGGGCTGCCCGGCCAGTTAATGTATTAAAATAAATAAATAAATTCATGAATATATATATATATATATATATATATATATATATATATATTTTTGGCTATAATAAAAATTTATCCAGAAAATATATTTTATGATTTAAATGATAGACTGAAATATTAGTTGTTCAATATTTTTACAAGGAATAAATATTTTAACTTGAATTCAAAATATATTATGAAAACCATAAGCTCTTTATTGTGTAAAAACCTTTAAAAACATTAAATATATAGTTATAATAATATTGAGGTTTTTATTCCATTAAATGCTTTACGGTTTTAAATTCATTTTCAAATAACGTTTTTTTATATTAGCCAATGTTTTTTTTATTATCATTCTTCATGTATTTTCGCCGTAAAGTTTAATAATAAAAAAATATTTATAACTAATAGATAATATTATATTAAAGATTTCATTTTCATTAGAAATCATTCGGTTTTTTTATTATCATTCTTCATGTATTTTCGCCGTAAAGTTTAATAATAAAAAATATTTATAACTAATAGATAATATTATATTAAAGATTTCATTTTCATTAGAAATCATTCGGTTTTTTTATTATCATTCTTCATGTATTTTCGCCGTAAAGTTTAATAATAAAAAAATATTTATAACTAATAGATAATATTATATTAAAGATTTCATTTTCATTAGAAATCATTCGGTTATTAAAAAATCAGGAGCTCTGAGTGACGCAGCATCAAATATTTTTTTTATTAATATAAATGTCTACGTTAGTTTACACGTATTTCCACTAATCTCATGAATTTTAAAATTAATAATTATGTAAGTTTCTAGTAGCTATTATATTAACAATCTCAAGACTTGAACTTGAGATCATAAAAAAAACAAATCTTTAATCTTAAGATTTTATTATTGGATCACCTATTAAATGATTAGAATAAATATTTAAACATGGATGCATCTTTTCAATTTACAATTTAATATTGGGTTCGTGTTGATTTTTTTTTTTTGTATTTAATGATATATATAGTTTTATTTATTTATAAAACTTTCAATTCTTAATTTTTTATTTCTCAAAGTTAAAAAATATGTTGACAATGCTTGCACATTTATATTTCATCAGATACGGAAGAGCGGGATAAAAGACTAATATAACTAATAACTTCCTAGCCACCACGTGAGAAGATAATTTAATGAATTGTTATTACATGTATAGCGAGGTGTGCTCATCAAGCATGATAAAAGCCATTATATTATACATTATACTACATGAGATTATATTTTAGAATTACTATGTGCATTTTCTTTATAATTTTTACTTTGATACTCTTAACTTTTATTTGGTATAATTCGGATCTTTTTAGCTCAAATTAGCCCATAATCAGCATATATTTTTAAGAGAAGGGATTTAATTGAAACATAAGGGATTGAAATGAAACTATGAGTATGATAGGAGATGGGTTAAAACTTTAATGAAAGCATTCATTTTAATCCTCCATAATTTTTAGATATAATTTTACCCTTAAATTCAAAGTTTGATGATATTTAAAATTAGAGTCTCAATATTTTAATTTCAAATTTTGATTCTTATTTTTTTTAAATTTTGATTTTCATATATTATGAAGTTAACGACTATATAAACTTTCAGTGATCAATCATACTAAAAACCACAAGATTCAAATATGAAATCACAAGAAAACTGAACCTCTCATTTCCAAACTTTTATCTCTAGACACTATCTATTATATGGTTAATTATCCATAATCTTGATCTTGATTTTTTTATAATATCCACCGTATATTTTTTTTTATTTAAAATTATTTAACAATGCTTACATGAAACAACTCGGTCATCTAGTCTTTCTCAAAAAATAAAATAAGAATCCAATAAGGAATTTGAAAAGGAGGTTGTGAACCAGAACCGTTTATCAACTGCGCCGTCCCCCGACCTTATCCCCCCTAATTAAATTTTAAAAAAGATCACAGCCGTTTATTTACACAATCATCTCTTAATTAATATCACAGCATAAAATAATTCATTTTTTAAAGCATTGTACATGCAGCATGGGATTGTCAAAAAGACATGATAGTGTTTTCCATGAAAAAAAATGTGAACGCATGATAATCTAGTGTGGATAATTAACCTGTGGATAATCTAGTGATAAAAGCTTTAAATTAAAAAGTTTTTTTTTGTGATTTTAAATTTGAATTTTTTAGTTATTAATACGATATTCATTAGAAATCTATATAATTATTAATTTTATAATTTATAGAACTAATCAATATACATAAAAATTAACGGGATATTACCTTAATTAAAAAAAAAATAGAGATAATTTCTTAAGCAAATGGCCATCTACAAAAATCCACTGAACTTGACGGTAAGTGATGGACAGGTGTCGTGAATGAACCGGACAAGCAACACGTGTGTCCATCCTAATGGACAATGAGCATTGATCGGAAAAGTCTTTGAGTCACGAGTAGAAGCTAGCTGGATCGGAGAGTGACCTAGAGATGCTAGAATTATTAATGAAGCAAAGGTGAGGTGAGGTGAGAGAGAGGTTAATGGAAACCAGCAGCGTGATTACTGAGGTAATGAAATCGCTGGGGTCTTATATAATGAGCAGGAGAGCCAGCGAGATTGAACAAGAGTGGCTCACACAAAAAAAAAAAGAAGAGAGAGAGAGAGAGAAGAAAACAGTGAGAGAAAAGTAGAGGCAAGAGTGCTTAGTGAGCTTACTGTGAATTTTGAGTTTTAATTGATATCCCCCCCTCTCTGTATTGCCCCGCTTCGCTGAATCCCTTTCTGTTAATCATCTGTCTTTCAAGTTTTGATTTTTGGGTTTGTTTTTTCTGATGAAAGTAATGATTTAAAAGCAAACTTGATAAGGATTTTAACGAAAGTCAGGTGTTTTCAGAATCGAGATCCAGGTCTCTGTTTTTTCTTTTGCTAGCTGAATCAACAGCTTGAAGGGTTGTTTTTTGGTTCCTTCAAGGTTGGTTTTTTTTAGGTTTCTTGAATCCAAAGGGGTTGTCTATTTCTATACCTCTTTCTTTCTATTTTGCAAAACACAAATCTGTTGTTTAAATTTAAACAAGAATTAGGTTTTTTTCCCTTTTGTTCTTCTTCTAAATTTATTGTCTTGTCTATATTTTTGAGATTTTCTGGAAGGCCTAGCAGCTACAATGGATCTCCACAGTAGCAGACCGCTTCAATCAGACCCCTTCGTAGACGAGTTGATGGAAGCACTCGAACCTTTTATGAAAAGTGCTTCCTTTTCGACAATCCCATCTCCTTCTCAAACCCCTAACTATCCTTCTTCTCCTTCTCTCCCTTCTACTTCTACTTCTTACGATTACATCTCTTCTTTCTCCACGCAATCACCTCTACACCAACAGCAACAGCCCTCTTTGTACCCAGACGCTTGCTGCTCCACATCGAATGCCACCCTATTTTCAACTGGGTTCTCGATTAACGACCCAATGGGTCTCCAGCAACCATCTAGTTCAATCGGGCTCAACCACTTCACCCCAACCCATATCCAGCAGATTCAAAACCAATTCCACCAAAATAACAACCGCTCTAACCTTCAAACTTATCAACAACCGCAAACCCTAAATTTTTTATCCCCGAAGCCAGTCCCCATGAAGCAAATGGGTATACCGTCAAAACCCACGAAGCTTTACAGAGGAGTGAGGCAAAGGCACTGGGGCAAGTGGGTCGCTGAGATCCGTTTGCCCAAGAACAGAACCCGTCTATGGCTCGGCACCTTTGACACAGGAGAAGAGGCGGCTTTGGCTTATGACAACGCAGCTTATAAACTAAGAGGCGACTTTGCAAGGCTTAACTTCCCTCATCTACGCCACCAAGGGTCCCAAATCGGCGATTACAAGCCTCTCCATTCCTCAGTTGATGCGAAACTCCAAGCTATTTGTAAGAGCCTGGAGAATTCTTCGCAGCAGAAACAAGGAGGAAAAGTAGAGAAGCGAGGTAAATCGGCCAAGAAGGTAACCAACTCGGTGGTGGAGACTCAGGAGGAGGAGCCGGTGGTCGTTAAGTCTGAGACGGAGTCTCCGGTGTTGACGGAGAGTGATGGGTCAGCTGGATCGTCTCCTTTGTCGGATCTGACGTTTCCGGATTTTGAGGAAGCACCGTTGGATTTTGATTCGGGGAATTTTATGTTGCAGACGTATCCATCTTACGAGATTGATTGGGCTTCTATTCTATCTTAAACTTGCCAGTCTAGTGTTACTGTCCTTTTTTTTTTTTTGTACGTTTTAGATTTAGGTATTTGGTTGCTGCAATGAATTTTTGGCAGTTGCAGCAGGAGGGCCGAAGTATCAAGTCTGTAGCCGTAGTATCGGACTCTTATTAATTGTGGGTAAATAATATTTCGGGCTCAGGTAATCTCCAGGCATGGTTAGCTGGTCTCTTTTTATTGCTAGCTCAACCATGGAGAAACTTGTATTTTCTAGTTGGTGTCCATGCTGGTCATGATGTAATTCATCTTTATCATTACGATGAATTTGTTGTAGATGAAATGTACTTCAATTTTTCGTTGCCTGTTTCACATGTGATGACGGCCTCCCTCTATGCCTTGCGGTCATGATTCATTCTTCCTTGTGCATGGCAGCCTTTACCATAATAATATATCAATCAAATTATTTCTACGGGCTCTATTGTGGGTGCTCGGGTTGGAAAATTCACATTCCATTGATACACAACCAATTCCAATAGAGTTATTGAGATTTTTAGCATGAATCAATGCATTTTAAATTTAGAAGGAATCAATGAAAGGAACGTCAATTAAAATCCTGAATTATGAATGAAGACGACCAACTGATCGTGGTTGTGCTTTAGCTATTCCCCTCTCATGTCCTTCCTATTTGTATCTCCATCGTTAATGAGTTCACATCACTTAACCAGCCTTAAACTTTTTGCCAACTATTGGCAATGGTACTAGTGCCATGAAATCTCATTGGAGACCTCTAATGGCGGCAAACGGGATTAAGAAAAAAGGTTCTTTTTGGAATGAAAACTATTCTTAATTCCAAAATTACTTTGGCAACATCGACTCCCTGTACTCCATCTACTGTCTAAAATTGTTCAATGAACTCCCGCATTCTCGCGAGTTTCTAAAAAATTTCCTCGGATTTGCCCTTTCCCGTAGAAGAGATTCACATGCAAACACAATTTCTTCTTCTTCGTAATCGCTGAAATGGTAGTACAAAACTTCAGAACAACCACGCGTGATCGAGACTCAGGTCTCCACAGCCACAGTTTTGACAAGCTTTAACGCGATCGAAATTATTATTATATATGCACACTAGCCTCATGAGTTAAAGCAGAAGGTGCTGATCGTTACCTTGGATATATATATATAATTGAAATGGCGTCTCTTTCCTTGTTACCCTTTTTAGTTTTTCTAACAAGCAACTCTAGCGAACGCCTCCTTTAAGCTACCACACATAAATGCCTTGGAGAGTTTTAAGGTTGTGTTGAAAATTGTGTTCCCACAGATGAAACAGTAGTTCTGTATAGCATCTTTTGTCCCCCGCAGATTAACTCTCATGTTTCAAAACAAAGTCTCCTATTTGAAGAATTCGTTTCATAACCATTCAGGTGGAGCTCGAGAATTATTTTCTAGCAACTTCTTCTGCAACCCACCCCCTTAGATAATAGAATGGATAGCGAACACATTCATCACTAAACCATTCAGGAGAGAAAAATATTCAAGAAAAACAAAATTACCCGAGCGAGGTCAGACTTGTTAAGAAACCATGTTTAAATTGTTTGATGAGGCTCTCAGAGTATAATTTATATTATTATCTAACATACTCCTTTAAATAAAAGTTTTTTAGACTAAACTTGTATAGACCCACATTATCTTGTATTTGATTTTTATCACATAGAATAAGGGTAATCAGATTCAAACTCGTGATTACTGGGTCAATAAAATTCTGATACCATATTAATGAACTGTCTCACCTGAAAGTTTAAGCATTTATGCGAGACCATAATATTTATATTATTGCCGCTAACAAAGTTTAAAATTTAAATATTCAGGGAAACAACTTTCATTTGGTTTATTAGAAAACTCACCTGGCCATAGTCCTGTTACCGTTGCGTTAAAGGGAAGAATACTTGTCACCATTCTTGTGTGTGGAAGGGAATAATGCATAAAGAGATTTGAAAAACTGAAAATATTGTCGAATATTCTCTTTCAAGCCTGGATGACAGTATACTTTTAGACTAGAAAATAAAAAAGAAATTCTACCAACATTATGCTAAATTTAATTAGAATGGTTGATAGTTTGATGCAAGCGTCAATATATGCTTCCTCGCTTCTACAAGCATGTTAACATAGAAATACATGCGACTGAAGATTTTGCGGCACAACCAGTTTTTCAGTCTCTTTATTCTTATTCTTTGTTTCCATACTGCGAAAGACGAGCCTGCATGAATGAACAACACAAGAAGGAACACCTCGAAAGCATATGGGCTATCACCATCGTAATTTGTGATGGGGAAAAAAAAACTCTCAACTCTACAAAAACAGATTGTCTATATATATACGTCCCTGATTTTAATAATGCTATGGCACATTACAGACGTAATCGAGATATCCGTGGTTAAGTATTCACGTCCAGTGCTTTTGCCCAGCGAAAAGTAACATGCATGATGGCATGTAACCTATGTTTCACTGGGGCTCATCCTAACCAATCGAGTCTTGACTATTTTTAAAAATTTCAATCATGATCTAGATGGGTTGGACTACGCTTCTACCAGTTCCAAAACAGAAGCCGAACCCTTTAATTCAAGCACAGCTCTTGCAAATGATGGCAATTCAGGTTCAGGTCTTGTGAAAACAGTGTCTGATTGGGAATTTAATGATTAATGAGAATACAGAAATGGGACATCACTCAACTTTGACCCAATTATTAGTTTGAGTATTAGCCGAGCCAAAGTAAAGTATATTTAGTAATTCCTGAACTGATGGACTTGTGTGGTTGCAGGTCACAAGATAATTGGGCCATCTTATGACGTGATAAGGTACCCCTGGAAACGACGACCACACTGAGCCTAAAAGAAACGCTTACGCTTTCCTATGTTGTTTATCCTGATCTCTTCTGGTTACTGGTCACAAATTCTGTAGCTTTTGATGAATTCACATCACAATATAACCATTTTGTTAATTTGCCATTGCATATTTGCCCTCACAATATAACATTTTGTTAATTTGGCGTTGCAAATATGCATATCACCTCCCTACCATCAACTTAATTCTCGGGCTGCTCACAAATGCTAGATGTTCTAGGCTCTATTGAGGTTAAACCATGTATTTTGAATTTTTTTAGTTTTAGATTATTATTTTTTTATAGATATTTTTGTACGATAGTAGTAAGAATAAATTTAAAAATGATCATTTGACATTGAAGGCCTGGGCTGAGATGCTGAATGACGTATCCATTCACTCTTGCTTCTCAGGTTTTGTTTCCTAAGCTGCGACTACCCAAATTATATGGTGAAATTGAACCCAAAACATTCATGATCGCTCTTAATTCCCACAATGAGGTTCCTGTAGTTCTTGGCCAGAAGAAAGGGCAATGCCAAAAGCACGAAAGGGCAATATACCTTTGAAACAGTTGTCTTCACATCAGCAGTATTGTAACTCCACTTAAGGGGGAAGAACAAAAAAAGAAAAGAAAAAAGAACGGGCGTTCCATTTTGAAAATTAATGAACTAGGAAATAAATCTAATTCCTTGATCGCAAGAACATGATTCTAAAAACTGGCCAGTTCAAAAAAGGCGTCCAAATCCAATTCCATATGAGAAGCCAGTTACTGGAGCAACAACCCAAGCCAGTTTATATGTTCATCATCAGCTAAATTTACCGATTTCCATCTTCTTCTTGATTGCCCTTTGACCATGATATATAAATGAATCCAGTATGCCAGAAACAGTGAAAACACCTGGAGTGTAAGAATGACCAACCATTATTAACACACCCAAACATGAATTATATCAATATAAATGCACAGATAAATAAATAAATGTAGCTCTGAGAACTTTATATCATTGTTTCTTGACTCTGTTCTTTCAGAATACATACGGTCATTATTTTTCTTTTTCATATTCCTATACGTTACCTTGGATTCTATCATACCTGTGACGCAAGTTATGAAAAAGACCAGCACAAGTAAAAGGGAGCATCAATTGGCTTTTTTGACAAGATATAAAGTATTACCTCCAACTATGGCACACACATTTGTTAGGAAGTGCAGGAAAGAAACATGTTCTTCTGTGAAAGTCACCTGCAAAACACAAATCAGATGTAACCACTAGACAATAAAAAAAAACCCTGAAGTGAAAAAAGAATCAGTGACTTGTACTAACTTGACCTCGTTTAGCAGGCTATAAAAAAACCCTACCTTAATTGGAGAAAGGTCATAAAAGAAGAAAACTCCTGGAAGGGACTGAAGGCGACCTATGTCTGTGCCCCTAAAATGTTCGGTCACAGAAAACTGAGAAAAAAAAACAACCCTGTTACATCACCTGGATGATTCAAGACAACATATAAATGAACACTTAATGAGCATGTGGTCACACCTGATTTGACTGGATAGCATGTCCACTAACATCTGTGTATACAGTAGGCACTACCTGCAAAATAAAGAGCCTGTTTGGGTAAAATGTTCGAGAAATGATTGCATTTTCTTAATTATTACCACAAGAAAGGATTGGTGACAAAAAGAAACAGGAGGGGCACTTTTCCTGAAGACTAACCTTGATGAAATACTGGTACATCCCACTTGGTGTTTCTTGTGTCCATTGCACTCTGAAAGTTACAAAAGTGAGTTTGATATTCCAGCATATACAACTTAATACACAGGAAAGAGGGCAAAAAAGTCAATCTTCAAGCCCAACAAATGGGTAGGTGAAACCAGGATGCATGGAGAAAATTACCCATCGAGAGGATTAACAACACCGGGAAAATATCCTCCAAAAGCAAGCCTATTAATCTTGTGAGTTATCTGTATCACATTGTTCACATTAATCAGATGGTTTTTGTTTAGCAAAGCATGATGTGCAATTAAGAAGTGATTGATAAGTTCATATTCCTTGGCAGACACAAGTTCCGTAATTGATATTCAACAGAGATGGCCAGAAGAGGTAAAATCATGGCTTACATTAAAACTATCCTTCTGAAAAGCCAGCAGATCATGCACGTGAACACCAGATTGCTGAAAACTCTTCCCAGGTGCAAAATGAAAATTTCCAGCCACCTTATTAACTTCTAAGAATCCATAAATGTTGCATCCTTCACCCTCTTCATCTTTTATCTTTTGGAGAAATCCCTCTCTTTTGCACTGAATGTTACGTATAGCAGAAAACAAAACCATAATAAGAATAAACGAAAATATTAATGTTGTAATTTGTTATTCAAGGAGAGCAGGTGCTGAGATTTTAGATTGATGCACTGCCAGAGGTCATCTGTTCATGTATGGAATGAGAAATCTTAAGACAGACAGATACAAGACAACATTAGACAAACTGCCACACAACACAAAAACATAAGACTGTAGATCAAACTAGGAAGTATTCCCAGACAACACCAGTGCTCAAAATTCATACGTGGCTATTTATTGAAATATATTCAGAGCATGGAGAGAGATTTTCAATCATGGTAGTGGTTTTGCAGCTAATAACTGTGCAGGAATTGCCTACTACAATACTACTATTCATTATCACAATAGGAGGAAGAAATGAGAAAGAAAGGGAGATGTTAATTAAAAGTTATTTTTTCTTGGTTACAGGTACAAAGTAAATGTCAACAGGAATGGCCAACGATGAAGTATTGGCAATCCAGCATATTGCCAATTAAGATACTGACAAGAGAACCAGAAAGTTAACATATGCAAGAGTCTTAACTGCATTCATCCAGTTTGTTCTTGCAAATTGAACCTAGAACTCCAATAAATATTGACATTAAAGTACCTGGTCCATTAAATCTGGATTTGTCACCGCCCAGCCTTTCTTTCGATATGCTTCGCGAACATCCTCACAAGAATTACAGCAGTCTTCATCTGACTGCAATACAAAAGGAGATATAATAGGGAGTAAAACTATGTGCAAGATAAATAATATAATACACATGTGACTGTTCCTAGTTGCAAAGCGATGAATTCTGATTTTATCCAAAAGGAAGCCTCTAGAAAGACAAAATACAGGCTGCAACCAAGAAAATAACACAGTAGATAAATAATGGAGAAAATACAGTCTGCTACTTGCACAATAAAATCAGAAGCATCTAAATAATTATTACTAGAAGCAGCAAGTTCTATAAGATGCACTTAGCCAACAAACATGATACAAGAAAAACCTCCGGAAAATCACCGAGTAAAAATAGCATTCCAGAAAGTAAATGTGTCCAGGTGAACAAAAATATGAGAGTTCTGAGTGGATTGTCTCACATGAAAGATGTTTAACAATAAATACAAGATGGGAACGTTATTTCTTAGCATTGATGCTAGACAAACTTACTGCTTCTGCACCATAACAGGAACCACAGTATGTCTCGTTGTGCTCAAGCCTGCCTCCATGCCTCTGCAAAGGCTTCTCAATCTGTGCCAAGCAGGAAAAGGAGTCAAACAAGTGGGGAGGGGGAGGGGGAGGGGGACAAGTGTTAAGAGTCTAGGAATGATATTGTCTGCAGTGGAGTAAAGAAAGAAAAAGTGACAAATTGCACTTATGAAAACAACAGAGAATTATAAACATTGCTTGAAGATCAAGGAGAAAAAGCTCCTCTGAAAGAAAGCACAGCCTAACATTTCTATCTACCCCTGGCTTGTAAAATATGATTAGATCCCACTAAACTCCACGAAGCCACAAGACTAAAATAAAAAACTTACAATCAGCTATCTATATCTCCAAAAAAAGAAACCGATGTCAGACAGTCAAGCTTACAGTAAATCAGCAGAAAAACAGAGACCCCCCTTAAATGATACCAATCCTTGACTTCTATCATGTTTTTTTTTGCATGTGTTAGGAAATAAATGCTTACAGCAGATGGGATTGGCTCTTTTTGGTAGTAAATTATTTTCATTTTTAAACCCTAGCTTGGCTCTCAAATGACTCAGAAAATCAAGATAAATTCTCTTCTTCCATTAACATCATTCACAGCACAAATTGACATAACCCTAAAGTAGCAGAGATGAGCTTTGAGTAAATAAAATACTGCTGATTCCATAATGAATTCGCACAAAAAATAGCACTTGAAAACAATCAAGGCCAACTCTTTAAACTCAGTTCAATTCACCGATCACAAACAGCGGGTTTTTTTCCAGCATAGAAAGTTTAAGCAAAACAGAAAACCAACCTTAGGGGCACCAATTCCATCTGGTCGTGCTTCTATTACATTGCCATGAGAATCTAGTCTTTTCTTAATTATGTCATGTTTCTGCAAGGCATCGAAAACAGAAAATTTAAATCTTGGGAAACAACCAGGTCAAGAGCATGAAGGGAAGCAAAGCAAATGCATGAAACCATATATGAGGTCTTATGGTACATACTACATCAAGATGTTGCTCTCCACTAATATCCATGGCATCAAGGCTAAGAATAGAACACGGAAGAGCAGGGAACGTGACATCAAACTGCAGTTTCAAGCATCACATGAATAAATTACTAGAGCAATTCATCCAAGCAAGCGTAGCAGGACCAATTGACACGCATTGAAAAGAACATTACATTGATACGTAGTGTTTCTCCTCTCGAAGTATCCACTACTAGTTTTGTTTCAGTTACCGCATGAAGATATAATCCTGCCAAAATAAATTTAACAAAAAAAGAGCACCAATAAACATAACAACTAGTGAACAATTTGAAAATAAAATAATATAAATCCAACAAAAACCTGAACCCAATCCCATCAATTTCTCAAAAACCAATCTTCAAAGCTAGCATACTGAAAGACGAATAATAAACATAAATAAAAAAGGGAGCAAAAATAGTAAACATACGGAGCTCGGAGAAGAAAAGGAGAAACATAACGATAGAGGAAGCGAGAGTGATAACGCCACCGGAAAGCGTGCGGCTGTAGAAATCCTCATTGATTTTTGGATACGCATCCAAATTCCTTACCTTGCTCATCAACCCCTCCATTTTCTCAATAATTAGATCGAGACTTTTTTGTTTTTTTTTCTTATTCGTAACCTAATCTACGGGTTCTTTTCTATAAAAACCCAAGATTCATTTATTTAGGTATAAAGAAGAGAAGGTGAAAATCTAAATTATGAGCTGCTTAAACGCCTCGCCCCTTCGATCTTATTGGTTTATTAACGAGGCGTTGAAGGATTTTTGAGATCTCTCTCTCGTCTCTTTTCTTTTCTTTTCTTTTCTCTTCCCTTCCCTTCTCTTTCAATTTCACCGATACAGATACGTATGTCCCGCGGGCGATAATTACGCTCTACGTATAAGTGCACTTCTTCCTACATGTATCAAATGTTTTTTCGGGTTTTTGTTTGGTCTTATGTTTTTTTTTTACTGTTTTTTCTTCTAGAAATTTCAGCAGTTTAAATCAAACGTATAAATACTTTAAATCTATTTCTATATCTATATCTATATCTATATCTATATCTATATATATATATATATTAACTACTCTAATATAGTAAATTGATTTTAAATCCATAATTATACCAAGTCAATTTATGCTATTTTACAAATTCTAAACCCAATTTATTCATTTTTTTGAGCCTTGGCTGCTGAATATATTTTACAATTTTTTTTATGTTAAATAAATTTAATAAGTCAACTAATTTAAAATAAAATAAAAATTAAATCTAAAAACTATTAAATATAAAAAGAAGTTTGAGTAGGAAATTGACCAAGGTTTAGAAACACTAACTTGTAATATCAATTTTTTAGATTTTTTTTGTTCATTATCATTTATAATATCTATATTATATAATATGATTTTAATGAATTGGGACCCTAATCCATCTTTTGTGTAATTACTGTATACGGTAAAACAAAAGGGAGCCGTAATAAAGATTACTAGTCTAGTGGCGTGGCATTTATCGGCATGGACAATTTAGTTGAGTCTTGGTGACGGAAAAACCGAGGCCCAAGAAGAGAGGCTTGTTCGTATACAGTTTGGACCATTTTGTGTATAGATTAACATATCAGAATGGCCCATGGAAAGGTACGTGGGCTGAGTCCATTGAACCTATGATCTGCTTCTGGCATAATTAGATCACTTGAGACAAGGGCTTCGCTTATTTAGAGTGTGTTTGATATTGCTTTTGTTTTTGTAATTGAGGTTAAAAAAAAAAAGTTTTAAAAAAACACTTTTACTGCGGTTCAAAATAAACAGTAAAGTGTTTGGTTAAAACTGTGGTTGAATTGGAAGTTAAAAAAATAGTTTTGTATGTTTGGTTATCATGCTTTTTATATTGCTGTCAACGTATGAAATTATTTTAAAGGATAGACACACACTGACATATATAAATTGTTTTTTTAAATTTTATAGATTAATAATCATAACAATAAAATATAATTAATATTTCATGAAAAAAAATAGATATTCAGTGTTATTCTCTCATCAAACTACTTGCAATTTTATCACAAATTAAATTGTTACATGAATGCCCTCGTGATTCCTTGCTATTTGATCGAGGAACAATATATCGTAATAATATCATTACTAAAAACATCTGTGATCCAGTTGTAGGGTTATAATTCCAATGCAAAATCCAGTTGCAAGTTTTTAATTCATAATCAATAAAAAAAATAGGGTTGTGGAGTGTAACGAAGTCACGCGTCATTGTTTTTCATTAGAATAGATCTTTATCTACATATTTTTTTTTAAAATATTTTAAAACAAATTGGAATGGGCTTGTCCCAAATTAAATGGGCCGGCTTAGCCAAGTTGGGCCAAAAGGATCCAACTCTGTTGGACTTGGGCTGGGCCAAGAGCAGGCCCAACACCGCCCAACCCAAGAGTTCAAATAAAAACATAAAATGATAAAATGGTGTGTTGCACCCTTTGTTCATTTGATGAAGTATTCAACCATGTTACTATTATCATAAGATAAGTTCACTTACATTTAAAAATAAGTGAGCTTGTCTAAAAAATATGGTTGAGAGGGTTTTATTCTTTGAATAGTTTTTAACTGAAATTTGATTTGATCATATTAATTTTCAAAATAAATTAATATGGATATTTTTATTATGAAAATAAAACAGATTTATCAAAATTGAATTTTTAAGGACCAATTGTTTTTGAAATCTATCAAATTAAATGATATAATAAAATTTTGAAACTCAATTTGAAACAATTTCTTATTTTAGGGACGAAATAAAATATACCCTTATAGTAACCAATAATGCGACCTCCTCACAATTCTGACAAATGATTTATTTTATTTTATTTTCTCTCCTATGTCTTAGTTGTCGTGTGTTTAATTGTTGTTAATTGCCTTCTTCTCATTAACATATGTGACATTTCTTCGAAATGTTTGGACAAATTGGGCAACTAGAAAACAAATATAAAAAGAAATGTTGAATTAACACAAAACAAAACATTTGGCAAAATAACACTTTTAGTATTATGAGTTAACTTGCCCTCGTGTTGTGCTGGATTTTTATAATGTAATATATTGATTGATTGTTATGATTTTTTCATTGAACAAATAAAAACTTAATTAGTTAAATTATCATTAATAAAAGCAGTTTCAAATGGGTTAGTTGTTTTGTATATTGAAGTTCTCAAATTTTGGTATTGTTTGAATGTTTAGATAATTATTTAATTGATAGATTATCCATGCACATTGAAGCGCTTGTAAATAATTTAGCTCAATTTTCCTACCCGTTTTGTCTATATTTGGTTTCATATATTTTTTTGTTATATAAAATTAAATCTGAAATATCATACATAAAAAGGTCATGCGAGTCAATTTTGAACAAAAATAACATTGACGAAGGAATTATTTTTATTATTATTATTATATTTTAATCATAATGATTTTAATTGTTGTTATAATAATTATTGTAAATAATTCATATTCTTATTTTTACTAATAATATTGTTATAATCATTGTCATTATTATGACAATAATCATCTCGATAACTAATATCATTGTTTATCTTAATATTATTGCAATTAGAATTAGTAGTATTATCATTATTGATATTTTTATATTATTCTATGGATTATTATTATTATTACTATCAAAGTTATCATTAGTTACTCCATAAGCATCATAACTTTTACAATAAATTATAATTATTATTTTCACGATAATCTATAATGTCATTATTATCATCAAGATTACAACACTTTAAATTATTATTATTAGTATTATTAAAATAAAAAAATATTAGCCAATTCTGAATATCAAAAAAACTTAAAAAGTTTAACAAAAGAGTAAGTAAGAAAAAAAAATCTTTAGTTATTATTATTATTGCATAAATAAAAGAATTACCTTGAGGAATTAAAAATACTAAAAATTATAACAAAAGAGCAAAAATAAAAAGTGAAAATAAACGATAAACAATAAAAAAATAGCCTTACAAGATTAGGGGATTAATGCATCAAAGAGAAAATAAAAAGAATTCAACACTAAAACAAAAAACATATACACATTAATCTGGACAGTAATAGGGATTAATGCATAAATATATAAACAATAATAAAGAAATAAAATTTCAATAGAACAACTAAAAGTATAAGGATTGAAATAAAAATAAAATATATGATTGATTTGAATCAAAGGATTAAATTGATAACAATCCAAACTTTTATACAAAAAAATACTAAGGGATTTAAAAGCAAAACAAAAATTAAAAGCATAGGGATCGAAATGAAAATTCAATATATAATTCATATGAACTTAGGGACATAATTGACAATAAGAACTATTTCTATACAAAAAAGATTAGTGGATTTCATACAAAATCAAAAATTAAAATAATAAGGTTCGCAATGCAAACTACATAAATCATCAATTTCAATTCAAGGACTCAATTGAAACCAATTGAAATTTTTATTACAAAAATGAGGACCATACAACACAATAAAAAGAAAAGGGGAAGAATTAATCCACTATAAATATAGGGGACTTATTTGTAAGATGACCTTTAGGAGAGAGAAAAGGTTATAAAATCATTCAATCATCAACTGTCGCTTATCCAGTCATCAGGAGCCGACACATGGCAGCGTATCCTCGGAGATGCTGGAATAACATTTGTCGACACTGTCTGATGTTACATGCGTCACCAGTAGAGGGCGTGATGGAAAAAAGCACAGACACATCTCGATGACGTGCCAACAGTGTCCCGGGATAAAAATAATTAAAAATAGGGCAAATTACTTGCACACCGCTAAATACATTTCTTTACTTTTTTCTTATCTAGGGGCAGCGTAGTATTAACTTAGTTGTTGAAAATGTGAAATCCCTAAAAGACTCTTGCCGACAGTGTTTTGTTTTTATCGGGCATTTTTTTTTATTACACTATACATAAATTGGTAAAAAATGATATTACTCTCGTTCGGTCACAGTTCACAGACTAAAGGGAGGGGTAAAACAATATTTTTATTGTTCAAAAATAAATGGAAAATACTAAAATACCCCTAAATAATTTGGTAATGCCAACCGGTCCCATAAAA
This sequence comes from Salix dunnii, assembly GCA_015731905.1. NCBI lineage: Eukaryota > Viridiplantae > Streptophyta > Magnoliopsida > Malpighiales > Salicaceae > Salix > Salix dunnii. Next base: position 11,707,600 of record CM027663.1, on the reverse strand, counting down.
AAATAAAAAATAGCTCTGATACAAAGGCAACGGTTGAGACACACTGAGAGGCAAAATCATTAATCCACTGTTTGCAATCAATAGTGTTTTATGAGTGCATGCATAGTATTTTTCTGAGCTCTTTTAACTTTTCTTCTAATGGTTTGGATTTGCAATATTCAATTGGTGTATTTGTTCAAAAATATAATAATTATTTAAATATCATGATAGTAAAATGAAATACCAATTAAGGTTTTATTGTGGTTCATAATCATCACAAAGTTTTAAAAAGAATTATCATGTCAAATAATTGATATTGAAATCTTTTTGTGATTTTAACTAAAATCTATTTTTTAGTTTGTCTATCTATTTATCTATTGATTTAAAAAAGATATTTGAAAGAAAGAGTTCTGGTTTTTGAGTGACCTAGTAGACTAGTTTATACAACTAGATCAACCAACCAATCAATTAATCTAGAGGATTCACAATGAGACTAATATCTTTTCAAGAAACAATTAAAATTCATGACATGTTATGCTTTATACTTGACAAAATATCATATTTTTATCTTATCACACTTCTAAAACACGATATTCATTAAGTTTCGCAATCCTGAAACATGAAAACTATCTTGTCACGTTTCAAAATAATGATGTTAAAAAATATTGTGCTTTAGAAACATGATAAGATGAAAATATTTTATGTCTCCAATTTTTTTTCAAAAGGTATTATTTGACCAAATTGTAATTGAATTTCATTATAATGTTTGATTTGAATTCAATTAATAAATAAGTTACACTAGCCTATTTAAAAGAAATAAAATTCGATTCCTTTTGTTTTGTACTCATAAATTTTATTTTATTTATTCAAAATTATTTTAAAAAATATAAAGAGAAGTATTTTAGAAAAAAATAATTTTATCATCAACTATTTTCTGAATGAATTGGCCCTCATGCCGGCGCATGAACATCACCGTGACTTCCAATATTTTTCTGAATTAATTCTCCCCGTGTACCCATTTCAGAAGAGGAAATATTTTTGTGCAGTAGCTGACATTGCTCTCACAAAATAGAATTAATTTTTCTTCTTCTTTGCAATCATGAAAGGATCCTTAGTATGGCTATAAAAGAAAATCACGTTACTCTTCTTCCTGTAACCAACCACGTAGCCTAGGAGTCCTTTTCTTACATCTCATTTCATGAATTACATGATTGTTTAATATATTTTTTTAAGTGAAAGTTTTTTAAGCTTGAAACTTGCACAAATTCATATTATCTTGTGTTTAATTTTTATCGAATAGAATAAAATGGTGAGATTTGAACTCATAACCACTGGGTCAACAAGGCTCTGATATCATGTTAAAAAACTATATCTCCTAAAAATTTAAATTTTTAGATGATATAATTTGTATTATTCTTTAATAAACTATTCAGCCTCCGACCAGTTGTTTAGGATTACCATTAGCCCATTCTTGAATAAAAGAGCACAATATTGTATTAACTGTATCTATTAATTTAGAATAGGTAAGTTTAATGTTTGACCGAGTCCAATTATTATTATTATTTATTTCAAGTTAAGAATTTTAATACTTGACAAATTAAATTTATACGTTTAACTCTATACATAAAAATAATTTTGAACCTAAAAGCTAGAAGATTTATATAGATGAGACTGAGTGATAAATGTCACACCCCAAAAATAGGCAGACAACCCTAAAACAACTAAACAAGTCAAGCTCTACACACACATGACCAAGCCAGTCACAAGTTACACACACATTCACATTAGCAACAATAAAAAAAACTTAAAATAATTCAGAAAAATGCTAATAATTAATATTCCATAGAACAAGTCATGAATACATTATACTATTGTTTCATTTTGAACATAACAAGTGTTTGATCTTCTTTTAAATAATGTAATCATACAGTAGAGGGAGAAAATGCATAATTACAGAAATATTTATTATATTTGAAAATAATAGTGTATGAAGATTTTCTTACCTCTATAGCTTAAGTATACAACGTCCAAAATCTCTCAAAGTCTATTTATAATAGTTTATAGCATTGTTGTTTCTTTTTACTATAATAATAAGCTTTTTATAAAACGTAAAACTATATACTGCACCGGCATGATAAAAATCATCATAGCACACTCTATACATCTTGGTGGAGATAAAAGGCCTACTTTTGAGTGCGGTTATTGTTTTTTTTTTAAAGTAATTTTTATTTAAAAATATATTAAAATAAATTATTTTTAATATGAGAATATAAAAATTTCAGTTTATTTCAAAATTATTTTTGAAATGAAGTGTGTAATTGGAAAAAGAAAACAACGTTAGAAAACTCAGTGGACAGTCAGTCAGTCGATTGAGAGTTGATGATTCTCATTTTCCCACTACCAGCGTTCACTTTCAATAATTCCCCGTAGCATTTGAGGGATTTTGTTCGCCTCCTGAAAGAATCAATTATTGCGATCCATTTCATGCCCCGTGGGTGGGTCAAGATTAGCATTCCACCCATGACATTAGTTAGATTACTCGCCATGACATCAGTTTAATTTATTTTGCTACACGACAAGTATTAAAACAACTTCCATTAGATTTATAATGTTGGGATTTAAATAAAGATTTTCAATGGATCCCATCATCTGCTATCTATATATATTTATTGTACACACATTCACATTTTAATACAGTAAAATAACCATATTAATTTTTAAATAAAACAAATAATGTGGTTTGTGAGTAGTATATTGTTATTTTAATATATCCTATATCTAATCAATTGGTTAGATATGATATAATATTCATGTGATTACATATTTATTGTTAATAAATATTTAATTTATCTTAATATTCATATAATATTAGATGGATGAATCTAATATTTATTCTATGAATATAAAGTAAAGATAAAGTTTATGAACAAAAATGCTTCGCAAAGAAAATTATAAAATTGTTATAATCATAAAATTTCTATTGCATCAAAACATTGTCTGTAAAATGTTCCTAATCGATGCTCTCTTAAATACTAAATATTTATTAAAATCATAGAGATTGATACATATTATGTTTTTTTTTCTTTATGAAAGGAAGATATTATTCTTATAAGCTAAGGTATAAATGATAATTAGAGCTAATATGTAGGTGTTTATCATAAAACATGTACATTGAACTGAATATAATAATGGTTGTGCAAGTGATATTTAGACTTAAGATCACCAAGTTTTTTTTTACTTAGAGAATGTAACCCTTTGATCACATTATAAATTATCTTGATTAAGGTTGTAATGATCCATTTCTAGGTTATTCCTCACAATCTACCCAAAATAAAATAAAAATAAAATAACAAGGGCTGGTGTCGAATAGAGATAGGAACGGGCCTTGAAAACATCTAAATTTCCAACTCTCTCTCTCTCTCTCTCTTTTAAAAACCTTTAGTAGTCAACGCTCTCTATCCTCCAGTAGCAATACTCGGCAAGCACCATCAGCCTCCCCTTTGGCATTGTCAATCTCTCTCTTTCACTGGCAACACCTATACCAATCCAGCTTTCTTCTCCAGCATCGGCAATGCAATGGCAGCAAACTCCAACGCAGACTAGACAGCTTTCGGCGCTCACTCCAGCCATCATAAGCCATTATTTTCGATACCACCACCACTAGTAGAACCACCTTGGCTTCCTCATTTTTTTTTTTTTTGAAATTCTTAAAGGAGCAATCCCAAATTGAATATAGAACACTTAAAAATTTTCAATTGTATCTATATAGGTAATAAGGGTTCATGGCATTATGCGAGCTTAATTCACTAACAAGAATATTTTTCAATTTCCATGTAAGAACTAGATTACTAGAATTAAGCATGTGTTTTGTTTTGATTGTAGCTAGAATTATAATCGTGCTTAAAGACATGTTTTGGTCAAGATACATAATTAAAATGAGATTATTTCTGTAGTTGAATAACGCAAAATACCTTCCGCAGTCTAGACATGATTATATATCATCAACAGATTTTTACTGCCGACCAATTTACTGGAACAGAAAAGCTAAACTGTCATGCAGAATAGGCTGACAGATCAAGTTGCACAATGATCGAATGCTCCCAAGTTGACAAACCCAGAATGCCACTGGTTTTATTGCAAACTATAGCTGCTAGTTTCACCTTCCATTACAAGGGGCGCACCACGTGAAGTTTGTATTATTTGACATGATGCCATGTTTTCCTAACTAGATTACAAGGTTAATGATGATTATTGTACCTCAATTCCCCACCAAAAGAAGCAATTAGCACTCCAAGGTTAAGTAATCCAATGGTATTGACTTAGATGGTTAGCATTCGCTTAATTGGAGGTTAGGTCAACTTCTTTTTAATTTGAAAAAAGATTATTGGTAACATTGAAAAAATAATCTAACTTGATAGCGTTTGATAAACTTAGTTAATTTAATAATATTATTAGAATAAAACAAATAACGATAGCAAATAAACTAAATTAAACAAATAAATCGACAATTATTAACGGTAGACAACTTACTTTTCTTAAAAGTTGTATTTGACCTTATTCGATAATGAATAAAATAAAAATAATTTAAAGTTCAATTTTCAACAAATAAAATGTTGAAGAAAAATATTAAAAAAAATCAATTCAAGAAAATGATGAAAAAACTTACCCAAGTTGAATCAAGTTAGCCTAAAAAATCCAAGATCTAGTTGTAAGAGTAGGATAAAGCTTTGAAAAAAAATTCAATAAAATTACGAAACCCAATTATCAAAATTAAAAGAACAGGTTGGAAAAAAAAACTATTTTTAAAAAAAAATTAACAATGAAAAAAAATCAAGTTAACATATCACGCTCACAACCTAAAAATAAGTTCATGATAATCTCACATAAAAAAAGCGAAAAAACAATAACACATAATCTATCAAGATAACCAAACTAATGTTGAAGGTTTTTGTTTTTTACATTCAAGTCAACATGGGATAGTCTTTGAAACTTCTTACCCGAATCATGAGATTAAGGCTACCTTACAGAAAGGCAAATTTAAAAAACTTACGAAGCCAAATCGCCAATAAACTTAATACTAAGGAATGAAATTGAAAATAAAAAAGTCAATAAAAAGACAAAAAAACATATAAAGAGAGGAGAAGGATGAAACCAGATGTCAAGTGATGCGATTTAAAAAAAAAATGATTAAAAATATATCCAAAACAAAATAAATAACAATAAAGAAAATGAAAGTCTAATTTAATATACAAACTCGATGAAATGAATACTTAGGAAAAAACTTAAAAAAGAAAATCAATTAAAAAAATCAAAACAAAACAAGTAACAATCAAATGAACCATAATCAAATTTCATACAAAAACAAAATCAAAGAGAACCTTCCAATCTTGTCATGCTTACTTGAATCTAAGAAAAGGAGGAGAAGAAAACAAGATCCTTAGAGGCTCACCACTGTTCCTCTAGCATCATATGTCGCACAAACTAAAGAGCTATACACAGCACTTTCAATGTCATCACAAAAGGCGTTGTTTAACTGTCTAGAAAGGTTGCAAGCTCTACTAGAACATAACAACATTTCCTCACCCGTTGTCGCATGCATTGCAAACCCTAACCAGTTTGTCATGCCTGTTTATCGTAATCTCCATACTTGTTTTAGTTTAAGCTTTGTTTCCTTAATACTGAATTTCTCTAAATTAGATTGATTTTACTTCACAAAATTAAGCATCAACCAAGCATATAAGACTTTCCTTAATACTGTGATATCCCTGAATCATGACATCAAAAACCAGCTACCAAATAAAATCTCAAATAAAGCCAAAGCGAAGGCTTTAAATTGGAAAAAAAGAGAGTTTAGGGATAAAAATTGAAAAAGAAACATTTACTTTTCCCTTTGCCATGCAAATCATTCCTTAAGAAGTTGGCTTGAGATCCGAACCTTTAAGTTCTCATTATTTAAAAGAAATGAAATTCAATTTTGTTTTATAAAATTGAGTATTAACCAAGCAACAAAACATTCTCTAGGCAACTCGAGATCCCATACATGGCATAAAAAATAATTTACCAGGACTAATCGCAAATCAAACTAATGTTAAGGGCCAAATAAGAGAAAAACCAAATGCAGACAAATCCTAAAAACAAGAAGAAAAACATTATTTGAATAAATTGTGCTTCTCCTCGCACACTATACCCCAGCACCTTATCATGGGTGACACCATATTTTTTTCAATGTAAAAAATATTAATTGTATGAGATTTTTTTTACTATAATATAAATATGGACAAAATAATAAATCTGTGCAGAATTCTTGTGAAGTGCAAGTTTTTTTTATAAAATATATGAATGTTAAAACGATAGAAATTTATCTGTTTAGTAGGTTTCAACGAAATAACTAGCATAAAATTATCATCATAATTAAAAAAGTAAGAAAATTTAGATATCTGAATTATTGAATTCACTGTATTAAGATTATTTCATTTTATAATTTAATTTAAATTAAACACAAAAACATATACATTGTCAAAAAACTTGCAATAATCAAATAATAAAAATAAGTAGTTAATTTTCTATCTATAAAAAGAAGAAAACATAAATTGAAAATCTATCCCAAAGTTACCGTCATTATCATTACTATAACATTTAAAATTATTAAATTACATTGAAAAAAATATTTTTACAAACAAAACAATAACTAAAATTATCATTATTATTGCACAAATAATAATAGAATAAAATAATCTAATCCAAAGCACATATAAAAATCACAAAAAAAAGAAAAAAAGAGACAAAAGAAGTAATATTAATTTTAAAATAATTATCAATATAAATTAAAATTTCAGTACTGCACTGAATAAAAATAAAATCTCAATAAAAAATAAAATGATAAAAATTAAAAGCATTGATGCATAAATACGGATAAAAAATAAATAAAATCCAAGAATGACTAAAAAAACAAAAGAAATTAATATCAAATAAAAAATTCAAAGAATAACGACCAAAATGAAAAATGAAATATATAATTAATTCCAATCGAAGGAAAAAATTAAAACAAAAAAATCTTGGGACTAAAACAAATAAAGGTATTTTTTAAAAGAATTCTAGTATAATTTTGTTAAAAAATTAAAAGAATAAGGATCGAAATGAAAAGTAGCATATATAACTAATTTTAATTGGAGGATATAATTAAAACAAATAAAAATATATATAATTAATTCTAATCAAAGGTCAAAATTGAAACAAATAAAAACCTTGTGACCGAAATAAAAAAAATGTATTTTTTTAAAAACAATTGCAGTGTAATTTTGTTAAAAAATTAAAAGAATAAGGATCAAAATGAAAGTAACATATATGATCGATTTTAATTAGAGGACATAATTAAAATAAAATAAAATAAATTAATATCTATATCTATATCTATATATATATATATATATATATAATTAATACCAATTGGAGGACAAAGACAAAATTAAAACAATTAAAAATCCTGCGACTGAAACAAATGATGACATATTTAAAGGTAATTACAACGTAATTTTGTTAAAAAATTAAAGGAATAAGGATTGAACTGAAAAGTAGTATATAAGACCTATTTAAATTAGAGGACAAAATTAAAATAAATTAAAACCTACATACCAAAAAAATTTAAGGAACCAAATACAGATAATTTTTTTAAGATTAAGGACTAAAATGCAAGCAAATATATAAAATCAGTTTCAATTCAAGGAAACAATTGAAAACAATCAAAACTCTATTGAAGACATCATGAATAAAAACAAAATAAACAATTTTGAGACTAAAATAAACCTATATCAAACTTGAAGGACTTAGCTGTAATTTCCTTTAGTAGGTGATGCGACTATATTATTTGATAGTTTTATCTATATTTACCTATTGTTTTGCATATGTTTTGTGTATTAAATGCCTTGATATTCTTTGTTTTATATTTTGAAGGTATTTTTGGATGAAAGATGCAAAAAGGAGGTAATTGGAGCTGATTGACAGATTTAACTTTCAGTCGATGTTTTGTGCAGAGCGGAAGCTCTAGAGATCGAATGAAGTGATTCTAGTGGCATTCAAAAGCTAACATCCATATCTTTCTGGAATGATAAGTAAAAAGAAATAAAATAAGGAAGAGCATGGGAATCGCATCCTTCAAAGTCAAATCTTGCAATTTGCCAATGTGGACCTTTGTCCATTCCAACTTTCATATCTCAAGCTATAAAAGTCCAATTGTTGCAAACCCAATTTCGTTGGATTCAGGACTCAAAGACCTATAAACGCTCCAAATTTAATCTCAAAAAGATGTGGTATGAATGCGATATGAATTTTACAAGGGACAACTAAATTCTGCCAACTTAAGGAAGGACTATTTTGTAAAATAGATACTAGGGTTTCAAAGCATATATAAAGGAAGAGAGGAGCAAGGAAATTTCGGCTAGCAGAAACGAAAACACATATCTTCCTCCTCCAAACCCTAAATCACATTTTCTTCCATCTTTTTATTTAGTTGTTCAATAAACATGCAAGGTTAGACTCTTTTGCTTGGTTGCAAGGACATGGAAACCTTTAGATTTCAAGAACCGTGAGATCTATTTTTACCTCAATTTTTCAATTTATATGATGAATATGTTTGTTCTCCTATGCTTATTTTCCTATGGTTGTTTATTTAATTGCTAAGAGCTGACTCGAAGTTATTGTTGTAGACAATCTATTGCTAAGTTTGATATCAAAACTGGAGCTGTGATATATGAACTTGTGAAGCAACTAAGTTAGTAATTGTAGCGGATCTACATTATTAATCTTAGGGAGAACATTCAATCGAACTAAACATATATTGCGGACAATTATGTTTCTTAATTGATCAATTTATCTAGTTTTTAATGCTGTCATTGAATCAAATTACTAGTGCAGACACTGTGGTTGTTTGATGGTTAGGGTAAGTTATATTGCGGATCAGTTAAAGAAGCAATTTTAAGAAGAGATAAATATTCAGAATATAAATTGATGTGTCGTTTCCATGATCAGTTCTGATTTTTATAGGTGGATGTTAACTTGTGACCAAGGTTTGCTTTATTGAAAAATTTCAGTTTTATATAATTTTCGCTTAGTTTGCTTTAGCCTAGCCTATATAACTTCCAACCCTCCCAATTGCATAACATAGAGCACAAAAATCATAACTAAATTGTCCTCGTGGGATCGACCCCTTGCTTGCTCTATACTATTTTGTTTGATTTGTTTTAAGTTAGGGTAATTAATTTGTGCGACCGCGACATCGCAACAACAGGAGAGAGAAAAAGGAGAAAGAATAAAAAACTGTTCACTGGCGATGCCCTGAACTCCGCCACCGACATGCGCCGCATTAGTGAATTTATTGAATATATTGAATATAACGAATTTCTACTTATTTTGCTTTCATGCCATAGTTTTAAATGGATTGACATCATAAACAATGGTCGTGAACGCTAAAATATACTCTTTACTGATCATATATAAAGAGAGCAGCAAGTGGTCAATTATGTGTACTCATTAACGTTCTGTTATTTCAATATTATATTTTAATTTCAGATCAGTTTTCTGTGTTGTTTTGCTTTATATCTATTTATCTTTATTAATTTAACAAATATAATTTAAAGATAAATTAAATTGAAAATATACAATTCAAATCTCAAACACATAAAAAAATAAGAGTTGAATCAATATCAATTGAATTGGTCTAAAGATAACCTGATCAACTAGTGAAAATATATAATTTGACTTAAAAAAAAACAAGATGATATATTTTTAAAATAAATATTAAGATGATAATATATTGGATCCACTCAAGTGAATGTGTATTAACCTTCCAAATTTGTGGTCCAAATCATGAGATCATAACAACTCTAAATAATTTAAATAAAAATTAAATTATGAAATTCAATTCTCAATAAATATATTCTTGAAAAATAAAATTGGGAAAAACCAATATAAAAAAAGAGGAAAAAAAACCTTTTACAACAATATTATGAATTTGAAAAAAATTATAAAAATACCATTTAAAATCTCACAAGGCCTTTCTAATTTTTAATTGCCCTAAATGTTTAACTTGAGATATAACAATATATCGTGAGACTAATTGTAAAATTTCAACTTGATCCAGCATTTAGATTGAGAGATATGATTGATATCGTTAACTAAACAATATTTATATAAAAAACACTATTTGACTACAATAGAATCAGAACGATCCAAGTGGACTTTGAGGGAATTCACAGAATGGGACAAGCTTTGAGCGAGATGAAATTTATTTTCGGATTTTTTTGTTTTTTAATTGGAATGAGATATATAAGTGATTTTGGATGAAACATAACAAAATTGACAACCTTGTATAGATAGATAGATAAATAAATAAATAGAAGGAAAGAGAGAGATTAGAACTGCATGCATTTTTGAAAATTTGTTTTCCAAGAGTTCCATCGATGCTACCATCTATTCTAAACTTCATAGTGAACGCCCATCAACATTTGATGGTTTTTTTTTCCTTCAGCTAGTGAGACATGTTCCTATATAAAGTTCTTTTGTAGAGAGTGCATTTCTACATTTATTGACTTGGCCTAAATTAGATTTTGTCAAAATTTCCTGCACATGACTAGGAATAGATACATTAAATAATTCATTAAGATCAATTGCATATGATTCAAACAACCTATGGTTAAAGACATAATTGTTGAATGGATATTAGAAATTGACTTTCATCTTTATGAACATCTTTGGGCTATATTATCTTATGGAACAAAAGAATAGTAGTAAATACACTAGACTCATCATATATGGGTTGTAAGAGTACCTAAGATTCTACACTTTAAGGGGATTCATTGGTTTATGGTGTTAACAAAGGCAACTCTATATTTATTGGTGACTCCTCATCAATGCTTTTGCTCATAAGCCTTTAAATCACTTCTTTTAGCTAAAAACATTTATTATTGCGCTCTCTTGCATCAAATGTTCATTGTTAGAAGGCTCTCCATGAGAATTAGTGGTTGAACACCTGTCTGAATAAAATGGTTTGGATTCATGGAAGGAGATTTCTAAGGTTACGTGTAGTTTTTGAGTGTGAGGATCACAACATTCGTATCCTTTCTGCAAGTTTGAATATCCAATGAAAACACATCAGGTGGGACATAGATCAAGTTTAGTTCACAAAACCTTTGGAATATGGATGTAGGCAGTACATAAAAACATTATAGGTTCAAGATTGGAAGATATAGGATGGAAAATAAGAATTGTATATGCTATTGAGGTGTTTGAAAATCTATCACATGAGAAGTTGTCTGATTGAGTAGATAAACGATATACTTCACAGCTTCTCCCTAGATGTATCGAGGCATGTGCATGCCAAAAAAGGAAGAGCAAACCACCTCTAATATTTTTATATACTTTTTTTGTCAATCTATTCTGTTGTGGAGTATGACTACATGGAGTTTGATGTCGAGTTTCATAGTGGTGTAGATACTTCTAAACCGATATATCAAGAAATTCCATGGCATTATCAATTTGCCAACTACTAATTTGATTTTGATACTAAGTACCCATTATACTATGAAATTCCTAAAGTGTTATTAAAACATCACTATTTTATGGAGCAAAGATATCCAAGTCATTAGAGTATATTCATCAATATATGTGATAAAATAACAAGCTTTTAAAATGAAAGAAATACGATGACTTTTATCCAATTCATAAATATTGAGATAAAACTTTAAATTATTGACTATGTTAAAAGATGTGATTGTAATTTTCTAAGATATCTAAAGAAAGATATCCTAATTGTTGATGCCATAACCATATTGTTGCTTAATATGTATTCGAACTTCTAGTCTAACATGCATGGTTAAATTTCTTTACTTCATTTTTTATAAGTTCTAAATAATAGAGTTTATCTCATTTAACATCATAATCAAGAATCTTCCAGGTCAATATGTCATGAAAACAATAGAATCAAGGTCAGAGGGTTACAATACATAAGAGCAGAAGTAATTTGGCCAAATGATAGTAAATTATATTCAAGAGATGTGACAACTAGGACTGAGTTTAAAGTGAGAGTTTGAGTCAGGATGATAATGCCTTCACCAATAGTAAACATGTATTCCCATTAGTTGTAGAAATAAAGGAATGTGTAGATGAATGAAAGGATTGTAACTAACTAGTGGCATTAACCATATGATGTGATGCGCATGTATCAATAATCCAGGTATTATTCTTAGAGGTTGCAAAGAATGATATGCCTTACCAAAAGTACTTAGTTGAGCAACATTAACAATAGATTGTAGTTAATCTTCAATAATAGACTGAGCTTTCAATAATAGACTGAGCTTTGACTGTAGTGGTCATCATGGCCTTTCCTACATACTTTTTTCTTGATTTCTATGAGAAACCCCATCACTTAGGATAACCAATGATCTATTAACACCCTTGCTTTGAATGACCCAATTCACCAAAATATCTATATACCATACTTGTATACTTTCCAGTGGATGATTATTATGGTTCTTCATTATTCTAGACATTGATCCCTATTAGGATTGGTTTGTGATCATGATAGAGTGTGCATAGTGCTTAGTAATTGAGTGATAACTCCCCATTGTCTATCTTTGTTGAAACTCCCTTCTTACATAAGTGTATGTGCTCTCCAAGTCTAGTTTTCGATATATACGTAACATTTCTCCACGAACTTGATCAAACTTAGAATCAAGTCCACTAATAAAACATATGAACCCGAATTCGAGTTATTGTTGAATGTAATTTAACCACGCCTTCAACTGTTTCTCATGGGAAGCAGTTATGTGATCAATTTCCTAGAGTAGTGCAATCAGTTCATTGTAACAACTTGACACAGATCTACCTTTTTTTTTAAAAAAACTTTTGATTTAATTTAAATAGATGAGTTTTTTTTTTTTGAGTCATCATAGAAGGTCTTCAATATAACCTCTCATTTTCCCTTGGTTGTGGACAAAAAAATAAATCGATGCATCAATAACTAACTTATTGAATCAAAAAGCCAACACCTTTTGAATTTTGGTGATCCATGTTGCAAACACGAGATCTTTGGGTTTAGGTTTTTTTCTTCACTAGTAAGATATTAAGTTTTGTTATGAGCACCAATGCATATCTCTATAAGTTGAAACTATAGTGGATAATTACTTTCATCCAATATGATGTTGGAAGGGAATACAAAATTGTCTTGGTGGATAATAATGGGTGATTCGTTATTTTGTGGAATGGGAACATTACGGTTGAGATTTTCAATGTAATTACAATATATGAGTTTCACTAAAAAAAAAAAGAGTATGAGCTTCGTGCTTGAGCAGTTCTACAATTCTTGCTCTGATACCATAAAGAAGACAATGGTGTCTACAAATTGAATTATTCATATATTTCTTATGCTTTTTGTAGGAGGAAATATATAGGTGGTTCTCAAAATAGAAATAATCCTATTCCAAGGAATTGCAACAATATTATATAAGATTGGATTTGACTTTTATAATTAATAAGATTCATATAATTACTAACTATATAAGATTTGATCTAGTTCTTATAATCAACAGATTACAGAATCACTAGCTAGACTTATCATAGACAACTCATCATGTCAACAATTATAACTGTGAATTATTTGTTATAATATATTATTTATTATGGTATTGGTAATAATAATCATATGAGTAAACTCTTTTTTTCCTAATATTTTTAAACTTTGTTTTGTTTTTAATCTTTTGGTTGTTGCTAATTTTTAAAAATTATATCCATAAATAAACATATATGTTTTTCTAATATATTGGAATTATCATTTTTGTGGTAGATTCTCCATTAACTTATTACAAGAGGTCCTTAGAGATTACAGACCCATAAACTTACCATCTTTTTTGGTTTTCATGTTTCATTATGATGCACTCCTTCATCATGTGGTTTGCTTTTATAGACTGTCTTCACACCATGAACAAACTACATGTTTTCAAATCATTTTTTTTATATGAATCCTTATGTGTTACAAGTTGAGACATATAACCATTTGTTCTTTTATTTTGCTTTATTTACCATAGTTTGGGATGCTATCACAAGTAGGACTCTTATTGGCTAGCTTTCTTTGACATGGTGTTCTTGCTTCAGTGGACATACACATACTTGAAAAAGATGAAGGAGTTCATGCATCTATGTACTCGACTAGTCCTCTCAGTTTTGGTTTACTTTATTTGGTACGACAAGAATAATCGAGTATTTCAATAGCTATACCAATCTCATTAAAATGTTTGTGAGGATAGTTTTGAGTTGGTCCAATCCTATTTGGTTAAACTTCAGCCAAGGTTTCAAATCCTATCTACTTTCAACTATCAAGTTCATTTGGCCTTTATAAGAGATACTCTTTTGCTTTCAAGATTCTATCTAATACATAGTCATATGCAAATAACAAATCAAATTGTATTGGGTATCTAGAAACCAGTCAACTTGCTGTTTTGGCATTCGTGTTACCTATCACGATGATATTTTTTCACACTTCTTGCCTTACCATCCCATGGAGGGGAGAATGGCATGCAGTGAAAAGGATTTTTTTTTTTTTTTATATCTATAAAAATTATAACTATAAATCTTAGGAGTCACCGCCTAGTATTAAGGTTACTAGGAACCTTTTGGTTTACGAGAGTTTGAATAAGGGAACTTGTTGTGCAATGGGTGGACACATCACCTTCAGTCACCCTACCTAAGATAAGCTGCATTGTTGTTTGATTATTTTTCTAAGTTTAATTTTATTTTACGCTGTATTTTTAAAAAATATTTTTTATTTGCGGGTGTACTTTACAATGTAATTTTACACCGTAGTTAAAAACCCTTTTTCTTATCCATGGATGTATTTTACAATGTAATTTTATACCCTAATAGATAAAATAAAATAATCATTATTTTTTTTGGTATTTTAGCCAAATTCCAATAGATAATCGTAAACCGATTACAATATCTATTTTTCATTTCAAAATATGAGAAATGTCGCGATGACGATTTTTTCACGCTTCGCGCCCCGCCGTCCCCCGCGATTTGGGGAGACAACGGCGCGCGGTGAAAATGGGAGGTATTGTTTTATAGCCGTAAAAATTACGACTATAAATATAATGAGTTGCCACCTAGTATTAAGGTTATTAGGAACCTATTGGTCTGCGAGAGTCTGGATAACGGGACTTGTTGTGCAATGGGAAGACGTATCACCCCTAGTGCACCCTACCTAAGGTAAGTTGCATTGTCGTTTGATTGTTGTTTCTAAGTTAAATTTTTTTACACTGCATTAAAAAAAATATTTATTTTTTTATCTGCGGGTGTAATTTACGATGTAATTTTACACCGCAATTAGAAAATCTTTTTTTTAGTTTTTATCTACGGATGTAATTTATGCTTTAAATTTACTGTATTTAATTTTTTTTTATCCATGGATGTATTTTACAATGTAAATTTACACCCTAATAGATAAAACAAAAATGGTTTTGATTATTTTTGATATTTTGGCCAAATTCCTATGGATAATCATAAACCAGTTATGATATCCAAATTTTGTTTTAAAATATGAGAAAGATGCAATATTTTTTTTTATGAAAAATATGTTTGGAAAATCTTGGAATTCGTCCGTATGCATGAAAACAACACATTTTATATTTTTGAAATTTTTTCTTGTAATAATAATAGTAATGAAAAAAAATATATAAATAATTTTATTTTATTTTATTTTTTTTATTTTTTTCTGGGCTGGGCTGTCAGCCAACTATGGTTGACAGCTTGCCCTGAATGGGCTGGGCTTCCAGTCCTCTCGGGCTGGAAGCCCAGAAGGGTATGGGTTGGGCTTCCAGCCTTCATGGGCTGGAAACCCCTTTTATTTATGGGCTGGGCTTCCAGTCCTCACAGGCTGGAAGCCCATTTTAGTTTGGGCTGGTCCGTCTAGTCATGATGGGCTGATGGACCCATAATTCGAGCGGGCTTGTATAATGCCCTGAATATAATAATTATATTCTCTCCCTGTGTTTCTGTGTTCTGTAAACTTTTCCCTCTCTAATTTGATCATTGTCCCATCCTTTCTTTTTGTCATGCATGGTTGTTGCTATTTATTCACGACGGATTACTTTTGGCGGTGGTTTCTTTCGATGGCAGCATGCCTACACCTGCGGCTGTCAATGGTGGTGCAGGTGGCCTGTCGGCATTGGTTCAAGCAATGGCATGTGCTGTGGCGGGACTACAGTTATGGGAGAAGATGGAAGTGTAGTTTAGTCTTTCAATTTGTAGGTGTTCTAACTATGCCATAATTATCTTTGAACTTTTAATTTTGTGCAATTGTATCCCAATTTGAATTTCAACAGTATTCTTAGCTATGCATGCCTTTTGTATTTTGGTCTTTGGTTTTTAATTTATGCGATTTGACCCTCAATTGATCATTAAATTCTCAATTTTCTTCAATTTGGCCCCTGATTCCGTATAATTGGCTTGGAAGAATTCAATTCGGTCTCTCAAAATTCCAATCTTCTCAATTGAATCCGAATTAAGCTCAAGATTTTGATTTTTCATTAATTAAGCTCTAATAAAATTATTTGATCAATTTAAAGTATAATTAAGTCTTTGCACTTAAGTAAATCCTTTAATTGGACTCTAAATTAATTTCTATAAATAATTATACTTGAAATTGGCCCATGATAAAATTAATTGGCCTATAAAAAATATAATTATACTTTTAGCTTAATTTTTATGCAAATTTATCCAATAATAAATTATTTTAGCCTTGAATCTGTATTTTTTTTATTTTGGGGCACGAAAGAAATATGATTGGGCTCTCGAAAATGTCTAAATTTTTCATATTGATTTTTCTACAATATCATCCTCTTTTTGTTTTATTTTTGGATATATTTTAGGGAATAAACAAGAAATTGGGTTATGACATTACCCAAGTTACTTTTACACCTTTTCAGTTTCTTTTACCTTTTCCTTTTTTCTTGTTATTTTTTGTCACATTTTATTCTCTTCCACTACATCTTTTTCATCATTTAAGTAACAAATCTATATATTTTTTAAGGTATGCCCCTCGTAGTCTCTCTCTCTCTCTCTATACGAGCCATAAACCTGCGCTATATCGCGATTAAATTTTTTGTTGTCTAGTTTTAACATATATAATTTCTTGTTTTGTATTTTGATTTTTAATTTTTAATTTTTTAGTTTAGTTTTGATCTCTTGATTTTTTCTTTCCTTCTGAGATAATTTTTAACTTTTTATATGTATCTATATACCTCTGCTTTTAGTTTAGATTTTTAATTTTTATTGTTATTTTTTTTTGTATTAAAAGTAGCTTGTGTTAAAAAACATAGTGAGTTTAGTTTTGGTGATGTAAAATGAGAGTGAAGTTCTGTCTTATGCATGTGTAGTTAAATATGAAATGTTTGAAACACCTCCACAAGTAACTCTTCTGTTTTATCTTATTTGAGTCTACAAAAATTATTTTACTGTGCACTAAAAATGTGAAATCACCGGGACACCCTCAATGATATTTCTTGGTTTTTGTCTTATTTGAGGGTATTATGGTTATTATACTATGCATAGAAATAAAAAATTAAAAATACCTATGATACCATGACATTATTTTAAATACATTTTACATAATAAAATGAATATATAAAAAACTAATATACATTTTTAGATGCTCTTTGACATCACTCGTGTCATCTGAAATATGCATGATTTCAAAAATTGATGATGCTCCCGAAGACTCACCCATAATACCGCAGCAAAAAATATAATTAAAAATTGGCAAATTACCAATACACCTCTATAGCCAACTCTTGAATTTTATCTTATAGGGGGTATATACGTACTTATATAACTTGTGGCGCACGTCAATTGACCCAGACACCCTGGTTATTAAAAAAATTGAGTTGGCCTGGAGACCCCAATTATAAAAAAGTATGAGTGGGAAAAAAAACCAATACGCCCCTATAGCCGATTGTTGAATTTTGTCTTATAGGGGTATACATGCTTATACAACTCGTGGTGCGCATCAACTAACCCGGGCACCCCAGTTATCGAAACAAAAAAGGTTTAGGGATTATTCATGGTGTGCGCAAGTTGGCTTGGACACCCCGGTTATAAAAAAAACTCGGTGTAGGGATTAGTCGTGGAGCACTTAAGCTGGCCCGGAAATCCTGATTATAAAAAAATATATAACTAAACAAAAAAAAGTATAAGAGAAAAAATAAAAATAAAATAAAATAAATGGGTTCAGGGATTAGTCTTGTGTTTAAACTTTCCTGGAGACCTAGTTATAAAAAAATATATAAGTGAAAAAAAGAACAAAAAAAAACTTAAGCTGGCTCGAAGCCCTAGTTATAAAACAAATGTATAAGTGAAAAAGAAAAAGTATAAACGGAAAAACACTGTAGCAATCCATATTATTTTAAAAAATTCAGCTTGGAAATAAGTCATGGTGCGCTTAAGCTGGCCCATAGACTCCAGTTATAAAAAAAAATATATAAGTGAAAAAAATATAAGAAAAAAATACCAGCAGGAAAGCATTGTAGCAAAAAAAAAAAAAAAAAAAGGTTCGGGGATTAATCGTAGTGTGTGCAAGCTAACCTGGACATCTCAATTTTAAAAAAAAATTGGGTCCGAGAATTAGTCGTGGTGTACTTAAGCTACTCGGGACACCCAAGTTATAAAAAATTATATAAGTGGGGGAAACAATTAAACAAAAACAAATATATAAGTGAGAAAGCACTGTAGCAAGCCATGGTGTTTTGTGATAAGATGAATGTTGGCCCGGACACCCCAGTCATAAAAAAAAGATGGGTTTGAGGATTAGTCGTGGTGTGTGTAAACTCGTTTAGACACCCTGGTTATAAAAAAAAATTGGATCCATGGATTAGTTGTGTTGTGCTTAAGCTAGCTTTGACACATCGGTTATAAATGAAAAAAATGTATAAATGGAAAAAGAAAAAAAGAAAAAAATATAACCGGAGAAAAAAGTGTTTAAGGAAAAAAAACAAAAAAACATAATAAAGAAAACAAAAAAGAAAAAAAAATATTGTAGTGGGGAAGCATAGGAGATGAAATCTAGCCTGAACACTTTGGTCATAAAAGAACAAGGGTGGGTCGAGGGATTAGTCATGGTGTGCGTTAGCTCGCTTGGACACCTCGGTTATAGAAAAAAGTTGGGTTAGGGATTAGTCGTAGTGTGCTTAAGCTAGCTTGGACACCCAAGTTATAAAAAAAAAATATATGTGGGGGAGAAATTAAATAAAAACAAAAGTATAGGTGAGAAAGTACTGTAGCAAGCCACAATGTTTTGTGAGGAGATGAAAGTTGGCCCGGAAACCTAGGCCTTAAGAAAAAAGATGGGTTCAAGGATTAGTCATAGTGCATGCAAACTTGTCTAAACACCCCGGTTATAAAAAAATGGGTCCTGTGATTAGTCGTGTTGTGCTTAAGCTAGCTTTGACACATCAGTTATAAGTGAAAAAAAATATATAAGTGGAAAAAGACAAAAAATATAATTGAAGAAAAAAAAATATTTAAGGAAAAAAAACAAAAAAAAAAAGCATAATAAAAAAACAAAAAAAAGTATTGTAGTGGGAAAGCATAGGCGATGAAAGTTGGCCCGGACACTCTGATCATAAAAAAATAAAAATGAATCGAGTGATTAGTTGTGGTGTGTGTTAGCTCGACTGGACACCCCTGTTATAAAAAAAATTGGGTTCGGGGATTTGTCGTGGTGCGCTTAAGCTAACTTGGACACACTAGTTATAAATAGAAAAAAAATATATAAGTGAAAAATAAAAAAATATAACCGAAGAAAAAAAAAATTTAAGGAAAAAGACAGCATAATCAGAAATAAAAAAAAACAAAAAAAACATAATCAGAAAAAATATTATAACGGGAAAGCACTATAAAAATCCATAGTGAAATAGGGAGAGTTACAGTGCTTTCCTGTACTTTTTTTTTAAATATATATATATTCATTTAATATAATCACACTTATAAAAACAAATGTTTTACTAGTTGTTATTTTTTAGTATTAAACAATAAGTAGTATTATTCTATATCCACTGAAATGTAAGTATATCTAATAAAACCTAGAGTCAAAGGGTATTTGAATATCAAAAATGGTGGATCAAGAAAAAAGGGGCATTACCCCCATTGGTAGTTTAACAATAAAATCTAGATTGTTGTATTTTATTGCTGAATCTTTTCTAACAATGTCATCTATCCTGTTCACTAAAGAAATACCATCTTCCTTTAATTAAGTTTTATTTCTTTTTTCTTATATATAAAACTCAGATTCCTGGGGGTGGGATTAGAATTATGGAGGTCCAAAGATTCCAATTTTGATTTAACAGACTGTGCTTCTCTTTTCAATAGAAGCAAGAAATAATGTGTAAAGTGGGATCACAGTGGTCCTGGAGAGTTGATTCCATGCTTTTACTAAGATTTTGTTTATTTTATAATCAAGTTATTTGTTTTTTCTCTTATGTTTTTGTTTATCAGTCATATTTGGTCACCATTATTTTTACTGCTATTTAATTTATTTGAAAGAGTTTATGTTTTTTTTTTCTAAAAAATATTCATCTTTTTTTGATTTTTTGATATTTCAGATTTGATCTTTATTATTCAGAATGCTATTTATTTTATTTGAAATAATTTATATTTTTTTAATTTTTTTATATGATAGAGTTGGTCCTTATTCTTTTAATAAATTTGAGAGAAAAATAAATAAATTATTTTCTAGCTTATTGTCTATAGCCTATCCAACCATTAAAAAATGTTTTTTTTTCTTTTTTACTAATTTTATAGGACAATACTAAATATAAATAAATTATTTTTCATAATTTTACTCTGAAAAGAATAATTTCCAGTAAGTAAACATACCTAAATATATTTGTGGCAAAAAAAGATGCAGAAAGGGCTAGTGAGGGAGTGGGGGTTTTGTTTGTTTAGTCAGTTAGTGCAGTGAAATCCAAGTTTATAAATTGACAGAACACAACCCCATTTGTGTTTGTGTCTGTGTCAGTGTCTGTGTTTGTCTGCGAGTGTGTAGTGCGCGTATAATTTTCACCTTTTTGAAGACGTTGTTATCCTGAATTGCTGTATCTCTTTCCTTTGAATCCTAAGACCAAAATAACTTTCACTACCTGTCTTGTTTTCTCCTGTTTTGGTATTCTCTACCTCTTCCTCTTGTTATTCCACATTCTTCTCAAGCCTTTCAGGTACTCTTTGCATTAATCATCCTTTTAGTAGTTTCTTTTAATGTTTCTTACCTCTTCTATTCTTTTTAAATTGATTTTATGTTAATGTGTGCGTGTGTGTGTGTGTACGCAGAGTTTAGTTTATACAAACAGAGATGACAAACCAGAATGTGGTTGTGCCGGATGCCAGAAAAGGTATTGGTATCACCATCGCAATGGCCATGTCCAAGTCTCTGTTTTCACCTTTCATGCCGAAGCTATTACCAGCTGCTGCTGATGGGTATTTCACGATATCCCGAAAGATGTTCTCAAAGAAGACTGAAACTGAAGGCAAAACCAATTCTTGGGTTGATTCTATGAGAGATTCTTCGCCTACCCGTGTCAAACCCTCCACTTCATTATCAGAAACTGAGGAGAAAAATACTTGGATTGTAAGTTTTCAAAGACCAAACACTAGAAGGACTCTTACACTATCATTCTGTAAACTCGTTCTTTACTTTTCTTCCTTCAGCTTCGCTGATAGTTTGTGAATTTAATTAAATATAAATCAGGTAAATCATCCTTCTGCTTTGAGCATGTTTGAGGAAATAGTGAATGGCTCAAAGGGAAAGCAGATTGTAATGTTTCTAGATTATGACGGTACACTGTCACCCATTGTTGAAGATCCTGACAGGGCATTCATGACCAACGAGGTTAGTGTAGCCTTCATATACGTGCTATAAAATCCCTTAGTTTTACGAGTTTTTTTTTAGTTTTCTCTACAATAACTTTTGTTTTCCTTCAAAATTTTAGATGAGAGAAGCTGTTAGGGACGTCGGTAGATACTTTCCAACAGCTATAGTGACGGGAAGGTGTCGGGATAAGGTATCCTTTTGTTGTTATTATTATTACTTTTTTGAAAGAAGACGGTGTTTATGGAGGTTTTTACTGTGTTGTAATCAATAATGTTGTTTTCCTCTCCTTGTAAAACTCTTGCAGGTGTACAGCTTTGTAAGATTGGCAGGGCTTTATTACGCAGGTAGCCATGGCATGGACATCAAGGGACCATCCAAGAATAGTTGCAGAAACAAAAAAGTGAGCAACGATGTCCTTCAACCTGGTGCTTCCTTTTACTACTTGTTTTATTCGTATTTATTCACCACATAATTTGGTATTATTCAGGATTATCAAGATGTACTTTTTCAACCAGCCAGCGAGTTCTCACGCATGATTGATGAGGTTTGTTTCCTTTTACCTTGTGTCAAAAATAAGTAAGTACTTGATTTATGAAAAGAATCTAAATTTCTACGTTGTATTTATTTGTTTATTTATTTATTTTCAGGTGTACAATGTTTTGTTGGAGAGAACAAAATGTATCCCGGGAGCTAAAGTAGAAGACAACAAATTTTGCATATCCGTACACTTTCGCCGTGTTGAGGAGAAGGTACATATTTTCGTATTATATTTTCACCCTCATTTACTTCAGTGGATAAGGTGATGATTACTAATAGCTGTCTCGACTCCCCCCCGACAGATGTGGGCTACATTAGTAGAGCAAGTTAGATCAGTTCTGAAAGGTTATCCAAAACTTAGATTAACTCAAGGGAGGAAGGTATTTCCTTACAAGAACCTGCTTCCTTATTTTTATCGTCATAAAATTGATTATACTACGTGATTAATCTGCCTAACCATCTTTTATTAATTGAAACAGGTTTTAGAGATCCGACCCACCATCAAATGGGACAAGGGCAAAGCTCTTGAATTCCTGTTAGAATCATTAGGTGATGATATATACTTTTGTCAATGCTTCAGTGGCCCTTGATTACGCTCTACTTAATCTCTCATACAACGGTAAATTAGCAGCAGCTGATTGTTTCTTTCTCAGGATATGCCAATTCTACTGATGTTTTACCAGTTTATATTGGAGATGATCGAACTGATGAGGATGCATTCAAGGTAACATTCATTAATTCCTCCCTTTTCTTTCACTGTTATCTGCATATTATCTCCAAATATCAGTTCTTCTTCTAAGCAACTGGTTATATGCATGCACTAAACAGGTTCTTAGAAACAGGGGACAAGGGCTTGGGATTCTTGTTTCTAAAGTTCCCAAGGAAACAAATGCCTCTTATTCTCTACAGGAGCCAACAGAGGCAAGCACCTTGATTTAACAAGCAAAAGGGTTGTGTTTAATTTCCGGTGCTAATTATGGATGATTTTCAACAGGTTAAAGACTTTTTACGGCGTTTGGTTGAGTGGAAGCGATCAACGTTACAAGGACAATGTAGAGTGTAAAAACTAGAGTAGATGAAGTTGATTCCATCCCAGCTAAAAGCTGGTCAAGGTTGGGATTAAAATATGTAATTTTATTGTTTATTTAGACATTATAAATTGACGGGGAAATAAAAAAAGTGGAATACAAGAAATTCCATAGTACTGTGGGATCTCTCTCTCTCCCTCTCTCTCTTTCTTCTCGAGCATGCCCACTGTCTTCTGTGAGACGTCTGATGATGCTTTATATATATATATATACATATATATATGAATTGTTTACTTAGAACAAGAGGTATGGCTCGCAATATTCGTTTGTTCACAGCACACTACGAGTTCGAGTTCATCATACAATTAAGAGCTAGCTATTACTTTTTAGATCGACAATAGTCCTAAGCAAATCGATGTAACATGAAACAAACTATATATTTGAAGAACTGAGAATATTAGTTTGAGTATATATGAACATAACCACGAACAACATTACATTATATTATATATTTACTAAAAAAATGAGCTCTTTATTGTAGAAATGATATAAATTATAGATTTTGCTTATTCTTTTATTGTAGCTGTAGCAGTAACAAATCTATAATTTTTGTTTTAGATTTTTTTTTAATTTATTTATACTTGGAATCTTTATCATTTTATATATGGCATATTTATCACAATTTTTATATATATATTTTTATTTTTTATTTTTTGTAATCTATATATATATATATATTTATTTTTTATTCATTATATTTTCTTTAAAAAAAATTATCATATAAATACTAAGAAAATAGTATTTCAAAGTAGAAATGCAACATTTTTTTATTCACAATTATATTTTTTTACTCGATTTAAAAAAAACCATGTTAATAGAAATAACAGATTAATTATTTTACATTAGAAATTTTTATCTAACCTACAATGAGGCCAGTTTAATAGAGTGTTAATAATGTTTTTGCGTTTATGAACACAAATAGTTTTAAATTTATTTAATTAAATGATTGTATAGTTTTTTTATAAATAATTAGGATTTATTTATTTAAAATAACTAAATTTTATTAAAAAGAAATTTGGAAAAAGAACTATTGAACTGGCAGCAGACTGTGGTCAGATAATTAGTTTCCCACTGATTAACTGAGCAAACCGACAAAAACCATTTCCAGCTGTATGCAATATTTTTTTGAGCTTTGAAGTGCCTGCCAGGACAAGAATTGTCAGCTATTAGTTGGAAGAACATTTTTTCACCAAATCGATCGTCCTCTGAAGAACCGCTGGGCTCGATAATCAGTGAGTTACTATTTGTTTAATGGCACGTATACCTGAACTGGCAAAACATGCTGGCTCTCAATTGGTTATCGAAGGACTCGTGAACACCAGACCTGGACTTCATTTATTAATTACTGTGCATTCTTCGACTCCATACTAATTAAGTCATGCTGTTCAGCAGTTCATGATGTCACCCCGTATTGCATGTGCTTCGTGCTCCAATATTTTTGCAACCCCTTACGCGTATATCCATCTATATATATATATATATGTTCTCTGTGAGATCTGTGGTCTCTTGTTTATTTCCTCGACGCCAAGAAATAGGCAAATGGAATGGTGGGCAGTCAAACGCAACGTGAAATCAGTTCTTGAACTTAGTGTTCTAACCACCGTGGTGTCCACGCCACACATTGTGTTGAAAACTCAATAATGGAGAGCATCTATAACAGTTGTAAAGATATCTAGCGAGCTAGCCAGAATCATTTCACTCTTTGGACATTAAATTTTTTTTTAGTATAAAAACCAACAAACCCTAGGGAATTGCATGCCCCCCATCACTAGCTAGCCTTCACAAAATTGCAAGTTGATCGTCAACTCCTCTCAAGCATAAATAGGTTGTGCGAATACTTTGTTTCAATCATCTGTAATTATCCACAGAGTGCATAGATCAGCCACCACAGTTAGCACGGGCTGTTCTAGCTTAACCAAACTTTTTGGTTCGAGACTTGAAAATGCAGCTGCATCAAATACTTGGTTGGGAGAATTTTTATACCCTTGTGGTCCTACCCGGTTCGAATCTAGATTAGTCGGAGTTCTATGTGGTTTCAACTATATTGGGTGGTCTAGAAAAAATGATTTGTATTTAAGTGGATGCCTTCCACTCAAGAATAGAGTATACCTTTCTAATTTGCATGACAAGATATCAGCATGAAAAGCAGAAGACTATATAGCCCTTCATTTCATATGTAACGGATATTTTAAATCTTTGAGCTGCCTAATAATCCTAGCTTGGGAATGAGAAAAATTCAAATAATGCATGGTCCTATGATTGGCGATAATGTCAACTATAAAAAGTTGTTTTTGAAAAAAAGAAAGAAAACAAGAGATAATTGTGGATGTGACTCGAATATTGAAACTGAGAGAAAGTTTGTCGGATTGTTTATCTTCTGATTATACGCCTTTTCCTTTGATTTTTCATTTTCAACTACTAGTTGTGTTTGCTCCTTATCGATCCATTATTGAACTAGAAGTGGTAGTTTCCACTCTCGTCACCTAATTATGATTATATTCACAAAATTGTCATCGGTTTATATTGATATTGTTAACAATTCCTTGAATATACGAGATAGCAATAGATTGTTAGGATTGTATTTATATTTATTTGAATGTATTTTAATTTACTTGTAACTCTATAGTATAACTCTAATATAAATAAAACTAGAACACCACAGCTAAGCATGACGATTCCATAATCTTCACATGGCATCAGAGCTATCTCTAAAATTTACTTTATTTAATTCTATGGCTTCTAAGATATCATTCACCTCATTGTCCTTCAATACTTTGATATACCATCCAACCAGTAAAATATCCTCTTTCAACTATCTCTTTTGTCATGGTCAGGTGTTTCCATTGTCACAATCTCAATATTTACTTGGATATGTTTGATAGTTTTATTCCTAATCCTTCTACATCTATGATTCTAGTTTTGAAAATCCAAAACTTAATGAATGGTAACAACTGAACCACTTGATGTTAAGTTTTATACTTTTTTATTTAACTAAAAACATTATGTCTATCATGGTTGGATTATCTTCCTCACATCATGTTTGGTCCACATTAGAGAGCACCTTTAGTCATCGTTTCATATCTCATGAATTCCATTTAAAGGATGATTTGCATAACATTAAAAAAAAAAACTTATGTTGTGTTATTGAATTTTCCCATGAGTTTAAAACTACATGTGATCAGTTGGCTGCTATTGGTAAACCTGTAGATGACCTTGACAAACTTCATTGGTATTTATTTTGTATTTATCCTAATTTCTGTATGTTTTTCACTATTTAATTGTCACTTTTGCCTATTCCATCATTCACTGACATTGTTTTAAGGGTCAAGAATTATGAAATCCTTATATGTTAATTGGATCATCTTCTTTTACAGGCTTCCTTGTTGTATTCACTAATCTTTTTTTATATTCCACCTATAATTTCAATTCTAGTAATGAGAGCTGATGTCACTCTCGTAATGGATGTGGCAAAGGTTTTTATAATAGTTTTGATCCTAAGTTTACCATGGTTAAGGCCAATATGCATCCTTATGTCATGAACCCTTCTCTCGCTAACCTCAATCCACAAATCTAGTGGATGCCTTTATATCTTGTTCCATGAATGGTAGTCAGGCTTTATATTGTTACATAAATATTGGTAAAACAACCTATATTACTCATAATGACAATAAATTGGACAAGGTTGACATATAAACTAGCAAGGATTGTGTTGTAATTGGTAATGTTGCCTATCTTTCAATTTATCTTATTTGTACTTCTTTCCCTACCTCATCACTTAAATTATTAGATGTTCTAATTATTGATGTCCTCGTAAAAAGTATTATATATATTAGTAAGCTATGTTTGACTTTCCTTTTTTTATAAATATTTTTCATACAAAATCAAGTCACGAGAAAAGTGGTGGCAACCGGTTTGTGTGAAAATAGGCTATATGTTCAACAAGAACATCATTCTTTCATTTATGATAATTGTATAAATGTCTTGCATGTTTGTTCAGGTCATGCATCTAATTCTATTATTTCTTTATTAATAATAAACATCAATTAGGTGTAACTCCATTTCTTCAGTGTTTGCTCTAGTTGTTAACTTGCTAAAAGTCATCGTAGTCCCTTTAAACCTAATGAAAAACATGTTTTAACTATATTAAAGCATATTCATTGTGATTGTAGGGATCATTCTCATTATTTTCCAATATTGGCTGTAAATATTATTTCATATTTGTTGATGACTATTCCAGGTTTTGGTGGTTAGATTCTTTAAAATTAAAGTTTAATTTCTTTATTATTTTTCTCCAGTTCCAAAAACTTGTAGAAAATGATTTTTTGGTTAAAATTACAAAAATTCAAAGTAATGGAGGAACACAATGTACCACTCATAAATTCCATGATCATTTATGTTATTTTAGGATTCTTTATCAAATGTTTTGCCCTTCAATACCTCACAATCATAAAACCTAATGTTGTTCATGTATTTATTGTCATAAGTTAGTTTATGCACAAGCCTTCAATTGATCATTTTCAAGCTATCAAAAGAATTATTCATTACATTGAAGGGTACTCTTCAAAGTGGCCTATCTCTAACTCAATCTTCTTCACAAAAACATCTTGCATACTTAGATGTAGATTTGGCTAGCTGTCCTAGCATAAGGTGTTCTCTTTCTAATTTTACAATCTATTTTGGTTGTAATCTTATTTCCTGGAATCTAAAGCAGTTTATGATCTCAAGTTCTAGTTATAAGTCTGAATATTGTGCCACCTTTTTATCATTTTAAAGTCTTTTTTGTTTCTCTTAGTCATCCTTTAGAATAATCGCATTTTAATCTTTCTTGTTGCCAGTCCAATATCACATAAATGATCAAAACATATTTATCTAGATTATCACTTTGTTCAGGAGAAACTGGCCTCTAGAAAACTTCAAGTTCAATATGTTTCAACTTATCTCAAACTATAAGATATGTTTATGAAATGTTTTGGTTGCTCAAAACAATCTTTCTTCATTCCAAATTATGTGTTTAAGACTCTCACATGTTAGGCTTGTGAGGAGATAATATCATTATAAAAGGATTGGTTATAATATAATCCATAAAATTATCATCAAATAATGTTAAAAATAATTCCTTAAATATAGAAGATTACAATAGATAGCTAGGATTGAATTTTTATTTCTTTAAATGCCTTTTTCTTTATCTATAACTTTATAATATAACTATAATATAAATAAAACTAGGACACCACAACTAAGCATGGTAATTCCACAATCTTCATATATCATAACAGATAATCCTTAATTATTGCTAATAATTATCTCATTTTTCAATTCACACAAACTTGTTTCCTTTCAATATTGTCTTTACTTATGAACAATAATTGATGCAACATTTTCCTTAGATATATCCAGTAAATAAGTTAAACATATTATCCACACATATCCATTAATTATTACCAACCTTCTATACCATACTATGGTGAGGATACCAGATCCAAGATATTGTTTATGCATATCTATGATTATAGAAGATGAAAGATAGCCCAAGTTATTTAGAGATTGGACTTCAGCTTAATTTTTAGGTTTAATTTATTTGAATTTTTAGTTATGGTTTATTAATTAAACTATTTTGGTTGGGATGAATTTAGCTATTATTAAATATTCTATTTATTAGGCCATAAGCTTAATTGTTTGTTCTTGTTATGGTTTTAGTATTCATACCATATTTTTAAAAATATTAGACAATTTTAATTAATTGAATAAAATTTACAGTCACACACTTCTCTAACCCCATTGTTCTCTTTTTAAACCTTTTCTTTTATTTCTCTAGCTTCATCTTTTTAGCTTATTACTTCATCTTCAAATCTTTTTTGTCTCACATCAACTTTGATATGAAATCATGGTTTTTTACAAAAAAATGTTCTCACAATCAAACAATCCATGGGCATGTCCACACCCTCAAATTCAAAATCCATTCATAAACCTTATATCTTATGGGGAATTTTCATCAAGAGTTATTAAAATGTAGCTATACATAAAAAAAAAAAAAAAAAAGTGTTTTACAATCTAGATTTGAAAAACAATAGTATGACATCATCACACTGCTGTACCAATGCCATAGTAGCACATTACTACGCTAAGCCATTACTAAAATGTTAGTCATCAATGACACACCCACATTCTTCATCACATTACCACGCTAAGCCATTACTAACATGTTAGTCATCAATGACACACCCACATTCTTCATCACATTAACTTCTTGCATCTTTCCACCAAGTAACCTAGATAGTAAATTATATTATCATTTGATAAAATGAATTTTATTGTTTTGATAATACACTTGTTAGTTAAATTATCATGGATAGTACCTTCTATACCCAAGGGAAAAAACCGTCTTGTATTACACCCATATATCTTTTTTCCCGTTTTATATATTATTATTCAAAAATCTCTATTAGCCTTTTTTTTTATTAAGTGTCAACCTTGCTTAATCCATGGGCATGTCCACACCCTCAAATTCAAAATCCATTCATAAACCTTATATCTTATGGGGAATTTTCATCAAGAGTTATTAAAATGTAGCTATACATAAAAAAAAAAAAGTGTTTTACAATCTAGATTTGAAAAACAATAGTATGACATCATCACACTGCTGTATTTTATTGGTATATTTTAATCTTGTTTGATCTTTACATTTTAATGAAATTAGCTTTATTTATATTGTGATGACAAAAAAAAAAAAAGCTAAAGAAGGAGAAGGAAAGAGTTGCGATCTCTTATAGGCAATAAGGGCCAAAATAATCAATAGAACTTAGATCATACATCTTGAGCAGGTATTTATTTAAGACTGTTAATTAAAAGAAAAGATTTTCTTCTTTATTTTTCTTTTGTTTTTTGGCTGAAGGGTAACATGTGTTCCTACTAACCCTTAAAAAGAAAAGACAAGAAAAGTACGCAGATATTAGTCCTGAATCAGTAGAAACCAGACGATTGCTCACAAACAGAAATATCGAACTAAACCATTGGGCAATTAGATTTGCGAGATCCCACCTTCAGGAGGATATTTAAGGAAGTGGGAATGTGTTTGTTTTATTTTTATTTTATTTGATAGATCGAAATTGTAGTTTAATGGCTGGTTATTTTCAAGGGTTAGGTAGTGAAAGGGAGACCCACTAAGAGGTGAAGGGGATGTCCATGGTTGCAGAGGAGTTGGAATCCACTCTAAGTGCTTGGTTTGAAGAGGACGTAATATTTTTTTATTGGGACATCCAGCATGCTTCCAAACAATAGAAAATACCTCTCTGGCTCTATCAAACGTGTAAAGAAAAGGTTCCAGTAGATTCAATCCATTATTGGATGCCTTAAACTAAACTACTAGAAACCCTAATTATTGGTGCGGGAGAGGCGTTTTCCTTGAATCACCAACTACCATGATCACTAACATAGATTTAACAGAATAATTAATACAAATTAATCATTCAATCGAAGAATTTATTAGCTGTTCCATATATAAAATCTGTGTTAGTGATCATAGTGTGCTTTGTTTAATTTCTAGACACGCCCAACAAACCAAGTACGACTAAGAAATAAAGAAACCTAGTTTTAGTCTTCTGCACTCGAAAGTACAGCTTAAAACCAATGAAGCCCCACGCCGATCATACAAAAAGAAGCCAATCTCATGCATCCAAATGAAGCGTGAATGTTAAGAAACCAAAGCTTTCTGATTTGACATTGTTTGGTCTCTCTGAGAGCGGTCCTAAGGCCAAGTTTGATTTTGCTTCGGAGATCCTCAATAATAGATGAACGCAAACTCATTGTACGAGTCCTCCCAAACTGGTCCCCGCTTAGAGGGCCGAGCTGTAGCCAGCATTAAGTTGGCGCAGTTTTCACAGGAATAATCAAATATAAAAGGTACGATATAAGGCAATGGTAGGGCTTTTTTCAGCATTGTATAATTCATTTCCCATGTGACCCATATGACCTTGTCACAGGGAACAAATGAATAATTTGTTCGTATATTAGGGTTGCTGCTTCAATCGTGCCTGTTCATTTTATGAGTGCAAAAATAATAATAATAATTACAATAATAATAATAGCATCTTACAATAAGGAATCCGCGACAGCCCGATCATAGATTATTTTCGAATATAACAAGCAATGCGTTAAAGAAAACAGAAGTGGTAAGCTATATGTTGCCAGTAGACTCTGTACTAAATATATCACTGCTTTGGTACGTGTAGTGTATATATGTTCGTAGTTTATTCAAGAATTATACTTTTTGTAATTAAGAAATCATAATGTCACTAGATGTGTGGGTGTGCTGTGGCAGGAAGTAAAATCTTTTGTTTTAAAGTGGTTGTGGTAGGTTTACTTTGGACTTCTCTCCTTAATCTGTAATCTTATCTTCCTTTTGATATTTACCGGCTGCCACATTTTTATGGGAGGAAAATAGGTATAGTAGAAATTTATGGACAACAATCCAAAGTTCTAAAATTAAAGAACAAAAAGAAGATTTGAGAGGAAGATAATCTTATTAATTGTTTTCTCTAACGTATTCCTCTATACACTCTTATGAATTATACTTTTGATTATAAATGTACTTATAGGTATCAAGTCCTAGATAATCAAGGATCTAAACTAAATAATAAAATCAATTCTAATTTGATTAGAAAAACATTCTGCCAACTATGTTGGTTGATGATTTCTCAATCGGTCATCCAGTTTATTTAATTTTATTAGTTGACTAGTTCCTTTATTTTTCAAAGAAACCAAATTCTAAATTAATTTTCAACATCCCCCTTAAACTTGATTTTTTATAACTCTCAGCATATCTCTCATCTCGATTAAAACATCGTGTTTAAATGGTTTTGTGAAAATATATGTGACTTGGTATTGAGTCTTTACATACTTGACTTCAACTTCTTTATCCATAACGCAATCTCATAGGTAATGAAATGTTGTGTTGATGTGCTTACTTCTGTCATGGAATAATTCACTTCAAAGCTTTGAAATATGTTATTGGTGGTATTTCCATAAACCTACTCACAAACCCTACTCCAAAGTGCATGTCAAATATCTACTCGGGCATGTCAATTATCTCAAACACTACTAGAATATTGGCAAGTGCAAACATAAACACCAAATGAATTTTTCTATCAGTATTTTATGATGATGTTTACCATAAGAAATTTCCATCACTAAATCAATCAGTAAACACCGACATGAATATTCTCATGGTATATATCAAGAGAATTACAATAGAGAAATAAGGGGGGGAAATGAAACAATATGATGACATGTAATTTTAACAGATAGTGTTATCAACGCAATTAGCCTGGCGATAAAATTTTTTGCAAATATATACCAATGACATTACAAAGGGTATTATAGTGGGGTTCAATAAGGCAAATTATTCAATGATTTGGTATTTCTATTGACCACATGGTTAACAACATTACCAACAGAAAATGTTGTTAGTAATTCCATCAGGATTATTTAATTTATGATTCGATAATCAATCTTCCTCCCTCCTTCCCCTATTTTTCCATCTTCCTTATGCATTTGTTTTGCAACAAATTGCCACCCCCTCCCCCAATCTCAATATAATTAAACCTCCTACAACAAATTTGGCCACCATAAAACTCAATTTATCAGCATTCATTCTCTTATTTAAATTTAATTGATGATTCTCTAACTTTTTTTAACTAATATAAAAATGGTTTTTGAGCTTGCAACGACTTTGAAAATCTAAAAATCTTACATAAAAGCAACTATACTCTTTTTTTTAATTTGAACACAATTTTAAAATGTTTTTTTTTTCATATTTTTGTAGCAGATTTATTTTGTTTGGGTTTTTTTTTTATATAGTTTTTTCTCTAATAAATTTGTTATTGGATTTATAATTTTGACATGTTAAGGTTTGTTTTAGATTTTATAAAATTTTATTTTTTTTGTAAATTGATGAAATATATATCAAATATATAATTAAGGTGTTTTATGATGAAATAAATAATGCCTTTTTTAACATGTTCATTTTATATTTTTTTCAATTTTATTGTTGAGTTATAATTTCCATAAATGTGTATAAATTTTAATTTATATAGATAATTGATAATGAGTTAAGAGAACTATTAAAATACATTGAATAAACTTGAGGTAAACCAATTGTTTTGCAAATTTATTCAGTTAAAGTAGTTAATTAATACATGTTGTCAATATTATTTTATATAGGTTTGATTTAAGTAATGGATGATCATTTATGATCCTTTATGGATGTGGTGAGATTCATCCCAAGGATTGTGGATAATGAATTATTGTAATGGGGTTCAATTGTTTATTAGTTACACACTATCTAATTTGAGAAATATTAGTAGAGATGATATTAGATATCAATGAAAGAGGTATAAAATAAAAAGTTTCTTGATCTAAAAGTTGTAACGTTGCATCTTTTATAAAAATAATAATTTATGGAGAAATATTTGTGCTTGTATGCACACCAAGAACCATATGTTCCTCATGATACCATGATAAAAATGATGGTTGGGTTAAATTCTAATGCCAATAATATGTATAAAATTATAGATGACAATAGTAATTCTTATAAGAATATGATATGGATACGATAAAACTAAATAAGGATCATGTCAATCAATGTCTAATCATAATTCGCTACCACGTTTCTTAATATTTAAAAGAGTCTCACAAACTAATATGAGTTAGTTGTACAAAACACAATAAATTATCAGTTATTACATACATGTTCATCATTAGTTCTGATCATGAGTTGAATGAGACCAATTAAGATATAATTTTCAAATGGACAAAAGCATTCTACTTGAAGAGAACTACTTTGCTAAGTCTATTATGAAACCTTTCAATCTAGGATACCAAAAAAATGACATGTGTTCAGATTTTTGCATGTTGCACTATTTTGAAAATACATAGTTGATCAAGTACAAAATATTTGAGCATTCGTTTTATAAACCTAGAATTGACAAGGAAAATAAAAAGGTAGTCATGTTAACAAACAACATAAAGCATTTTTTTTTAACAGTTACAAGTGGTTATTGCCAATAGATTACAAATACAGAATTTATTAGTAGATTTGAAAAGGATGTTACATCGCCACTTATTTTGATGAAGAATTATATGATATGGTGTCAAAATATAGTGATATTGTATTTGCTTTTTGAGCTAGTAAGCAAACATTTTCTTATTTTGGTTTGACCCATAATTTATTTCAATGTAATGACAAAGATGTTAATTTCTTATTGAATTACAATTAAATATTTATCTTATTATTGCGATGCGAATTGGTGTTATTGTGTTGTGCATGCAATTATGAATTTACATAAATGCATGATGAATAAATAGGGAATACAAATATAATATAACGTTAGACATTGTCTTACACTAGTGGAAATACTGACGGTTTCTTCATTATATACTTGAATAACGATAAGATAGTTTTGTTGGCAAATTCTAGTGGTGATTAAAATTGTTGCCTTTCTCTTCTGTATTTTTCATTATGCTCATTATACATGGGAATACCAACAAGATGTTTCTATCATATATTCTAATGGAGATGAGAATTGTTCACCTTCTCCCTAGCACCTTTCATGGTGTTCATTACACACAAGAATACTGATAAGTTCTCATTAGTATATTCTAGTGGAGATGAGAATTGTTTTCCTTCTCTGTGACACTATTCATGGTGCTCATTACATATGACTATAACAATAGAATAAATCCGACAATATTTTATTTTTTTAATTAAATATGTACGGTTAATTTAATTTTTTTATTCGATGAGAAATAAATTCTTATAAATTAAATATTAAAAAAAATATTATGTTTAAAATGAGATTCTGTATGAAATTGAATTAATATTTTATAGAAATTGAATAAAAATTAACTGGTTTGTGTTATATAAGTTGTCTATTTGCAGGGTTAAAATTGTTAGGTAACTTCTCGTATAGGGGAGATGCTATTGAATATTATCAAAAATAGAAATTGTTTATTTTTTCTATAAAATTGTGTAAATACCTAGAAAAAAACTCTATAACACGCTGTATAGATGGGGAACATTGTTATTTCTTCTAGCAGTGATGCTAACAACCCCAAGTTATTATGTTTCGACCAAGAAAAGGCACAAACATTGACAAATGACTAGCCTTGATAAGTGTGATGCTGCACCATTGAGCGGGGCCCTTTCAAAGCAAGATCTAGTTACTAAAAAATATAGGGTCTAGCAGAAGGATGACATTTGAATGTAAGTTTTTTTTGCTTTTATAACAACATGATTAATGATTTTTGAAAAAAAAAAATATTTCATTAAATTTATCCAATTTCAAGTTTGTAATCATTAAGGCTTACACAACAATAAAATTAGCATTAAAATCTTCAATGAAAATTCTATTATTTCATTGAATTTATTTTTTAAAATATTTTTTATGACAACTGCAAATCAATGTATGGTTTTCAAGAATTAAGGTTACTATTAACTTGATTGTTTATTATATTAATTTGTTTACTTTGTTGAAATTAATGAAAATTCTTTTTTTTTTTTAATTTTTACTGCAAAGGAAAATTTGAATGGGATAGGATTGATGATAATCTTGTAAGGTCTTGAAAGATTCACATTACAACTATGGAACATTAAAATTAGAATTGTTTTTAGTCAAAATATTAAAATTTTATTTTTTATTTACTCGTAGATTATTTGTTTCTACTATATAAGTTGCATGATTTTTTATATGAGGAAAAGAAAATCAGAAGAATATGTGAAAGAAAGCAAGCTTCTAGCTTTAACAAGATGACGGTTTGCAAGAATTTTAGGTCGTTATAGATCATAGAGGTTAGATGGGTTGCATATATTAAACACGTAACATTTATGCATTTCATGCAATGATCATAATCTAGTGCAAGGAACTTAAGCCAACATGTTCACAACTTCTTAACCACATGCATTGGTGGCTCTTTTTATTTGTTTCGCATGCGAAATGAATGATAAGATTTTTTAAGTTACATACATTTTTTATTTGTTGTTTCTTATAAATATATTTAACTAACAACACTTTTATCTTGCAGGTTATGGTTCTTGATAGTGAGCCAGACACAATGGATCTTTTTGTTAAAAAAACATAATGATGACCACTAAAAAAGGGTGTAACAATTCATAATTGACCAAGCTCAATATTTTGTGGTATTTTGGTTTTCAACTATTTTCTCTTAAGTTATTATTTACATGAATTAAATGAATTTATTTTTTCTTTTTAGGAGACATATAACAGTCGGTTGAAGGGAGAGATACAAGGATGATCTTTCTACTTCTCCAAATATCAATCTAGATTTGTGGTTAGAAGCTAGATTGTCTAGTA
The DNA here is from genome assembly GCA_015731905.1 of Salix dunnii. Taxonomy (NCBI): domain Eukaryota; kingdom Viridiplantae; phylum Streptophyta; class Magnoliopsida; order Malpighiales; family Salicaceae; genus Salix; species Salix dunnii. The sequence goes on along the minus strand of CM027663.1, from coordinate 11,670,725 downwards.
GACCCAATACAAATTAGGTGCATAAATCTTTTAATACTATGGTTGGGAACTTATGGAAGACCTATTGCTTTTTAATTGCTAAATGCTCATAATCAGTTTTGAACACTCAAAAGCTAGAGCTCGCGGCGATGTTATATTGAGTATAGGATAACATGACCCGTCACAATGAATAATACGAATGAGTCAAAATTGATTATCAAGAACTCTTCCAAATGGTAATGAAAATGAGATCATACATGGGTGTTACTTATGTGTCTCCTAATTGGCTTCAAGGTCCTGACAAGGACTAACCTTTTTTTCCTTCTCTTCTCTTCCAACATTACCTGTATCGTAGTTTTATTATATTTGAATGTAAAAATATTTAAATTTGTAATATATGTTTTATTTTTATATTAATATAATTGATTTTTATATTAATTTTCTACTTTTATTCAATATATTTTAAAATAATTAAAGATGGCATAATCGTTAGTTGGAAATGATTTCAGCATATATCATTGCTAATGTTAACTCATTAATAGAACAAGTTCATTGGGACATTCAGGAGAGTTGAAAAAAAATTACTAAAAATATCACCACTCTTTTTCAATCACTTACAACATTACAAATGGAATTATGTTGATGATTTGTAATTCGACCAATGGATATTCTAATAGAAAAATAAAAACAACGAAAACAACGATGGCTTTACATACGGTTCTTTTGATGATATGAAGAAAAAAATTCTACTACAATCATCAATAAAAAGTAGAACATACAAGTTTTTACTAAACAAACATAGTTGAATAGGATCATTTATATCTTAATGTATCTCTTATATGGGGTTAACTTACTCTAGATATAGACTTATTTGGAATGATCTTACTAAATTGTTCATCCCCTAAACATTCTTCCTACAACTAATTTGGTTGTCTAGTTGATGGTAGACCTTTCAATATATCTTTTTGCACCATCATCTTTAAAGTGTCAAAGTTTACATCCGTAAGTCTTGTATGTCAAAGCCAAGTCTCATCATTTACATATGTCTTTAAGCATTTAGGAGAATTCATCTTTATGTTTAGTAAGAGCTTCATATTCTTTGTCATGATTACCTTTTCAATTATAATTCCATAAGTATCAATTAATGTCAATGTATGACCTTTCATCTAAATTTGATAACCTTCTTTAATAATTATCTCAAACTCAATTTATTGTTTCATATAGTTGGGATACAATAAACATCACCAATAAATTGATGACTATAGTTTTTTATTTAATGATAATTTTTGTTTTTCCTTAATAGATACTTTTAATGATACACAAAGGTAACATTACCATTAATTGATTCATCAAACTTTATAAACTTGTTTTTATCTTCACACATGTGATTGTTGTCACCATTATCAAGATACCATATATTTTATTTGTTTTATATTTTCACATCATGGACTAGTAATACGATGATTTCTTCTTTCTCTTCTACTATGAGAGTGGAATAATCTTAAATCTTTTTGGTTGAATTCCAACAATCCTTAGCATTGTGATCTATTTTCTAATAATTATAACACTTGAACTTTTATTTTGTTGAATTTGAATCTTGAACCGCCATTGTCAATAGAACCGATTGAGCAATTTGATCTATTTGGTCAATTGGTTGGCTTGTTGAGAAGAGTGTTTAAGCATCTATATCTTCTTAAATTTCATTGCTTTTTTCTTCATGGACTTGTAATTTTCCCATGAGTCTTTGAATTGTCAAAAAGTCCATATCTTATAACTCTTCTATCGTGACCATAACATAATAGAATTTCTTTTAGAGTGAGTGTAGATCTTTTTCACAACACTTGTTTCTTTTATTTTCTTCCTATATCTCTTTCATTTGATTATATACAACCAATTGTCTAGCAAAATAGTTTAAAATATTGATTGATTCAAGCATACATAATTTTTCAAAGTCATATGTGACTTTTTGTAGGTATTTCTTACATTATTAGCTTCTCAAATTGATTGTTGCAAGACTTCTCACACTTGCTTGGCAATGGTTACATTAAACACTATCTCAAAAGTGGCATCATCCAAATATTGATGGATAATTGTGAGTGTTTATTGACCATTCATTTGTGTCTTTTACATGCCCTCTTTTTAGACTGAAGTTAACATTACTTCTTTTTTAAGATCTTTAAAGATTTTTTTTCCAAATATTTCTCTTGTGTTTTGTGAACCTAGCCAAGCTTTCATACTATTATAGAATGTAATTATATAGGAAATATTGTAATCATATTCTTACATATTCTTGTGTGGTAATCTCCACCATTACTATTATATATTTCCCTACTCATATATATATAAAGGGTTGGCTAACTATTAGGTTAAGCCTCCTAATTATTCTTAACTTGGTATTAGATCTTTCGGCCATCTAAACTCTTTTCTCCCTTTGCAGCCGACCCTATCTTCTCCATAGACTCCACTGCTACTGTCGTCGACATCTCCCCCTCCACTAGTGATGCAACACCACCGACCAACCATCCCCATGTGGCTGGTCGAGAGTAATCTCCACATGCATAGCCGATTCTTCTTCTCAGGATTTTGTAGTCCCTTTACATCTCATGGAAACGCACATTTCAGCTATGGTTCCTCTATCAAACACCCACCAAATTATTTCGTTAAAACTTACGAACACAAACTATCTCTATTAGAGAATGCAGATGAAGCCATATCTCCTTGGTCAAGGTGTTTTTCACTTTGTTGATGGCTCTATGCCGTGTCCTACACCTCATATGATTGAAGCCTCGGTTGGTTCTTCCTTTGCCATTAGCCCTTCTTTTCTTCGTTGGAAGCAACAAGATCAACTTATTTTTAGTGCTCTACTCTCCTCCCTCTCCATGGATGTGCTACATCTTGTGGTCGATTGTTCTACTTCACATTGTGTTTGGTGCACTCTTAAAAAGGCACTTGCCTCTCCATCTAATTCTTCAATCATGCAACTTTATGGCTCCTTTCAAGACCTTCGACAAGGTGACATATCAGTTAGTATCTACATGCAGCAAGCCAAATCATTATTTGATGAATTGGCTGCTGCTAGTCACCTAAAGTCTCTTGAAGATTTCAATCTCTTTGTGTATCGTGGCCTTCATGGTGAGTTCAAAGACTTGGTAACTAGTCTCATAACCAAGGCAGAACCACTGTCATATGTTGATCTTCACATCCATCTTCTTACCCATGAATTTTTGCACAAAAACTCTTTTCATTCCATGGTTGTCGGTTCATCTCTGTTGTCTTCTTCTTCTCTGCCACAACAACCACCACTATTGCCAACACCTTCGATTTCTGCTCATCATCCCATGACTCATCACAACAATAACTTCAACTAAAACAGGGGGTGTTATAGGGGTAATTGGTGTACTAACAACAACCATTTTCCTCCTCAAAACAGGGGCCACTTTACTGCAGATTGGAGGCAGAATCAGTGGTAGCAGACCAGGTGCCATTTTGGTGCTGGGCAATGGTCTGGATAGCAGCATATACGCTGCTAATTGTGTTCCAATTTTGGCCACACAACTCTCCAATGCTCTTAGTTTCATAGTAGCACTCAGCAACCATTTGTCACCTTGCTGTTGCGAATGATTCTGCTAATGCGACTTGGTTTCCCGACATTAATGCGAATCAACATGTGACACATAATCTTGCAACTTTAATTGATTCTGCCCTTATCTTGGTAATGATTTCTTGCATGTTAGTGATGGTAAGGCCCTTGACATATCCCATATTTGACATACTACTTTACGTTTCCCAAAATACATGTTTATATTAACTAATGTTCTTCGTGTGCCTCACATTACCAAACCATTGTTATCTATTCAGAAATTCTATCATGATAATCATGTTTATTTTGAATTTCACGATTCTGTGTTTTACGTGAAGGAACTCATCACCAAGGAAATTCTTCTTTCCATTCAGAGTCATGATGGTCTTTATGTTCTCTCTGAGACTTCAGCCACGTCAATACCTCAAGCTTTTTTGGTCTTCTTGCATTTCCACGGCTACTGACTTGTGGCATCGTCATTTAGGTCATCCAACTCATCGCATTCTTAATTTGTTAGTTTACAAGAATAAAATTATTTGTACTGCTAGATGCTCTCTTACTCAATGTCAAGCATGTCCTTTAGGCAAGTTATCATGTTTGTCATTACGACCCACAAATCACAAAACTTTTACACCACTTGAATTAATGTTTACTGATGTTTGAGTGCCTACTCCTATGTTTTCTTCTAATGATTTTTGTTATTTTGTTATCTTTGTTGATGCGCACACTAAATATATCTAGTATTATCCGCTTGTTGAGAAATCTGATGTATTTTCTACGTTTCAACGTTTTCAAACACTTGTTGAGCGTAATGTTCTCTTAAAATTAAATCTGCTCAAACTGATTGGGGTTATGAATATTGTAAATTAAATAATTTTTTTCAAACCATTGGTATTCATTATCGATTAATTTTTCCTCATACTCATGAACAAAATGACATAGTTGAACGTCATCATAGACATACTGTCGAAACTGGCCTAACTCTTTTAGGCCAGTGTAGTGCCCCATTGTGTTTTTGGAACTATGCTATGGAATGATTGATATATCTTATTAATCACATGCCTACTCATGCTCTTCAAAGTAAATCTTCTTTTGCATGTTTGTTTCATTGCACTCCTAATTATAACTTCTTATGTACTTTTGGGTGTCTTTACTTTCCATTTTTATGTCTATATTATCATAACCCAATTTCTGGGTTATTCCCCAAAATATACTAAAATATAACAAAAATACAATAAAAGAGGCTAGTGTTGGCAGAAAAAATCAAGGTAGAAATTTTGAATGTTTTCGAAAGCCTGATCGTACCTTTTTTTGCTCAAAAATGAAGGAAAATACAGATTCGAGGTTAAAATAATTTATTATTAGATAAATCTGTATAAAATTTAAGTCAAAAGACATAATTATATTTTTATAGGCCAATTTGATTTAATCGTCAACCGATTTAAAGTGTAATTATGCTTCGGAATTAAATGAGAGCCTAATTGAAGGATTTAATTAAGAACAAAAGCTTAATTATACTTTAAATGGGTCAAATTAATTTTATTAAGGGATTAATTAGTAAGAAATTAAGTTTGGAAGCTTAATTTGGGTTAAATTGAGAAGATCAGAATTTTCGGTGACGAAACTTTACGGGTGAAATCGGAAGCCAAAATTTAAGGTAAAAACATCATGCTTCTTGTCGAAAAACTCTTTTTGTAACAACTCATTTTTTTCAGTTTATTTTATATTAAAAAAAAACTGAATGTGCCGAATCCATGCAACTATTCCTTCAGCCCAATCCTACTGAATACACCATCACCAAAGCCATGCTTCCCACAATGCCACACCATTCCTAAGCATCATTTCTGGACACCCTTCCCATGCCTCACCATGTTGCAGGTTGCCTATAAAAGGAAGAAAATTTATACAGAAATGAGGGGAGGAATCGATAGAAAAAGGGGGTGAAAAATGGTGAAAGCTGGGGGGAGAAATTTTGAAACTAAACGGTCACGGGGGAGAATTTTAAGCAGAAAAAGAGAGGAAAAATACGTTACAGAAGGGAGAAAAGGATGAGGAAATAGCATGAAACCAGGGTGAAAATAGGAGAAATAATTCACAGATAGAGGATTATTAACAAAGGAGAAGACGCAAGCTTCCCATTGCCAGCAGGATAGTATCTTTGTCTTCCTTAACGCCGGCAGGGACAGCTCTTTTTCCCCAGCTCTAGTGGCGACAACACCCCTTCACCGTCAGCTTTGCACTGTCAGTTCTCCTTCTCTATTTTCATTGTCAGCCTATTCTCTCAACCTTGCACCTACTCCCTTCTCTCTCTAAAAACAGACGTGCAGCAGATCCCTGATCTCCCCCTCAATTTCGGTAGCACTTGCAACAGCCTAGCCGTGACCTCCAGCTCCGGCAAACAACAGGAGCACGAACAGCAGTAACAGGGACGACGCAATAGCAGTCGTTCCAGCCACAGACCAGCTACTTCTGAGGCTCCTACCAGCCACCACGGGCCACCATTTTTAACCCCACCACGACAAGAAGAACCACCTCAATGTCCTCTACCTGGCAGCAGTAACAGATGAGCCTCTCGTCGTGGTCGGTCAAACACCAAATCACTACTCACATAACAATGCAGTGATTCACTGTTCATGTGAATTAGTTTTCTCTTTTTTATTTATTTATTTGGTTTTTGGTTTGGGATACTCTCGGCCCGGCCCGGCCCAGTAGTGGTGGGCCTTTGGTTCAACTTGGTTGGCCCATTTGGTTGGGTCAGGCTTGACCAGAATTTTTTTTATTATTTTTTTAAAAAATGCATTAAAAAGTAAATAAAAAATGTGTTTGTTTTCGTGCATACGGCCAGATTCCAAAGTTTTACCATTATATTTTTCGTAAAAAAAATATTGCATCTTTCTCATTTTTTAAAACAAAATCGGGTATCGTAACAAGTTTATGATTATCTGTTGGCACTCAAAAAAAATGTAAAAAGTAATTTAATAATTATTTTATTTTAGCTATCGCAGTGTAAAATTACATTGTAAAGTACACTTACAGATAGTTAAAAAAAAGAAAGAAGTTTTTTTTTAATGTTGTGTAAAATTGTTTTGGTTAGTCTTTCAACTCTTAGTGAGGTAGAGATTCTCTCACGAAGAGAGATTTGCGTTAAACTTTAGAAAAGACAAAAAAAAAAACTTCAGAAAAACAATTAAACAATAATGCAGCTTACCTTAGGTAGGGTGCACTAGGGGTGATGCATCTACCTCTTGCATAACAAGTCACCTTATCCAAGACTCTCGCAGACCAATAGGTTCCTAGTAACCTTAATACTAGGTGGCAACTCCTAATAATTATAGTTATAATTTTACGACTATAAAACAAACACCTTTTTTTTTCACCGCGCACCGTTGTCTCCCTAACCCTGGGGATGGCGGGGCGAAAAGGACAAAAAAATCACCGTCGTGACACATATCATGCTCATAAATTAGATTTCTGGTCTTCTCCTTGTGTGTTGTCGCACCCCAAAAAATAAATTCGGTTTGCGGCGTCGTGACGACTTTCCCTAGTGCGCGGGGAATTCAGTTGTCGGGGGTCTAATCTTTATTTCCGTGAAAAAGGGAGTCGCCACCTAGTATTATGGTTACTAGGAAACCTAAAACTGGTCTTTTAGGGATTCTAGGGTAAGGGACTGGTTGCGTAAAGGGAAGGTTTTAGCACCCCTAGTACGCCCTACCTAAGGTAAGCTGCTTGACGTTTGGTTTGCTTATGATTTGTTATGACTCAAAACATATGTTAATTAAATGGCAAATGGGATATTACTCCGCCAAATATTTTAGATATTAACCCCTGAGGATTTAATTATCCAAACACCGACAGTGAATAATATCATATTATTCCCGCCGAATATTTTGGATATTAACTCCTTTAGGATTTATTTATCCAAATACCAATAGTGAATAATAGCGTATCATTCCCGTCGAATATTTTGGATATTAACCCTTTAGGATTTATTTACCCAAATACCAACAGTGAATAATAGCTTATCATTCCCGTCGAATATTTTGGATATTAAACCCTTTAGGATTTATTTATCCAAATACCGATGGTGAATAATAAATTCCCCAAAAAATAAGATTTTATATTTTTTGAAATATTGGCCAATACCCTTTGGATTTTACAAACATGTTGTAAAATCTCAAAATGCAAGAAATGATTTTTTTTCTTTGCGAAATCCATGCTAAAACTCATTTTTCTTCAATACCCAAGATAATATATATTTTTTCGATAGAAAATAATTTTTAAAATATGCTAGTGTATTGGCCGTATGCATAAAACCACATTTTTTTTTTATAGATATTTCCCAAAAAAGTTATATTTTTATATATTTTTTAGATATTTTCCCTATTTTTATTTTTTCTCTTTTTTTTTTCTTTTCCCGTCCTGGTTACTGTTTATGAACAGACGATGAACAGAAAATGGGATTTTCAGGAAGAAATCCTGTTAACACCTTTGTGTAGAGGAGATCGAGGTGGTTCTTCTGGTCGTTGTCTCGTCGGAAATGGGGGCTTGTAGTGGCCGGAGTCGTCTTCGGAAAACCTGCAGTTACGTTGCAGACAACGGGTTTGTTCTGCCAAATCCTTGACTGAGATGCAATCTGAGTTTTCGGGGAGGCAGTGAGAGTTTAGTGATGATGGGTTGGAGTGAAAGTGGCTAGAGTTTGGTTGCTGGACCTGTTAACCGAGAAGGAAAATGAGAGACAGTGGTCGGGTTTTAGGGAGAGAGAAGCAGAGGACGACGAAAGAACATGAAGGGGAGATGCAGGGATTGACTCAAAGTTTTTATCTAAATGGCTCTGCCATTCTCCCTTTCTCTGCGTTTTTAACACTGTGTTTTTTTACGTAAATTTCCCTCTCTGTTTTCTCTCCGTGTTTTCTTCTCTTCCTCTGTTTTTTTTTGTTCTACCCTGTTCCTGCGTTTTTTCTCCTCTTTTCCTTCTCTGCGTGAACTATCATTTATAGCTATTGAGACCCGATCGTTCACAGTGTTTGAGGAAGGTATGGACAGCTAAACAAAATCGATGGCAATAAAGGAGAATCAAGAGGACAGGGAGGAAAATCAGGAATGTGATATTGAAGGAAACAATCTGGGAATAAAATCATGACGAATATAGGAAGAAACTTTGATCTGTTTTGCTGATTGATGGAGATGAATTCGGGAAGAAGATCAAAATTGATATGGGAAGAAAAATCTGAGCTGTTTTGCCGTGATCAACGTGAATAAAGTGCCTGAAAAATTCGAAATCAATGCATGCCGTAACAGTGCATGCAGATTTCAAAATTTTTAGAAGGTAAAATCTGATTTGATCCTCCAATTTATAATTTCTTTATTTGCCCCCCAATTGGATTTGAACTTGTGAGTTTGTGCAATTATATCCCCTTAAAAATTCACTTTCAACCTTAGCTTTGCGCGATTTTTTTATTTTGGTCCTTGGTTTTTTGATTTTCACGATTTAATCCTCCATCGACCATTAAACTCTCAACTTATTCAATTCGGCCTTCGATTTCGCATAATTGACTTGAAAAAAATCAAATTGGTCTTCGAAAATTTCAATTTCATCAATTGAACCCAAATTAAATTTAAGAACTTGATTTCTTATTAACGAAACCCTTAGTAAAATTAATTCGATCAATTTAAAGTATAGTTAAATCCTTCAACTGGACCCAAAATTAGTTCTGAAAATACAATTATAATTTAAAACCAACAATTAGATCGAATTGGCCCGTAAAATATAATTATATTTTTTTTGCTTAGTTTTTACGCAGATTTATCTGATAATAAATTCTTTCGACCTTTAATCTGTGATTTTCTTTATTTTCGGGTGTAAAAGGGATACGATCGAGCTCTCGAAAACATCCAATATTTCACCTCGATTGACTTGCTGACATCAGATCCCTTTATTTTATTTTTTTGTTATTTTCAGGTAGTTTTGGGGAGTGACCCAAAATTGGGTTACGACATGTGTTTTTAGACTATAACTCGTCTCATCTTGGTTATTGGTGTCTTGATCTAAAGTTTAATTGTGTTTGTCTCCTGTCATGTTTGTTTTCATGAAAAGGTCTTTCCCTTTTTAGTTTAAACAGGTGACAACATCTCATATATCTCCCACTCCACCTACCTATCTTCCATCCTTGCATCCCCCTTCATTTCTTCAGCCTATTAGTTCCTTAATTGGCAGCACTCACAACTCACATTTGCACTCTTCTGCACCTCACCAGCCTGCCCCCTTACCCATCGTTTCAGCAGCTTCTGCCTCACCATCCCACACAGCCATACTATCACAACATGCTTGTCTTTCCAATGATTATTGTGCAGGAATAAGTTCTCAATTGCATGATTTAGCAGCAGCGCAGCCAAGGTCTGTAGCTGATATCTCTAGACCTATCGTAGCTTCACCACCGCCTACAGTGCAAACTAGCCCCTCCACAGTTTCACCTCCTAGTCTAAAATTTTATGTTGACCTCTCCTCTTATCCTCTTCAGCACATTCCAAGTACAGGTACTATTACTCCATGTTTAGCTACTCCTAAACACCCCATGGTTTTTTGTCTGAGATAGCCTAAGACAGCGTTGACCACCACCATAACAACATCTACTGCCCCTTTTAGTTAGGTAGCTTCTCCTCCCTCGTATGAGCCACTTATTTTTCATGATGCTAACAGATATGAGGCATGGCATAGTGCCATGCGTGAGGAAATTCAAGCCTTACGCGCAAATAGAAAATGGACTTCAGTGTCATTTCATCCATCCATGAATGTTGTTGGTAACCGTTGGGTCTACAAATTAACTGTAGATCTGATGGTAGCATTGAGAGGTATAAGGCGTGTCTGGTTGCTAAGGGATTCACTCAACAAGAAGGTATTGATTACTCTGAATCTTTTAGTCCTGTTATCAAACAAGTGACCGTCAAATTAGTATTCTCCATTGCAGTCTCGAGTAGTTGGAAAATTCATCAGCTTGACATCCATAATGCCTCTCTAAATGAAGTCCTTGGCGAAGAGGTTTACATGAAACAACCTCTAGGTTCTGTTGATTATGCTCTCCCAGGTCATATGTGTTGATTGCATAAATCTTTATATAGGTTAAAACAGGCTCTGCGGTCTTGGTACACTCATCTGAATGACTTCCTACTATCCATTGGTTTTCATGCTTCTAAAGTGGATACCTCATTGTTTATCTTCTCGATCGGTAGTGATACTTGTTATCTTTTAGTTTATACTGATGCTATTTTACTTGTGGGTAATAACTCTATTATGCTCCAATGCCTAATTCAGCCACTGAGCTCAGATTTTAAACTTCGAGATTTGGGTGATGTTCATTATTTTTTGGGAATTAAGGTTCAGTCCATTGGTTTGGGTCTTATGCATTGCCAGTGTAAGTATACACTAGACATATTCACTCGAGCTAGTATGTTATCTTGCAAATACTCCTATTTCGGCATCAAAAGCCACCATTATGCCTGATACATTGTTCTTTAATGCTACTCGTTTTTGGCAACTTGTGGGTGCTCTACAATATCTCACCTTCACATGCCTGGATATTTTCTTTGTTGTTAACCAGGTATTTCAGTTTATGCATGCTCCTACAGAATCTCATTGGGCTGCCGTGAAACGCATCTTGCGTTATCTTCGTGGTACGGCATCACATGGCTTACATATTACTCGTAGACTTTCCTTTTCTTTACATGGTTTGACAAATGCAGATTGGCCAGGTAGTATTAAGAATAGAAAATTTACATGTGGTTTACCTTGTGTTCTTTGGTCAGATGCCGATTTCATAGAAATCTGGTAAGCAACACACTATTGCTCATTCTTCGACGGAAGCTGAGTATAAAGCCTTAGCCGATGGCACAACAAAAGTTATCTAGCTTCAGTACTTATTAACATATCTTCAGATTCCGACTGTTTCTGCTCCTATCATTTGGTGTGACAACTTTGGTGCCACGTATTTATCTACAAATCTTGTGTTTCATGCTCGCACAAAACATTTTGAAATTGATTATCATTTTGTCCGAGATAGAGTTACGAAGAAAGAGATTCATATTCGTTTTATTTCCTCTCAGGATCAACTTGCTGATGTCTTCACTAAACCACTCTCTGCTTCTTCGTTTAGTGCTTTTCGATTCAAGCTTTGGGTTAATCCTCCACCCTCAGCTTGAGGGGGCGTATTATAGAATGTAATTATAAGAGAAATATTGTAATCATATTCTTGCATATTGTTGTGTGGTAATCTCCACCATTACTATTGTATGTTGCCCTACTTATATATATAGAAATGGTTGGCTAACTATTAGGTTAAGCCTCCTAATTATTCACACCTCATACGAATACATCAAGTTTCATAATTTTTCTTTATCAAATGAGAACATTAAAGTTAAAAGTTTGGATTAACCATGTCAAATAATCAGAAACAAATTCTAATACACTTTTGGAAGTACATAAATGTAGTAAAATCTTATGGACAACAATGCAAAGCGAAACTAAACATTAAAAATATTTGAGTGGTAAATAATCTTATTGATTGTTTTCTCTACTATATTCATTTCTATAATCTTATGAGTTATACTTGTGATTATAAATTTATTAATAGGTCTTAAGTCCTAAACAATAAAGGATTTAATCTAAGGCCCCGTTTGTTTGCTGGAAAGTGGTTTTCTTTTAGAAAGTGAATTCCGGGGAAAGTGAATTCCTGGAAAGTGAATTCCGATGTTTGGCAGTGTTATGGAAAATGAACTGGAAAACACTTTCCAGTGTTTGTTTGTGTTATGGAAAATGAACTGGAAAATAATTTATTAATAAATTATTTTTTTTTCAAGTTTATTAAAATAATGAGGAACAAATCTTACAAATTAAAAAGTTGAATGAGAATGAAATTGAAAAAAATATAATTTCATAAATTATCTCAAATAAAATAAATAATAATCAAAATAATAGAGATCAAATCTAAAAATTTAAAAAAAATGAAAGGTGAATAAATTAAAATAATAATAATTAACATTTCATAAATTATTTCAAATAAAATAAGTAACAATAGAAAAAATAAGGACCAAATTTAATAGATAAAAAATTTCAATAAAAAAATGATAAGAAAAAAGCAAATAGCAATTATAAAACTAAGGGTCAAAATTAATATAAAAATTAAATTTTAAGAGATGGAATTGAAAAATAAATATTTAAAATAAATTATATATAGCAATCAAAAGTTTGAGGATCAAATTTGATATAATCAGCAAATAATGACATTTCTAAATTTTTCACAACTTCCGGAAAGTGTTTTCTATCCAAATTTTCCGGAAAACACTTTCCTGAAAACCAAGCCAAATTTTTCTTTTACTGGAAAGTGTTTTCCGTTGACCAACTTTCCGGAAGATAAACAAACACAGGAAAGTTTGGAAAGTGGTTTCCCGGAAAATGAATTCTGGGAAACAAACACAGCCTAAACAAGAAAACTAATTCTAATCTCGTAAGAAAGATATTCCTTGGTTGATCGATCTCAACTGACCATCAGATTAATTCAACTGAGCGATTAATTTCCAACTATTAAACCAATTCTTTTGTTTTTGAAGGACATTAAAATGTAATTTACTTCAAAAATTTTAGTTCCTTTTTAAAAAAGTTTGTTTAACTGGGATCGGTTAATTTTCCTTAGACAAGGTCGTACTTCTCTGTTAATTTTCCTTAGACAAGGTCGTACTTCTTTAATTTGGGAACTAAACGCATCTTCCACGTGATGCTATATAGAAATCAAAGAGCCAAAAAAAGCTTTAGTAAGCCAGCCTGATGAACAGCAATGTCATTCTACAGTTGCTTTATTATTATTATTTGTCCGTACGGATGCTTTTTCACCGAACACCTGATGGGCACTTGTATGGTTTATGTGGTTGGGAGTGAAGTGCGTTTCAAGGCAGGAATTTTGTCGTCCTAAAATGAGATGTAATGTAATGATTGAATATATTATTACTGTTACTATTGTCTCTAAAGTAAAATAACATTATGTTTGCATCAGAAGGAATAATCATGGCTGCAGACGCTGCGGCTCATTTATTAACTCCCTTGCTTCAGAGCATGATCCTGCTTTGTCGGGGAGCTAACTTCTTCAACCATCTCGATCTCCTGGATTCAAAGATTTCATCAAGGCTGCTCGACATTTCTTGGTGTGGTACCAGTTTTAGGCACTTGAGGGCGGGCTTCTCTGGCCATTGGGCTTTTGTTATCAAAACATAGTCAGTTTATCTTTAAGATATGTGATATAATATTGAATTTTTTATTTTCAACCAGGGAATATTGCAACCCCAAATCTAAATCTACCGCCATGAGGATAGAAGAAGCTAACCTGCCAACAAGTAAGAGCTCAAAGTAGCAGAGTCTGAGGTTAGAGGCATATGAACAAGGAAAAATGGATAGTGATACAAGTTACTCTAATAGCTTTCCAGTACGTGAAGTCAAAATAGCTTTTCTCTACGTGAGCTAAGCTTCTATTTATAGCAATTCAAATAGAAAAGACATAATACTATTTACTGGAAATAATATTACGATATGAGGTGAGACATCAACTTGTTAGTTTCTTTTGCTCCATGGATGAAAATTAATGTTGTATTTTTGTTCACTCGAAACAAATTGTATTTTTTTTGTTTCATGTTAATAAAGATAATGTTGTGAGTTTTTATTTCAAATTTAATTTTTTATTTAAATAAAATTAAAAAATTACAATGTTGGAGAGTTTTTTAAAAATAATCATTTAATTATATAAATTACTCATATTAATTGTATTATTAATTGCATAATTATATTATATACAAAATAATTGTACTATATTTAAATAATATAGATAAAATAACTCTTTTAAGTAACTTTTACCATTAGAATACATATAAATAAAAAAAATTATATTTATACTATTAAAAAAAGTAATTTTATTAATTTAATTCTTCAAAATCCTTTTTTGCTTTGGAGTTGATCTAACCACCGGCTGCAGCTTCCCCCACCGTAAACGATTACTAAAAACAGAGTTTTTACGCTTTGCTTTCAACCTCGAGGGCCAGTTTTATTTAAGAGAGAATGAGGAATGAATAAATGAAGAGAGTATCAATTTTTAAAGGTGAGGAAGCGAGTGTATATAAATATTGCAACTATCATTTGTCATTTCAACGGTATTTTAGCTTTTTTTCATAGATATAACATTTCTTTTTAAAAAAAATAGTACCATTTTAGCTGTTGACATAGGAGCTCCACTGCAGGTTTTAAATGAAAGAAAAAAAAACTAAAATGACAGTTATTGAAGAAGAATGCTATTTCAAACTTGCACATCATAAAATTGACAATTGCGATATTCTTAAACACCAACAGCAGGCTAAAATAATTACCAGGTGATGGGTGATTAGCAATTGGTGTTTAGCCTGTTAGGTTAATAAATGGATCGACCTTGCTTGGAATCTTTCCGGTTGCAACATTTTGTTACTAAAATGAAAGTGAAACAGCACCACCATGCTGGTACAAAATGCTTGATCTCTGATTTGAGTTGTGAACATTCAGCCTGCAGTCAAAGTTTGTATATGAGTATTTATTTTTGGAAACTTGTGGGTTTTTCTTACGACAAAGCGTTGAGCTTGAAATTTGGGATCCTGAGGCTTGAGTAAAGTAAAAGAGAGTCCTACAATGTTAACAACAACTGCAATAACAATGGCAATGGCGATAAGACAACACCAGAAGCAAGACTTGTGCTTCTTTTGACAAGGATTTCTTTGGCAATGAGTGACCTAGGTATTTTATTTTCAGGTTGTGGACACGATAAACTTGATCTCAAGGAATTTGGCACAAAAATGGGTTGGTTCGGGGTGGCAACAGGGTCAAGAATTTCAGGGATTGCATCAGAATGTGGGCCTTTTGGGACCTGCTCCGTCATTGGAGAAAGAGGTGAGGTGTTAAGGAGGCCGAGGGTGGTGCATGTGGATTGGAGAATTGAAGTTTTCCATAGGAAAGGGGGCAAACGTCAAAACGAAGCTTGGAGAGAGGGAGTATCACTTAAACGAGGCTTGGTGATAGGGAGGATCACTTATTTTTAGGTGGGATGACACTGGTTAATTCTATTTTATACGCAAAAGTTCGTAGGTGATTTGAGACGTCAAATTAATTAAGTCAATAACAGCTTGTTTAATATGATAATAGTAATTACTTTTAGAAATATTTTTTTATTTAAAACTATATTAAAAAAATATTTTTTTTATTTTTTATAATCCATTTTTGCATCACCATATTAAAACAATCTAAAAAAACTAATTTAAAGCAAAAAAAAAAAATCAAATTTTTTCACAAACATTTTTGCAATGCAAAAACAAATAAGCTTTAAATCTTGAAAACATCATGAAGATTTATTTTTTATTTGATCAACATTAAAAAAAAAAAAAAGTTGTTGAGAATTGAGCCTAGGTTAATACTAATTAAGAGATTTTTATCATTGCATCAAACCTTCTTTACATTCTTTTTAATACATACATTCTTAATATTAAGGAAGTTGACATTAAAATCTTCATGGTTGGTAAGTTTTTAGAATTTAAAATGGTGGACTATAACTCTATGATTAATTATGTATAAGATGTCTAATTAATCTTCTATGAGATTCAAGCAAAAAAAATGGTGTTGAGATACTGTTTTCTAGTTACAACAATGATTGAGAAGTTATAATTCTTGTGAAAAGATTTTAAGAATTATTTCAAGAACAAACATACGAAGATGGGTATGGAGGACCCAATATTAAAGTTATGGATTGATTAAGAAATCAAGGTTTTATTTATAAAAAAATTCCCATAAATGTCAAATAATGCAAATAAACACGCTAAGCACATATAAAACAATAATTGACAATATAAAGTGCTTAAAGTAAAGAAATAAGAGAGGATAAATTAAAAACTTGGTTTTTAATGTAATTTGACAAATCTACATTCACACCTCAAATGCTAATTGCACTTGGGTATTTTACTCTTTTACTAATGTAAGTAAAAGATACAATGCCCTTGATGAATTTACGTTAAATTTTTTTATCAATTGAAGATATTTTCTCTTCAAGATTTTTTTTTATGGTAACAATACATCACCATGCCAATAGTATATCCAAACTCTCAAGTGTTGATAATTATTATTTGTTTAAAACAAGATTCATTCTCTCAAAGAGTAGATAATACAATTAAAAACTATACTCTCTAAAACTCACTTAATAGTACTTATGATGATAGAAGCTATGTAAATGTTATTAGTGTAAGATTTTATACTATTGTGCTAGAATATAAAGATTTAATCTAGCACAACTTGGAGTATATTATGATTGATGATTTCTAGTTTATTTTTTATAATTGTTTTTATATCATGTATTTTTAGAATCTCTCATTAATTTTGCATAAAAAAAAGCCTATATATTTTTTTGCCAAAAGAAACTAGTTGTTTATAACAAATAGAATGTCTTTGATGGCTAAAACGATCGACCGATTCAATTGACAATATTATTTGATTGACTGATTCCTATAAAATTCTTAGGTGTTCATCACAGATAAACAACGATTGACTAGTTCACTTGGTATGTCCAAATAGTCAACCAATTCATCATAAAAATAATTTATTGTAGTTTCAAACCTAATAAAACTTCAACCGCTTGAATGCATATCAATACTATTTATATATGCAATGTAAAGTATGTGTTTTTATTTTAGCTTTCTATTGATTAAGATATAAATATTTAACAATAAGCATTAAAATAAATCCTTAATAACGAGGTCTTTTTTCTTCTTCTTCTTTTTGTATCATTGACTTATTGATGAATTTCTTCATAGATGTACCTATTTAAACTTAATCTCATTCAAGCATATATTAGTCTAATTGCATTTACTTACTATCATGAAATGCATAAAATATTAATATGTGAACCATAGGTCAACATTCTTTCTTTTTAGTGATGACAGTTAATATCTACTTATAGATATAAAAATATATATCTCCCCCCCCCCCCCCAACCATGTTATATATACTTTTATTCATCAATTCTCTCCGTAATACTTCTCACCCTAAAATATGTATTCCAATTCTCTTCACCTTTGTCATCAGTTGAAGTAAAGAGAAGAAGTACAATAAACATAGAGTGAAAGACATAAAAATATTGCATAATGCTCAAAAGATGTATCATAACAATAAAGATAGAAAACTTTGAATACATAAAACAAATATTAAATGGAAAAAAAAGGAAGACATGAAGTTGCTACTAGTATAATCACTTAAGTTGTTGGAAATTGAGAGACTAGACTAGCCATCATGTCTTTAATATTATATATATTCTCTTGGATGTGATGTACCTCATTTTTAATATGCTTTAATTGACCTTTCATTATTGATCACCAATATCATGTACCAATATTTTTTTTATGAATAAGTTATTGGTGGTGTTGCAAATATGTCAACAAACTAATCATTACCACCAACAGGCTATTGTTGTTCCTCTTCATGCTCTTTATCAACATGAACTCTCATTTCTTCTCTTATAACTCAATGACCTTCATTATTTAATACAAATTTCATCTCAGTGAGGGTTTTCTGATCTATTCTTAAAAATTTTGTAATTTAATTTCTTATCCATATATGTTAACTAGATATCAAAATACTTAAAGATAGTCAACAAACATTGACCACAATATATAAGCAACAAAATATTCATTTATAGACTTAAAATAACTTCAAAGAATTGAAATATATATTTTTAAAGAGATAATTAAATAGTTTGATTTCTTCAAACATACAAGCCTTGTGTTTATAAGAAGGTTACTAAGAGAAGAGATTTTTTATATTATATATGAATGACATATTATTGATAGAAAATGATATTCTTGTTGCTTTAGTTGGTAAATACTTGGTTGTCTAAGAATTGCTTCATAAAAGATATGTAAGAAACAAATTTTAAACAAAGAATAAGTATTTAATACATAAATCTAAAAGGTTATTTTGATGGTCTTGATACAAAATGTTAAAACAGTTTAGCGTAGAAGAATCCAAGAAAATATACTTATCAATTTTACATGGAACATGTCTCTCTAAAAATATGTCTTAAAACATAAATGGAAAGAGATATGATGGAAAAGATTCCTTATACTTTAGCTTGGATTGTCTTAATACATATATATAGATAAAATGTTAAAATAATTTAGCATGGAAGAGTTCAAGAACATATACTTACCAATTTTACATGGAATATGACTCTTTAATGATATATGTCTTAATAAATAAATTGAAAAGGCTATGATGGAAAGGATTCCTTATACTTTAGTTATGAAACCCATCATATATGTGATGTTATACAAAAGATTAAATTTATCTTATGATTTAACCATAATGAATTGATATCAATCTAATCTAGGTGACTAGAAAATAGTTAAGCATACTATTAAGTATTTAAGAATATCTTTATGATACATGACAAAGTTAAACTTGCAAATCATGGTGTTCAATCAAATATTAATGATAACAAATGTCAATTAGTTTTTACTTTAAATAATGCTATTGGAATATTTATTTATTATTTTCTTCTTGAATATGGATTTTTAATGGAGGAACTAAATTTTTATATTGAAGTGTATGTCTAAAAAGATAGGCTTAGAAACATAGATGTACAACCTATTCTTTGTTATTGAGGATGATAGATGAAACGATGAGAGAGAGAGAGAGAGAGAGAGAGAGAGAGAGGAAGGGAGAGAGGACAAGCTATTAGCTTGAATAACTAAGAATTTCAATTTTAGTTTATTTTTTCCGTACACCATCACAAAATAATTAACCACCCTACACTTGGCTCAGTTCGCCCCCCAGGCCGGGCGGGTTTTAAATTTTAATAATAGGTCTTCAAAGAATTTAAAATATAGAGGCAACATTCAATGGGCCTGATTTTTTGGTTCACACGAGACAGTGGCAGCTGGAGCCTGGAGGGCAGCCTGAAAACAGATAAACCCAACAAAACATGCCCAATCAAGCCACATGCATTTTCTTTTCCACCCTTGTAAATCCTGGCTCGGAAATCGAAGCACGCTGCCTGCTTATCGATCGACCATTTTTTAATTTTTGTTACCAGCTTTTGTTGTTTAGCTAATTACTCGAGGGAGTCCTCAATCCTGATGAGACATGTCGTCTCCCAAGCCCAAATATTTTAATGAGCTTGAAGAATTTGACAGCGTCTGTTTCTGTGGTAATGGGCTGAACAATTTCAACTAACATATGTTTATTTAATTTCCATGATTAGAGAAGGGAACCATTATAATTCTCCAGCAGCCTCAAATTAATCATTATTGACAATAAACTATACTGTAAGAAATCTTAGCAGTTGTTGATGAAATTTAAGAGAAGAAGGTATCACGGTTGGCTGTGGGACTCTGGCTTGCATGGTGGGTGGCATAGCTACCAACTGTGTTTCTCACGCATGGCCCGACACCTGGGAAAACCTTCTCATTAATACCGACATTTTAAAATTCAGAAGTCGGCACTGTATTTGTTTTTTATTTTATTTTCCGGAAAAGAAAACACTGGAGTGGGTCCCAGAACTCGGCAGGTCACCGGTCAAAGATACGGCCATTCTCGAAAGCCAAACACACGCTCGCTCCTGAAATACTGTACTTCATCTAAAATGAAAGGGTAACCCGCAGTTACTTCGCTGATGTCTTCTTCATGTGGAATAAAATCTAAAACAAACGATCATCGTGAAAAAGGCAAAGGATCGAAGGAATGGACGGCTTTGATCGGCTCCCGGACTCCTTAATCCTCCTCGTCTTCAACTCTATCTCCGACACCAAGGCACTAATCCGTTGCCGTTCCGTTTCGAAACGTTTCAACTCACTCGTCCCCCAAACCGAATCCCTCTCTCTCAAAGTGGACTGCGTCATCTCACACGAGTCGAACTCCGACTCGCTCTTCACTTTCTTCAAATCTCTCCTCAAATCCATCCACGATCTCTTCCATCCCGACCCCAATCCCACAGCCCGAAACCAAACCCAGAACTCCCCGGCCCGAATCCTCTCCCAGTTCGACCGGATCCGTCACCTCCAAATCGAACTGCCAGCTGGCGACTTGAAATTAGAGAAGGGAGCCGTTATCAAATGGAGAGCTGAATTCGGTAAGTCGTTAAAAAGCTGCGTTATTCTCGGGTTTCGCCGGGAAGCAAATCCCGAGGGAAATAGTGCTGGCGCTGAAAATGATTTTACGGGAGGGCTAAAAACAAGAGTTGTGTGGACAATAAGTGCGTTGATTGCAGCATCGGCGAGGCATTATCTGCTGAACGACGTCGTCAAGGAGCACTGGGAGATGGAGAGGCTGGTGTTGGTGGACAGAGAAGGGGAAGGGACGGTGGCGATGGAGAAGGAAGGGTTGAGGGAGTGTAGGGAGGAGGTTAGGGTGGCTGCGCGTGAAGGACAGTGGGAGGAGGATGGGAGGAGGACGGTAGTGCCGTGTGTGAGGATGAGGATGAGGCACGAGCAGAGAGTGCAGTTGAAGAATGGAGTTTGGATAGAAGATGTGACGTTGGTGGTGGTCAGGCCTTGTAGCGTTGGCTGGGATGGGGAGGATGCTGAGTTGGCAGTAGGCGCGTTTGGTGGTGGGATTGACGGAGAAGCTGTACAGGTACTTCTTAAGAGCAAGAGTTATTTACTGGAAATGAATTCCTTCTAATGTTTATGTCATGTTGTTTGATGTTTAGAATTTTACATTTGAGGTTGCAATTACGTACACATGTTTTTGAGAAAAATAAAGATTCTAGCATTTCGATCTCTTGTCCTGTTTCTTCATCCGAATTGATGGAAATATCACGATACTTCGAACTCAGATCCAAGTAGATCCCTCTACGATCTCAGCTTCATGCTATCCTCCTGGTTCCATTTGAGTAGCCTGCCTTTGACTTGCTCAGAGACATGGCCATGTTGAATTCAACTAGAGAACACTACAGTGCGTGTGGTGATTGGTGTGGAGGACAACCTTTATCTCTATGTTTTAAACAAAGTTCTCAGTACCAATTCGGTTGCGGTTCGTTTTTTGAATTAAAATAAAATATTTCGGTTTCACATCATTTTAATGCGATGTTTCGGGTTATATTCTTTTGAGGTGATTATATTTTTTTATTATTATGAAATTTTAATATAATATATATAAATATATAAAGATATTTTTCGTAAAATTTTATTTTAATCTAATATATATGATTGATTTTATAAAATTATTTATTATTTAAAAAAAATAATTATTTGATTAAAATAAAATAGATGGAATAAAATTAGAAAGTTTCGTTTAATATTTAACTGAAAAATCTAAAACAGACTCAAATTTAAATTGAAATAAAATAATATTATTTTATCATGTATTTAACTGTTATAAAATATTTATGCGTAACCAGAATGAAATAGAATTATAGAACAGCAGAGATTTGCTACAAGAAACGAACACCTGCAACTCAGACCGAGTTAACGCTTGTAAGGTAGCCACTCGAATAATCGCATCGGAAATAAAACCCATGTTTATAGCTGGCTTTGATTGATGTTAGCCTGCCGTGGCAACCCTCGAATTACATTTGCAAGAGCAATTCATCGTCACCGTTGAGGATAAGCTATTATCATTCTAATAGAAGGAGATGAGCGTTTGAGCTAATTGACCACTACTCGTTCGGCATTTATTTATATGAAACTTAATAGAGTTATGTCTAAAAACACAGTGATTAAAATTATATATATATATATATATATATATATATATATATAGAGAGAGAGAGAGAGAGAGAGAGGTATACACACATACACATAGTCACATATATATATATATAGAGAGAGAGAGAGAGAGAGAGAGAGAGAGAGGTATACACACATACACATAGTCACATAGTATGCCTTAAATGCTTTTCAATTGAACGGGGCGTCCATATGAGCGATGAATGCATTGTTTTCCCGTTCAAAAGACAAGAATAGGGTTTCAAGACCCAGGAAATCCAACTTCAACTTATTTTAACATCAAAAAATATAATAGAAACCTCTATAAAACCAGACCCAACCTTAAAACACCATTTAATCGATTTTAAAATGTTACATCGAACTGAATCACAATAAGATTCGTGGCTTCTTATATACTTTTATCATCAACTTTGAAGGGCAAACCCTCTTTCTTAAACTATTCATTCTCTCTCCTTTATTTATTTTTTTATTATTCTCTCTCATTTCTTGATATTCGAGAATTGAAATGCAAGGACAAAAAAAAACTTTAGGATCAAAATGCAAAAAGCTAAAAGGACTATACATTAATTAAAAAAATTCAAGGATCAAAGTGAAGTTTTTTTTAATAGTATACATGAAAAAGAATTTTGTTTTATTTTTTTAGGTCAAATTTAACCCTTTTTCTTTTAGATATTTAACTGGAACCTAAAATTCCATTTTTATAACATCAATTTTTATTTCAACATCAGAATATTCTTTTACGCTTCACATATGTGAGAGCATGCAATGTAAAAAATGTTGATATAATACGGTGTTTATGGTGGAAAATTAGCATGTCAATGATATAAATTATGCCAAAAAGTAGTGTTTGAAAATAGGGTCAACAAACACAAAATCAAATATGGTAGAGAAAAAGATATCTTAGAGATAATAAAAAAAAGTCATAAATGACATAGCTGACAGGTTTCACTCAATTCTTGTAGAACATTCAAACACTCAATTTTGCA
This sequence comes from Salix dunnii, assembly GCA_015731905.1. Taxonomy (NCBI): domain Eukaryota; kingdom Viridiplantae; phylum Streptophyta; class Magnoliopsida; order Malpighiales; family Salicaceae; genus Salix; species Salix dunnii. Next base: position 11,647,418 of record CM027663.1, on the reverse strand, counting down.
AAAGTATTTATTTATCATCGGTGAATGACTTTTATAGCCATTTTCAGGAGTGTTCACTACCATCCAGCCTTCATGCATTATGCATCGTAATCACAACAAATTAACAAACTAACTGAATTGTAACTGATTGGAATCTTACGAAAAAGAAATAATGAAAAAGAAATTGTTAGCATTTTATAGCTACAAGTAACAATAAACTGTTATTGTAACAATCTAACAATCCCTCCCCTAAATTGTACTCAGTTTATGTTTGGCACTTCACATACACTAACCTAACTTTGAAGCCTCTGAAATACCTCTAACCTAAGAGGTTTTGTCATGATGTCAGCTACTTGATCTTGAGTGTTGCAATGATTTAGGTTGACTACATTGTTCTTCACCATTTCACGTAGAAAGTGAAATCTGATATCTATATGCTTGCTTCTACCGTGAAGAACAGGATTTTTTGACAATTTTATGCTTGAGTTATTGTCACATAAAATTGTAGTGCACCCCTTCTATATACATCCCAGTTGCTCCAAGACTCTCCTCATCCAAACACATTGACAGCACAAAATGCAACAACAATGTACTCAACTTCGGTGGTTGATAAACTGACAATAGGTTGCTTCTTAGAAGTCCATGATACTGCTCTAGAACTAAATATGAACACACACCCTGTAGTGCTTTTGCGATCATTTACATCTCCAGCAAAGTCATTATCTAAGTAGACTAAGAGTTGCTTATGATCCCTTTTCTTGTAAAGTATCCCCATATTCAGAGTTCCCTTCATATACCTAAGTAACCTTTTTGTTGCTGACCAGTGTTGCTCTATTGGACATGTTGTAAACCTGCTAATGAGACTCTCACAATACATTAAATGAGGTATGGTTGCAGTTAAGTAAATTAGACTGTCAACCACTTGTTTGAACATACTCGTGTCAACCTTGGTCCCTTCCTCATCCTTTGACAGTCTACAACCTGGAACTATGGGATTCTTTACTAAATTGCAGGTGTTCATGCCAAATCATTGCAAGATTTCATCAGCATATCTTCTTTGACAGACATAGATTCCTTCAGCGTTTTGTATCACCTCAACTCCCAAAAAAATCTCATTTTTCCCAAGTCAGACATATCAAACTCCAGCATCATTAACTTCTTGAATTCTTCACACATGTTCTTGTCATTTCCTTTGAAGATTAAATCGTCGACATAAAGACTAACGATCAATAGCTTGTTTCCTTCTTCCTTTTTGGTGAACAAGGTGTGTTCACAATAGCACTTCTCGAACCTTTTAAGGAGAAAATACATCTCAATTTTGTTGTACGAAGCTTGTGGAGCTTGTTTGAGGCCATATAGGGCTTTATTCAACTTATAAAACTTTGTGTTCTTCTCTTTTTTTCTCATAGCCTTGTGGCTATTGGACAAACACTTCCTCGCTAATCTCACAATGCAAAAAAGCACTTTTCACATCAAGTTGATAGATGCTCAATTCTTGTTGAGCTGCTAAGGCAATGATCAACCGTTTGGTGTCTAATCTTGCAACTGGAGCATATACTTCTATGTAATCAACCCCATACTGCTGTGCATATCCCTTTGTTACAAGTCTAGCCTTGTATTTTTCTATCTCGCCAACTTTATTAAGCTATGTTTTGTATATCCATTTAACTCCAATGTTGTTTACCCCTTCAGGTAGGATAGTTAGGACCCATATTTTATTACGTTTGATGGCCTCAATTTCTTTATCCATGGCATCTCTCCACTTCTTGCTCCTCACGGCTTCATCAAATGTCGATGGATCTGCTTCTATGAGTATAATCATGGCATTTAGATTTTTCTCATCTGATAGAATTTCTCATGTTTCATAATCTTGCATCCAATATGGAGTTCTTGTTACCCTTCCTGAGGCATAAGTTTCAGCAGTAGTCACACTAGTGTATATACTTGTTTTTGCTTCATCACTGATGTTCAACGTGGGTTCTTCATTCATATTAACTTTTATCTCAGATTCTGCATCTTTATCCGAGTTTTTCTCTTCATTCTGTGTTTCCTCTTGCTCTTCGTTCTGTGTTTCCTCAGAACCTTCTTCAGTACTCCCCCATTTAAGCTTATCTGAAGTGATCTCTTCCTTGCTCATGTCCCAATTCCAGCTTTTATTTTCTTCAAACACAACATCCCTACTTATAACTACTCTTTTAGAGATTGGATCCCACAGTCTGTAAGCTGTGGACTCATCACTCATCCCCAACAGAACACATTGCATGTTTTTGTTATCCAGCTCAATCTTCCTCTGGTCTGGTACATGTACATGGGTCAAGCATCCAAAGACCCTGAAATATCCCACTGCTGGCTTCATACCACTCCAAGCTTCCTCCGGGGTTATGTTTTGGATGGTTGTAGTAGAACTCCTGTTAAGCACATGCACACACTATCTCACAGCTTTTGGCTAGAAAACTTTTGGAACCAATTTGTCTGTAAGAATACATTACACCATGTTCATCACAGTCCTATTCTTCCTCTCAACAACTCTATTTTGCTGAGGGGTATAGGCTGAGGTTAATTGTCTTGTTATGCCATGTTCCTTGCAATATTCTTCAAATGCATGTGAGGTGAACTCACCACCCTTAAGAGTCCTTAGACATTTGAGATAAACTCTTGTTTCCCTTTCAACACATGCTTTGTATTGTTTAAACATGCTGAAAGCTTCTAATTTTTCATGCAAAAAATAGATCCATATCTTTCAGCTAAAATCATCAATAAAACTCAAGAAATACCTCTTGTTGTTGTTTGATTCTGGCGTTATAGGATCACATATGTCTGCATGCACCAATTGTAATTTATGTGATGCCCTCCATAAGCTCCTTTTAGGAATGCATTCCTTGTTTTGTTTGCCAATTAGACAAGTTGTGCATACCTTTGCACCAATTGGGAATGAAGATAAACCAGTAGGCAATCCTGTTACCATTGCCTTGGATTGTAGAGTTCTTAGCCCTTTGAGGCTTGTATGGCCAAATCTGCAATGCCATAAGTAATGTTCATCTTTTGACATAGCTTAAAGACAAGCAGTTGCTGTAGATGCCACCACTGCTACCAGTATAGCAAACATCCTGTTAGCACTCATCTCAGTATCAATGATCAATCCTCTGGTTGGGTGAAACATCTTACACTTCCCATGCTGAATCAGAATTGTTACTCCTTTATCCTAAATTAGCCCCATGCTCAGTAGGTTATTTTTTAGCTCAGGTATGTAATACACCTCAGAAATTACTTGTACCATTCCATTTACTTCCATTCGAACATTTCCCTTCCCCATGACCATCATCTTTGAGTTATTGCTCAACTTTACCATGTGCCTGAATTGATCATCTAATTCTGAAAACCAGTCTTTATTCTCACTCATATGGTTATTACATCCTGAGTCTAGAAACCAAACTTCCTTTCTCTTCTCATGATTGATCTCTTCATAAGCCATTAATAACAATTCTTCTCCTTCTCCAGTTTTAGCAAAGTTCACTCCCTTGTCCCACATAGGACATTCATATTGAAAATGGACTAATATGTGGCACTTAAAGCATTCAATAATGGCTTTGTTGAAATGTTGTCTCTCACGACTCCTCCCTCTTCCTCTTCCTCTAAACATCCCTCAACCTCTTCTGCAAGTGTTTTCCTCAAAGGAAATTTTCATAGCTTGCTCTTCTCCTCGATGACCATTCATTCTTTGTTCATGACCCAGCAAGTTGCTCTGCAGTTCATCAATTGTCACTATATTCAAGTCATTTGATTCCTCAATGGAACACACCACATAATCAAACTGGGATGTCATGGACCTTAAGACCTTTCCATTGATGGTAGTTTGAATCATTATTTCTCCATGAGTTTTCATCTTATTAGCTATAGTCAAGGTACGAGCAAGGAAATTGTTAACTGATTCTCCCTCCTTCATATGAAGAATCTCAAATTCTCTCCTAAGTGCTTGTAATTGTGCTCTTTTCATCTTTATGGAGCCTTGATATTTTTGTCTCATGGAATCCCAAATACCTTTCGAGGTGTCTTTGTTAAGCATCGTTTCCATGACATTTCTATCTATAGCCTGGAAGAGGTCATTCTTTACCTTCAAGTCTTTCAGCTTCTATCCCTCAATTTTCTTGCATTGAGCTTCTGTCAGTTCATCACTTGCTTGCGTTGGTGCTGCCGTAGATGCAGATCCTGCCTCAGCTTCTTGGGTTGTCTCCATGGATACTCCTTTCTCAATGAGATCCCAATATTCTTTCGAGCGAAGAAAATTCTCCATCAGCATTGCCCAATGGTCATAGAATCCATCAAATTTGGGAATGGCTGCTTGCACAAAGCTCTTATCATTGCTTTCTGTCATTCTGTTGTTTTCTTTCTCACAAATTTAGTTTGTAATTTCACTTCTCACACACACTTCCCTTGTGACTCGTATAAGGCTCTGATACCACTTGATAGGTTTCACTCAATTCTTGTAGAACACTCAAACACTCAATTCTGCAAAAGTATTTATTTATCATCAGTGAATAGCTTTTATAGCCATTTTTCAGGAGTGTTCACTACCACTCAACCTTCATGCATTATGCATCGTAATCACAACAAATTAACAAACTAATTGAATTGTAACTGACTGGAATCTTACAAAAAGGAAAAAAACGAAAAAGAAACTGTTATTAGTTTATTGTTACAAGTAACAATAAACTGTTATTGTAACAATCTAACAATAGCAACTATAGCTTCCTGGCAGAGATAATAGTTATATAGCAGCCTATTGCTATTGTGGATTTCTTTCAACAACCTATTTCCAAACTCTTGCATCATTTTAACATGAAAATAGGGTTAGATACTCAATTTTAATATGACAGAGAGTAGATACAGATCAAGAGGAAGACATGGTTCCCCTCGAACTTGTTTCAGTCATGCCTAAAACGCTTCTCTCATCCGTGCAATTCCCTTTTCATCCAAGTTTTGAAGATTAAGGTTCTCTCTGTGCAGCTGCAAATTCAAATGTTATCGGCAAAAATGATGGGTTGAATTATGCCTCATCTGGTTAACATGAGCTTTGTTTTGCTTCGGACTCTATCCTTTAAAGGACTTGGATTTGAAATTTCCTAAAAACTTTTCCTTAATTTTAATGTAGTTACAATAATTTTCTATATATACATTTTATGACTTTTTAATTTGGAATTTAATTTACGAGATTTTTTCTTAATAAATTATTTTAAAATAAGTTACAATGATTTTAAATTAGAACTATATAAAGTAAAAAATATCAAGTATATAAATCATAATGTCCTTGACTTTAAAACTTCATAATTCTTACTTTCAAATAATTATTTAAAATAAGTGTATCGTAATCCATAACAATCTTTTTTAAGAAACAATGTATATTGTAACTTCAAAATTTTAAATCAAAAACAAAAAAAAATTCAACTTTTGAATAAATTATAAATTTGACTCAGTTTTGATTTTTTTTATTTAAATAAGAATTTATCTATGATAAAATATATTTATATTTTTTAAAAATAAAACAAAATAATTAAAATGAATTTATAAAAAGTCATATCAAACATAACGTCACTTATCGTGTTAGGATTAATGATCGTCCGAATTATAAAAAATGACGTCGTATCAAATCTAATTTGTAAGTGGAGCGATAACGGCAATCACCATATATACTTTATATTCTTTGTAGTCAATGATCACAGGATTAAGCACAAACTAATTATACATCGAAATGCTGTTGGGGAAAGTATTATAGTTCTCTGTATATAATACTGTGGATTGTAATAATATTTTTTTATTGTATTTTTTTTTCTAATTATTTTTTTCTGGTTGTACTTTTTTTTCTTTTTTCATTTTTTTTTCTATTTTTATTTGTTTTTTATAATCATGGTGTCCAGGTTAGCTTAAACGTACCAAGATTAATCTTCAAATCCAATTTTTTTATAGATTTTTTTTCACTGATTATATTTTTTTATTTTGTTTTATTATATATTTATTTTATTTTTTTATGATCGAGGTGTCCGGACTAGCTTAATCGCACCATGATTAATTCCCGGATCCAATTTTTTTTTATAACCATGGTGTCCAGACTAACTTATGCGTACCATGACTAATCCTCAAACCCATTTTTTTGCTAAAATATTTTCTTGTTGATATATTTTTTTTTCTTATACTTTTGATTTGTTCATTTATACATTATTTTTATAGTCAGGGTCTACGGGTTAGTTTAAAAACACTACAACTAATTCCCAGAATGAATTTGTTTTTTACAACAATATGGATTGTTATAGTGCTTTAACGCTTATTTTTTTTCTTTAACTTATATATTTTTTTATAATCATGGTCTCTGAGTTAGCTTAAACTTTTTTTTATTATTATTATTATTCACTTATATTTTTTTTTAATAACTAGGATCTCCAAAGCACCTTAAGCGTAACATGACTAATCCCTGAATCAAATGTTTTTTTGATAATCGGGATGTCCAGATCAATTTGCACGCACCATGACAAATCCCTAAATCAATTTATTATTATTATTATTATTATTATTATTATTATTATTATTATTATTATTATTTTATTTTATTTTCTTATATTTTTTTGTTGATTTATACATTTTATTTCCTTATCCTCGGACCAATTTTTTTTATAGCCGGTGTTTCCAAGTTAGTTTAAGCACACCACGGCTAATTCTTGGACCGATTTAAAAAAAAAAAAAACTATATGAATTGTAAATGGTGTGGGGAAAGCACTGTAGCTTCCCACACATAACATTGTTGATTGCAACAGTGCTTTCCCACTGTAGTGCCTTTCTTCCCTCATTTTTTGCTTCTTCTTTTTTTTTACCTTTTTTTCATTTTTTTCCTTATTATTTTTTGTTGTTGATTTCGCCAAAATATTCTTTTTGTCGGTTATGCTTTTTTATATATATTTTTTTCTACTTATATATATATATATATATATATATATATATATATATATATATATATAATTGGGATCTCTAGGTCAGCTTAAGAAAACCACGACTAATTCCCAAACCGATATTTTTTTAAAAGCAATATGGATTACTATAGTTCTTTCACGCTTAAATTTTTTTTTCTTTCATTTATACATTTTTTTTAACCATGGTCTCTCAGTCAGTTTAAGTTTTTTTTTTTCACTTATATATTTTTTATTATAACCAGATCTCTAGGCCAGCTTAAGCGCATCACGACTACTTCTCATACCAAATTTGTTTTTTGATAACTAGGGTATCCAAGCCAGCTTCGGCGCACCACGACTAATCTCTGAACCAATTTATTTATTTTTATTTATTTCCTTATACTTTTTTTTTTGTTCACTTATTCATTTGTTTTATGATCGGGGTCTCCAGTCCAGGTTAAGTGCACCACGACTAATTCTCGAATTGAATTGTTTTTTAAAACAATATAGATTGCTACAATGCTTTTATGCTTATATTTTTTTTTTCGCCTATATATTTTTTATAACCGGTGTCTCCGGGCCAACTTAAGCTTTTGTTTTTTTTGTTTATTTTTCACTTATATATATATAATCGAAGTCTCTAGATTAGTTTAAGTGCACTATGACTAATCCTCAGACTCTTTTTTTATAATCAGAGTGTCTAGGTTAGCTGATGTGCACTATAAATTGTATAAGGATGGAGCATTAAAATACAGAAAGAGAGAGAAAAAAGTAAAAATATCATCAACACCGAACAAGAGGTTAATTGGCCACATGGACCGCTTAATAATAATGGCATCACGAAGATGGATTGAATGTCACATGCTTGTATATTGCATGGACCAACCATTGTTTAATAATATATAATACCAAATTGTTCTTTACCCTATTTAATAATGAAAAACACAACAATATATATAAAAAAAACTTGACATGGATCATCCCACAAACACGAAAAACCCTTAACATGTTTTAAATAGGCCTGTCACATGTTCCAAGGCATTGAAAAATGCATTAAATAGACTATGCGTTCAAGTTTCAACAACAAAGCTATTAATTTTAATGAGAAGAAAACACAACAAAGAAAATAAAAGAATCCAATCTAACATAGAAAACACATGTGGCAAAAAAAGGATCATTAACGACAACATCCTTTTCAATTCCAAAAGAAGGATAAGTTAATCAACATCCTTCATTTCAAAAGAAGGATAAATACAAGGTTAAGATTATAATCTCAGTCTTACTTGGAAACCAAAATGGCTTTTGCTTTAGTTCCTTGTTAGAAAAAAATATAAGCTACAAATAAATTTTGCAGTAGACCTCCAATGTTTTCTTTTCTTCTTTTCTTATAGCAAAACAAGACTTAAACTTATAGACTTTATTTTTATTTTGTTAGTTAGAATTCGAGATTTATACTTTTAAAAAAATTTAAATTAACATGTGAAAAAGATTTCTTGTATTCTTTAATTATTAAACAAATTAAATTTGATTTATTGAAGACTAACTAGCTTATAACATCATTTGATTTCATTTTGATAGTGTTGATATTTTGAAACAAGTTTTTATAGTGTCAAACTTCTATCAAAACACTTTTACTTTTATGAGATCATATCTCAATTTAATTGTGGGTTACATGCTCATGAGATTCGTATCAATTGGTATCATAAAAAGACTACGAAAACAAGTCATATATTTTTGAAAAAAAAATCTGTTGTATGTTCAGTTTTTTTTCATGTCTTTGTATCTATTTTTTTTTGGTGTTTGCGGCATTCTAGTAAAAAAAAAATCAATATTTAATTTTAATGTCTCTGAACATATTGATAGCATAAAAGATGTTATTAAAACGATTATTGCCGTAGAAACACATATCATTGATCATGTGGCTACATACATTAGGAAGGAAAAAAAGGATGGTACTAGGGACGGCGAACATAGAATAATAGCTCAGAAGAAACATTTTATAATGATTCAGTGAAATGGGGTTTCATCGATCTATTATTTAACTAAGCAAATATTAATCACAAAGCTTATTATTTTTATTATGAATAATAATAATAATAATAATAATAGGAGGGGGGAGGGACTGGATTCATATGGGCCAAAATTATTTGATTGGTTAATGAAGTGTATTATTATTGTCGATCATCGTGTAATTGTATAGTCTAATAATCCACACGAACTAGTAGATCCATATAATAAATAATGAGCAGAATAAATGCATTTGAGGGTGGAATTATCCTAATCAATAGAGAGCATATTTGAGTGCATTTTAAAGCAAGATTCTTCTGTTCAACTTTCCGAATGCCATCATTTGTCAGCGATCAGTTACAATTCAACTTCCCATTTTCTATGGCAAACTGGTGCTTTGAAATTAATTGAATTATGAAAAAGCTAAGACCCACAAGCTAAGAAGATAGAGATGCTGCATCTCATGATAGGAAGAATAACATGTGTCAGTGATAAAAATTTGGAGTTAAAATATTTATTTTTTTATATATTCTTAGATTTGAGGATTTCAAGACTTGTAGAATTAGTCGAGATATATAGAAATTGAATCGAATATATGCTTTCATAATAAAAAAACATAGAGAACCATATCAGTTTTTAATACTAAGCTTCTCCACTTGTAACCATCCACTTCAAACCCATCCTTGTCTCCGTCATGAATAGATATAAGAAAAGGACTTGCCATACCATGAGATTCTACTTTAGCATGCTCAGCAGTAGGCTTAGCTCGCTTGGCCCTCGTGTTTTTTTAGCCTTTCTTAAAGTCGTGAGGTTCTACAAGAGAGTAGAGACTAATACACTAATTAGCATGACCCCCCACACCTGCCATGTCCATCTCTTTTCCATTGATGCTCCGAAAGGGGATTTGCTTATCGGACTTGGATTGCAGCCTGGATGCTCGAGCAACCCTTGATGTTTGAAGGGTGAAGATGTATGTTTGGCAAAGAAAATGTTTTTTCTGTGATTATTGAACAAGCAACCCTTTAAAGTTAAAGTTTCAGTGTCTAACTAAGAAACTTTTAAGCTGAAAGCATAATTATTGACCATTGATTTAATTCATGATCCAATATGATTCAAGAGATATAATCAGAACCGACAAATCTTTTATTTGTTTAATTAATGAAAAAAGAGAGACTTAGTTACAATTGCATGCAGCAATGGCAAACCATGTGGTCTAGTAATCTTCAATAAACAGAAAAGGATAAAGACAGGTTTGACTTGGGGAGACACGGGCTAAAGATTTACAACTCGTTTGATGGCTGAAAACAGGATAATAGCATTAGAAACATGCTAATGGCTATGTTAAAACATGAGAAACTTATTTTCTCAATTGTTAAAGCCCTTTGATGTTCCTCCAAAATTATCTACGAAGTCGGTAAGCGTAGCACGTCCACGATGGACCATCCTAAACCACTTTGATATCTCACCACCAATTGTTTTTTTGTGTATGCCAAGTTATTGCTGGCCACTAATCGATAAAACTCAAGAGTAGAATCGTTGGCAAATTAATTAATCTCAACCCGTGGAACTGTTGCTATAGGGCTTGAGTTTCCAAAATGAAGAAAAATTGCTGGTATAAAGATTCCTTGACTCTTATTGCCTCTCTGATGACCTCTTTAACTCCTCCTAGTGGGCAGAAGCCTGGCCAATCTCAATTCTTGATATCCTAAAATAAATAAAATTATCAATCTCAATTCTTGATATCCTAAAATAAAAATCCTAAACAAACTGAAAAAAACAAAATTACGAATCTCAATTCTTGATACCCTAAAATAAATAGAAAATAAAAGAAAATCATTATAAAAAAAATACAAATGATGTTGAACGTAGACGGGCAACATTAAATTGAAACCAAATAGTATGTCATCAGCTTGATTTAAACTTTGATGAACAAACCCAAATGAAATAAATCAGCATTCTGCATCCATTCTCAACTTAACCACCACTTCTTTACAAAAGAAAGAAGCCCAATTTAATATTATCATGTGGTTGCTAATATGATGACTAGTGGAGGTTTATAGAGTAGTTAATTTTTATATTCATGGGATTAATTGAAATGTGCACAAGTTGGTTCGTACATTTATGTTAATCTAAAAAACAAAAAAAGAAGAAGAAAGAAGCCAAATTTACGAAGAAATGTATCCAAGTGCAAAAGCGTTGCAGATAAAGTAGATTAAACAGCACCAAACAACATACATGGATTAGAAGCGACATGGTTTGGATTGGAACATGAATCCCCACTTAGCAATCTCGAGCTCAAGTCTCTCGTATATCATCATGATAATGATAGTAGGTAACTGTAAATCATAAAGAGAAGCATACGAGACCAGAAAAAATATAATCTCCCCCCATGCTTTCTCTCAAGTGCACTGCATCCTTCAATATGGCATACTCACTTTGCTAATCAATCCCATTTTTCACGGTTACTGAAACTTCCGGGCGCTTTTTATTTTTATTTTTGTCCTCGTAAAAAACCAACATTCCCTGCCTCCCTCTAAAATAACCTTCTTTTTTCTGCTTGAACCTTCATCTTGTTCGAGTTTAATTAAGCTGAAAGCTCTGTTTCTTATGGCAGTAATATTCTTATTGATGAGCATAAAGCTAACAGCTCTGCATGAAGGGGTGGCTTGGGAGTTGCTTTAAAGTTTGTGCAGGCGCTAGCCAAGATAGTATTGAGTAATATCTGGCAAGGGCACACAAAGTCGCAAGTTGTGGGTATGATTGGTTCAAGAACAGGGCTCGTGGGTTTCGACTTTACTACTCATCTCCTTTACTAAATTTTTAAATAAGTTCGGCAAGCATTAGAAAAGTAAAGCTAAGAAAGGAACCCCATTTCAAAGGGCAGCAAAAAGGAGTGTTAGAAAAATGAGCAAACTGATGTTAAAGAAGACGCTAATAAAAAATAAAAAAGAGAGGCAATAATAGTAAATGCAGGCTGTCAAGTCGCCTCCCTCCTTTCTTTTAAAACCTCCCATCAGCAGGAAAAACGTAGAGTTCATCAACCTCAAGATTTACAGAAAAGAACTCAACTAGAGAAAGAGAAACTGAGTTATTGGTTCAAGTTATCAACAGGAAAAATAAAATTCATAATGAAAGGAAGAGAAACCAAGAGAGCTCCATCAGCAGATCTGTTAGTGTGTTTTCCTTCTAGAGCCCATCTAACGTTAATGCCCAAATCCATTTGCAGTCCTGCAAGGCCCTCAGAAACCAGCAGACCCCACCAGAACCGCCATCACCACCAACAGCAACGCCACCACCACTTGAAGAAATCAAGCACCAGGGGTGTTGGCAGCCGAGCAAGGCCTCTCTTATGGACCAAACCCAAGCAAATGGGATCAGAGTTATCAGAACCAACATCACCTAAAGTAACGTGTGCTGGGCAGATCAAAGTCAGGCACAAGGCAAGTTCCTGCAAGAACTGGCAATCAGTCATGGAAGAGATTGAAAGAATTCACAACAGCAGGAAACACATAAAAAAACCAACTTGGATTGACTCATTTGGATTCAAGAAAGATATAATGCATTTCTTGACTTGTTTAAGAAACATAAGATTCGATTTTCGATGCTTTGGTTCATTTCCAGCTCAATCAGATATCACTAGTGATGATGACGAAGATGATGAAGAGTGTGAGGCATATCAAGAAAACCATGTTGGTGTCGAGGGAAAAGGTGACAATGAGGATTCAAGAACCATATCCTCTAAACGGTTCATGATGCTGCAAGAGAATCAAAATAGCACAACTGGGCTCTTCGAAGAAGAAATTAAACAGAAACAGAGGTCTTGCAATGATGAGTCTCTAGCCGCACCCTCTGTTCCACCACCTAATGCTCTCCTGCTTATGAGGTGTAGGTCTGCTCCGGCAAAGAGTTGGCAGGAAGAAGAAGAAGAAGAAGAAGAAGAAGAAGACGAAGAGGAGGAAGAGGAGGAAGAAGAAGAAGAAGAAAGGAAGGAAGAAGAGAAGAAAGGAAAGAATTTAAAGTCTTTAATGGAGGAAGAGAGAAGAAATAGTAAAAAAGAGAAGTTGGTAGTGATGGGCTATGATACTGATTTCTATAAACTTTCAACTGACATAGCAAAGGAAACATGGGTTGTTGGTGGAATGAGAGATTCATTATCAAGAAGTAGAAGTTGGAAGAGATGATCATGAGCCTGGTGATCCTGCTACTTTTTCCATCTTACAAGGTTCCTGCAAGGTAATTACTATCTCTGTTCAATAGTTAATCTTTTTATACCTTTTTGTTTTCATTTCATAATTGTTATGTGGGATCTGGAAATCAAATCCTGATCATCATTCCTAGTTTTGTACAGCTTTTCTATCCTTTCCCTGGAAATTAAGAATCCCGCTGCCATGTATATCCTGTACTGTAACTTGGCCTACCTGCTCAATTCAGAATCTGATCAGAGTGAAGCTTTTATTGTCTATTCGTAGTATTTTCTTAGTTTCCTTATTTTATTTTATTCCATTTTTTGAACAACTATTACCAGTGCTTTCTTGAGTTGTATGGAGGATGACGATAGTTGAAACTACTAACTTCATATCACTTACGTTATTCTATAGTCTTTGCTTGTTTTGTTTTTATGATTGGAAAATATATTTTTTTACAAAAAAAAACATGATTTTTTTCTTTGAATTATTTGCTTTATTATTTTTAGATGATTTTGATCTAGTAAATTTTTAAAAATTAAAAAATATTATTTCGATTTATTTCTCAGTGAAAAATATTATGACCAAAACTCTACATAACAATCGAAGTGTCACATGCAATTTGATACAGGTTCCCTGTCTCTCACAAGTTCGTCTGCTGATTTATTTTTCACAGAATGATCTTATGGTTTGCCTTGGAGGGGAATAAAAATCTCTGGCAAAATCTTCATCGGAATACTAAAATTTTCAGTAAAAGTCCACCGGAAGGAATTTGCGAAATTCGATTCCAATTTTTGGCTACTGGTACCCCCAAGAAGTTAAAGAAGGCAGCTAAAAAACTCTAAAAGGGTTAGCAGAGCAATAACTTGTTAACTCCAGTCTTGGATGTGCTCTTCAACAATCATAAGCTTAAGTTATTTTAGAATCTCTAGAGATTTACTTAGTCGATAAATAAGCTACATAATTAATCACAGCTTGTTAAAATTCACATGCTCTCTACCACGGCCGCCATGATTATGGAAAACTGAGAATCTGAGATCTAATATCAGTGATCCTACTTAGGTTGTCGAGATTTTATAGCTATACCAATATGGTGACGACAACTGATGTCACTTTTCGCACTGTGGAGAAAGTCAAGGTCAAAAGAAGAATTGAATGTTGTTGTCCTGTCAAGCCATGCCGAAACAGCGTCGTATAAAAAATGACTAAATATAATGCCATTCGTCCACGTGACAGAATTTATGCTGCGAGTCCCTTCACTGTAGTGACTAGTGAGTATTATTAATAAACATTAACATTGGCATTAACAAAACCTAATTTGCCATAGAATAGTAGCTAGGATTATAATATTATTATTGCTACTCCACTATAAAAACTTAACGATGATTTTTAAGAGTATTCAGGTCTTTTCACATGAACTATTTGTTATTTTCAAATTAATTTGGGATAAATATGTTTTAATTGCATTGTATAACAACTATAATATTTAGGTATTTTTGTATTTTTAAAAGGGTTTTTTATTATTATAAAGTCACCTAAAGGGCAATTTGGTATCCAATCCAATGTAAAAAAACAAATTAAAATACATAATAAATCTACTATAATGCTCTTAAAATAAAATAAAAAATTAAACTTGAGGTTAAGAGGATTTTTTTTAAGATAATCTTAATATGCTAAGCATCACAATGAAAAATTAATAGAATACATGCCTCCTATCATAATTGATTAAGTGTTGAAATAATTGTTCATAAATTATGCTGCTGTCAAAACTAAAAAGTCTTCTAATCTATATCAAAACTATAGCGTTTCTTTGTATAGATAGAAGACATACTTCCTGTGGCTAAACTAAGCAACTTTTAATATATATAGACTAGGGATTTTTTATATATAATGTAATTTTGCAACTCTATCTATCATAGATGTGTATGGCTCAATACTCGAGTTTAATGGGCTCTAAGCTTTAATTACGTTTAATTTAGAATTAACATGACATATGGTCCATTTAAAAAAAAAATTCTAGCATTTTTTTACTTGAAATGTATAACACCATCTAAAAAGTGACAATATCTTTATAGAGTTCAAAATATCTAAGTAAATAAAAACACTTAAACTTAAATAAAAAAACACAATATATAAATCATAACGTTCACAATATATAATTAAATACTTCATTTCATGTATTACAATGTTTTGCATTCTCAAAATAAACACTTATTAATTAAATAAACTTTATGAATGAACTTTTAGTAATTTATTTGGGTCCAACTTTATATATCTAAATAGATATAAAATTAATATTTAATATGCATAAAAAAATACTTTAGTCTCTAAGAATAACATAAAAAATATCTAACAATCAACTAAAATAAATGAAGATAAACATCAAATGGATTAGCTAGACCTGAAGAAACAATAAGATATTTATGAGATTTATAATCATTAGTGCTAATATTCTAAATGAGCACTTTATATTCCTTCACTTTCTCTCTTATAATGAGATGTTTTATGTTGATATGTTGGTTTGGTTTCATCTCTTATTATTATAGAAGAAAATTGTAGACACATTATCACAATGTATATTTATTAGTCTTGATATGAAATTTATAACTTTAAAATCATAAATAAAATTCCTTAACCAAATCACTTGTGTTATTATTTCATAACATGTAATGAATTCTGCTTTCATAATGGATGAATAAATAATAGTTTGTTTAATACTTTTTCAAGATACAACTCCTTTAGTAAGAAGAAAAATATATCAATAAGTGGACTTTCTTTGTGTCCATGCCACTAACAAAATCCATCTTTGAATAACTAATCACCTCAAGGTGTTTAGCATGCATATGACTCAACTTATAATCTTTGGATCTTTAGATGTACTTATTGAATTTCTTAGGAGCTTTCTAATGGTCAATTCCTGGATTACCCAAGAATTTTCCCAACATTTGTATTGTAAATGCCAACTTAGCTCTTGTATAGATATTTGCATGCATCAATCATTCAATTACCTATGCATAAGATATATTAATTATTTTCTACTTTTTCGATGTATTTTATGGGCATTGATTTTGATGATTTTATCATTTTTGACAATAGAAGTCATAATTTGATATTCTGAATCTTTCAAAAACTTTTTCAACATAGGACTTTTAAGACAATTATAATATTATTTTAAATTTATCTTTGTGAATCTTTATGTCAATAACATAAAAAATTTAAACAAAATCTTTAATAATATCAAAGTTATGAGAAAAAACTTCTCTTGAAACTCAAATCACTACTTGCAAGAAGAATATATCTGTATATAAAACAAGCAAAATATATTTTCTCCCATTAATCTTAAGTTATATACATTAATTAACAATGCTCTCAATAAAACCATATAAAATAAAAACATTGTCAAATTTAATATAACATAATTACGAGGCCTATTTTAGTTCATATATCGATTTCTTTAGTTTACAATACAAGTGACTACTTGTGTCATTATAAAGAATTCAGGTTATTTTAAATATATATTTTCATCCAAAATTCCATTTAAAAATGAGTTTTTAATATTTATTTTGATTTTACTCTAAATTAAAATATGCTACTAATATCATTATTATTCTAAATGAATCCTTTCTAAAAACTAGAAAAAATATATTATAATAATATATGTTTTTTTAGTATAATTTTTAATAACAAGTCTAATTTTATTTCGGTCGATGTAAACAAAAACAACTTCTTGGGTTTTATTAATCCATTTAGAGCTTGTTTGGGAGAGCTGTTGCGGTAGCTTTTCAAAGTGCTTTTTATGCAGAAATATATAAAAATGATATTTTTTTATTTTTTAAAAATTATTTTTGACATCAGCACATCAAAATGATCTAAAACAATAAAAAAAATATATTTTTATTGAAAAAAAATAATACACCACAACAAAACTGCGGTGCAAAAGCTGACCCAAACAACTTCTTGCAACTAACGAAATCAATGTTCAGGGGTTTTTTTTTTTAAATCCATTTTTTTATAAAAATGATATTTTTTTTATTTTTTAAAAATTATTTTTGACATCAGCACATCAAAATGATCTAAAACAATAAAAAAAATATATTTTTATTAAAAAAAAAATAATACACCACAACAAAACTGCGGTGCAAAAGCTGAACCAAACAACTTCTTGCAACTAACGAAATCGATGTTCAGGGGTTTTTTTTTTAAATCCATTTTTAGCCGAGCATGTGGGATGGCAGTTGATCTTACTTGAGCTGTTAATGTCTTTGTTTTTGTGGTTGTACCAGTATTTATAAAAATTATTTTTTTTTATTTTAAATATTTTTTTTTTATATTTTTAAATTATTTGGATACATTATTATCAAAAATAATTTTTTTTAAAATAAAAAAAATATTATTTTAATATATTTCTAAATGAAAACTCCTTCAACAAAACAACTACATTTATTCTCTTTCAGCCCAGCTATGAACTCTGAATGAGTGGGCTAGTTTCATGTCAGTCAAACCTCATAATGGCTTGAGTGCTCGAGGTGGCCAGGGATAGTTGGTTCACGTTTACCATCAGAGTGTAATAATTTCTTGATCTTTCTGATAGACTGTAAGAAGCATCCAATAGATTCGGCAGACTACCATTCTGGTGGGTTGAATATATATGCAGAATCTATAAAACAAATTCTATTATAAGGCGATAATAGTTATTTTTTAAATTAATTTTTATCTGAAAATATATTAAAATAATTTTTAAAAAATTATATCAAAATAGTCTAAATAATAATAATTTTTAAAAATAATTGTTTTAAAAAATATTTTAAAACATAAAAACGAACAAGTCATTATGTCAAGACTATGTATCTAACAAACTGATGACTAATCTTTAGAATCCAGGGTTGTGACAAAAAAAAAAAAAGAAAAAAAAAAGAACTATTATTTTTCTGTTTTTACACTATAATAAAATTCTGTCAACAGCTACACTTAATTTCAGAAAATATCAAATTAATATTAATCAATATAGTAAGAAAGTGGTTCAATTACCACATGTAAAATAATCCTAATATGCTAAAAATATAAACACGATGAAAAATTATTAGGATATATATAGCTTCTGTCATAATTGATTAAGTATTGAAGCAAGTATTTAAAAAGCTCTGTGCTATTAAAAATAAAAATCTTCTAATTTATGCCAATACTTTTTTTTTTTTTCTGTATGTAGATAAAAAACACAAACTTTTCATTATTATTTTTTTAGCAAGGCTAGAGACTCTATATAAGTGATTTTGCATCTCCATCTATTATGGATGTATTTAACTCACTATTAGAGTTCAATAAGATTTAAGTTTTAATATTCACTTAATCTAAAAAATCTAAATGACATATGGGTTGCCTTAAAAAATATTTTGATTTTTTTATAATGTTTCTTTTGTAATTATAAAGTTAGTTCAAGGATAATTTTATATTCAGCTCAATAAAAAAAAAAATTATTGAGTGCATGTGTACGACACCGAGAGGTGCCTGGGCATTTTATGAGCACGTGTAACAACTCCTAAGATTCAAAAATACCCATTCACCATGTCATCACCATGTCATTGAAAGCATTGACATGTCATTTTTTTGTTGGTGTGATGTGTGTCTCCAATAATGGTTTGGTTTGTCCCCATTAGATCTATCTATTTTCATTTTCTTTTCTCTCTCCTCCTTTGAAAATCACTATTTTTTTTAATTTTATTGTTCAACCAAAATATTATTTTTTATTTTTATGTTAATGTTGATCCTTATTCTTTTTATTTTTTTGGTCATTTTAAAATTTTAATTTTTCATTCCATTTTCACTCTTCAATAAATAAAGTATTTTGTTTTTCGACTTCGATTTTTATTCTTTTAATTTATATTTCTTAACCCTTATATATAATTGAGAATGTTAAAACGAGCTTGACGAGAGATTTTGTGTTAACTCTACTCTAATTACAAAGGTTATAAGTTTGTCATTTTAACTTAGATTGATCAGAACCAATTTTTCTTGTGTCTTTTTTTTACTTCATTTTGTTCTTCAGTATTTAAAGAGTTGTTGATCCATCTATTTTTTTTAATCTAATTGAATTAAAATATTCTTATTCAACTTAGTTGAGTTTATCATCAAAGTCAAGTAATTTGTTTTTTTTTTTTTTAAATCTTGGACAACTAAAATAATTTTTTATATAAAAGATATTCTGGCCCTTGACATAGCATGAACACGAAAACTAATGAGATGGTAGTTATGTTCAATTTCCACAGTTCATTATGACAAAATTAACTCTCTATTTTTCCGGTATTTGCCTAAAAACTATATTCAAATAAATGTGTACCAAATAAATAAATAAATAAATCAATGTTATGATAGATATTTATTATAATGAAATTTCATCCATTACTATATATCTTTTGTATAGTGTATTATAGCAATTGTTACATATCTTTACCAACATTGAATATAAAGGTATTTAAAACAAAAAATCTTTAGAAAATGAAAAAGATAAAAAATAATCACACGATGTGTATCTATCTATCTATCTATCTATCTATAAGGAGCAAAGATTTCTCAGTGCTCTTCAACTCTCCTCCCTCTTTCATTGGAGTGAAGCATCTATTTATTTTCAATCCATCTAGCATTCATATGGTTTGGTTTAGGACTCTAGAATCATGAAAAGAGCTTTCAACGGTATCTTACAATATATCTAAGAGATTAATTGTGATCAAGGTTGTCAAAATCGTGATTTTGACACGACACAGAAAGCGTTTCTGAAACTCGGATCGTAAGATCGGATCGTAAAATCGTACCTGAATTTATCCGTACAAAAATCATAAAATCACAACTAAATTCGTGTAAGCAGAAAAATCATAAAATCATAAGTAAAATATTTATGAATACAATACATCATTATTATGGACATAAAACTTCATTAGTTAAAGTTCATTCATGATTTAAAATAACTTCAAAATATATTACAAAATAATAACAAGGTTAGATAACTTGGACATCTAAGGTTAGATGAATAGATGCTGACAACTTGTTTCGTGTTGTGCGATAAATAGACATTTGTCATAGTTATGGGTAAGTTATAAATTAAACAGTTATTAGATTTCTATTAGAACGGAAATCTTCTAGCTTAATGAATGAATCACAGCCCAGTATGGAGAAAAGGTGAAGAGAGCCTGCCTCCTCGGTTCAGAGTCATCATGTTCTTGCACAGGAAACCTACCAGGTTTGTTTTCTCAGCTGTGCATAATTTTCATGAATGCTTTCTGTTTAATTTGCCTGACATGACCTATCACACACACACACACGCGCACACACACACATATAAGAAACTTTCAAAAACTGAAATTTTCTAAGCTCGATTTATACTTGTGTCAGCTAGCTACAACTTTCCAGAGCAGTTTAGCTTCATTTCAAGGCTTGTTTGCACAAAAAATTATACATAAGTTTTATAAGAGACTAGCCTTACGAAAGAATATCCATCCAACCACAAAAATAAGAGAGAACAAATAACATTTGACTGGTCCAGTATAAGAAACAACACAAGCCTATGCACAACAAACAACTTGTCCACTATATCCTGTGCATAGTTGCTTGCAAAGTTATGGAAACAACAGAGCACCAAGCATACCGGGCAAGACATGCAGCCAGCACAGATTAAAGTTTTCTGTTTCCTAGAAAATGTTTCTAAAGAACTGAAAATTCTCCACAAGTTAACACAATCAAAGTGCTTCCTTCATTCCTAAGCACATCATTCATTCCAAAGCATGTGGAATTTCATAAGAACCTAAAATTTCAAAATTTTCAGTTCAAATTTACTCTACCTTAAGTTCTAACATACAATTGAACCTCAAATTTCCATATTCTCGATAGTTTATGATCCTTTCAAAGGCTCATTATCATGAACACAAATTAATTCCGACTTGGAACAAAGGAAATCAAAATACTAGAAAGAAAAATAACCACACCATCAATATTTTGTTTTCATACCATCAACACCAAATCAAGCACGCCGTTTTAATCATATTTTATCACAATTTGCAGGGGCATATAACATTCAAAGATCAAGCTTGCACTAAACTTAAACGGCGACGGCAACAAAGATAGACAAATTTGGGGAAGTTTGACAGCTCTTCTCCAGTAAGCGAGAAGACGATTCGAGAGATGAGATGAGAGGACAATTTGGGGGAGGAAGAGAAGGATGACAACAGCTAGGGAGGAGATCGAGTGTGAACTGACAAGAGAAGAAGCGATTTGGGGAAGAGAACGGGTTTAAGGCATGAAAAAGAAAGAGTGAAGACTGAAGACTGAAGAGTGAATGAAGGGCGCCTGAAGACCGAACACCTGGGATCGTAAAATCGGACAGATCTGGTTCGGTTTTACGATTCCATACGAGTTAGACCGGGTTTGACTGAATTTGACCCAAAACGAGTTTCAACCCTGAGTTAACACGTTTTGATGAGTCAACTCGCAAACTCGTACGAGTTTGCGAGTTGACTCGCGAGTTTGACAACATTGATTGTGATCACCTTTCAACGGTCTATATTTTTTTCAATGAGATAAAATCTAAAAAACACTTTAATGATATTTTTCAGTCCATATGAACTTGTTGATATTAAAACAACATTTCATATCTCTAGAATATATACTTTTATTTTATCATTAAAATACAAATGCATAAGAAAGTGAAGAAAAAGAAGAAGCAATGAAACAGTGGATACCAAGCACACCACAATATCAATCATAGGGAAATCAACAGAAATCATGTTCTTTCCATTGATAACCACCAATCACAATATTTATAAATACTCTTTTTTTTTTTTAAGTTAGCCAATCCACCGGAAGAAAAAAAACTCTCCTTTCTTTTTCAACAAATCATTAGCAAACTGGATAGTTTGCTGATCCGGCAAAACAAAATAAATGGGGTGGGAGAATAAAGGAGTGCACAGATCGTCCCTTGATCTTGGTTTAATCTATTTGAAGAATCTAATTATCCTCAAGCAATTCCAACTCTAATTTATCTCCACATTAGTTTAATCCGTGGTGCTGCAACGTCGATTTCTCATCTGATTGTTTTTTTTAATCTGCTTGCTCGCAAATTTGCAGACCAAATACAACCAGCCCATATTATTTCTCTCTCAATGAGTTTTCTTTTCTGTCTCCATTCCAATGCTATGTGCACGTATCCATGTTTACCGTCGTGTCAAATTGTCTTCAACGGCTGTATAACTTGACTGATTTTTCTAATAATTCGCGGTGGTTGCCGGGAATTTCCTTCACCCTCGATCCGTTCTTGTATATCTTGAATGATGGCAAAAGTGTCACCCTCTCTGACTTTGCTAAGTAGGGATGGTCTTCAACCTCCACCTGAAATCATCAGTGCAACAACGATCAATTATTATCTCTTACTGTTCACTTTGACCTTTTGCTCCGAGACACATAATTCCCTTCGAATTATAGTCAACGGATTTATTTAGTTTACAATGCAATAGTTGCAGCAGATAGCAGACCTTGAGAAAGTTGACGGATGGGAATTTCTTGGAGACTTGCACCATCAGCTGCCACACTGTTTGATCATTATGTTTGCCACAAAAGAGTACCACAGACATCCCTGCCAATTCATGCATCAAGGTGTATTGTCCTCGTCAAATGCTTAAGAAAACACGCGCGCAAATGCTTAGATTCTGGACTTACCAGGTGAAGTTACAAAGTGTCTAAAACGCTCATTACTGGAAACAAACACCAAATTTGAACCAAATTTGAGGTCCTGGGTGTCTTCGCCACGTTGCTTTTTAAGCTGAACCTGTGCTTCAAACAAGGCCCGGCCCACTTCCTCATCTGCTGGTCTCTCTCTTATCAGCATCTCAAAATCCTGAATTGAAGCCTCCCATCTTCCCAGCTAATCAAGCAATAAATAAATTAATTAAACTGAACCGATTTGTGAGCAATGGCTTAAATTTTGACAGCCACGCCCATCTCGAATCACTCCAGTCATTAGTGATACTCGTATTTACCTCGGCATTGCAATGAGCCCTTCTTAGCCTTGCCTTGCTATAACTGGGTTGTAAACTAAGAGCCGCAGTGCAGTCTTCTATAGCCTTTTCAAATTGGCCGAGCTTGAACCGACAGGCTGCTCGGTTGCATAGTAAAATTGAGTTGCAAGGTTCATTTTCGAGGCCTTCACTATATGCGATACAAGCCTCAGTGAATTTTGATGCCTTGAATAACAAGTTGCCACTCAATCTAGCAGATGCTACAGCTTTAGCACTTTTTACCACTGGGCTAACCTCCCTGTTTCTGGGATCCAGTCGAGCAGCTTGCTGGGCTGTAGCGATAGCATCTTCAAACCTATTAACAGCAACCAAGTTTGATTCAAATTGCTCAATTTTGTGATCAATATCTGAGTATTTGTAAATTCAGCAGCATAACAGAATAAATTCATCAATGGAAAATTAGCTCCATCATCTACCATTTAATTTCTCTATTTGATGTTAATTAATTAAATAAAGTCCGAAGAGCATCTAACAAGGAAAAGAAAAAGGAAGAGGAAAAAGTAAACGAGAACAACAACTCCCTTTTGATGACACCTCTCTTTGAAATACTAGGGAGATGGCCCAAACGATCAACATTTTAATTGGTCAACATCATTCTCTAGTGGGAATTCTGAGAATAAAGTGTTGTTCTCCTGTTTCTCAAGTTAGTGCTAGCGCAGAGACGCATTCGACATCAGGAATTCAGGATACAAGAGCCTAACTTACAAAGTGAAATACTTTTACCAACCTGCCGGCAGCCATGTAAACCCGTGCTTCGGTCAATAAGAGATAAGATGCGATAGTCGGGCCAAATAACTTGGCACAAGAGTCAGCAGAAAAATTCGGTCTCTTTTGATAGGCCGTGTAGGCTTCTTGGTGCCTGTGGAGCCTCAATAGGGCCTCAGCTTGCATAGCGAAAACCTAGGTGTAAAAAAGAAGCCTGCTTAAGAATAAGTTTAATAGCTACAGGTAGTTTATACAGCTGTACTGGGAACTATTTTCCTCTGCCGTTGAAATAAAGTAAAGAGAGAAGAGAAAATAAGGTTCAAATTCGCTCACCTGTGGAGCTGAATCAGCACCATAGGAAATTGTTTGCTCAGTCTCTTTCAGCAATCGAGACCATTCTTCTAGTTTTCGAGCTTCGGTGCACTTGTTCAGGCTCTTTTGAAGAGCATGAGCTTGAGCAAGGTCTTTGGAATCAGTAATGGGGCCAGACTTTTTGTAGTGACTCAGAGCCTTCTGTGTTTCGCCCAGTCTGCATGGTGAAATTCACATTAATTTTTATAGGATCTCTTCACCGTTCCAATTTTATCATTCAGAAATAAATAAATAAAGTTGATTATTATAGAATAAAGCTTTAATTTATGAGCTCTGTTTAGGACACAAAACTCTACTGGCAGTCATACAAGGCATACCTGAAATATATTGTTGCCAAACGGTAATGGGCTCTTTGATAAGAAGGATCGAGCCTAATAGCTTCTTTGCACTCAACGACGGCTTCTATAAGACGGCCTAATCCTATCAAAGCAGCACTTCTATTGCTTCTATATGTTGCCTTGGTTGTATCACGGGCAATTGCGCGATCATAGAAAGCCAAGGCCTCTTCAAATCTTCCCTGCTTGTATCTCTCATTTCCCTTATTCTTTAAAACCTCAGGATCCATGCTGATTATCAGACCCTGTCCCTGCTGAAACTCGTCACTAGGCTGCCTCACAATGTTGCCCATAACACAATTGGTGCCAAGTTTACTATAGCCATTTCTGGGTCTCGAAGAGAAATTTACCTTCTGAAGGTTCCTGTGAAGGTAATCCACTGTCGTGATGGTTGCGTTAGGACTGTTATTCCCTATAAAACTCCCGTTTATTGACTGTCTTAGGTTGCCCAAATTGCCTAACAACATTGCATTGCCAGAAGTGGCTCGAACAAGAGCTTTGCTGTCATTGGACTTTTGATGATTAGCTATGACATTTCTGCTGCTAAGCTCTATGGAGTCACTGGTAGAGTCCCGTTTTAGCTCAGCCTTGTCGGTTTGAAATACTTTAATCCGCCCTGAGCTTGATGCGGATGCTGTCGAGCTTCTTGCAGCATCTGAGGGTCTCTTACCTTCTTTATTTTTAAGAGAGGTCGAGGGCCTTGGAGGAACCAAACCATGCCGTTTTTTCCCAAATTTTGACGAAGACATGGGAAAAATGGAGGGATAAAGGATGCCAGGCTCGGGCTTGTTTTGTTGCCTGTTTGAATTATGGATAGGATGCTTCTTTGAATTACTATCAATACTGGGCAGGCTGGTGATACTGTTGCTGCTCTCTGCAGGGAGTGAATGCACTGAGGTCTTTTTCGGCCAGAATAGCCGTCGTAGGAAAGCTCCCTTAGTCAGGCCACAGCCCAACTCGTTCTCCATAGTGTATGTTGTGATTTCTGCCATGATTCACTCCAGGTTTATATTGCCTTGCCTCGTGAGATAATACTTTATAGACAGAGGAGTTAAAATGTTTCTCAGCCAAAAATAAAATAAAAAAAATTAAGATAAGAATGTTAGAGTAAGCATGATGTTTCTGGGTTTAGAATTTTAATGAAAAGAAAGGTTAAAAACCCTTTGCCTGAATCAATTTAAAGAATTGATGTGGAAGAAAATGCAAAAGTGAGGGGGAGAGAGAGAGAGAGAGAGAGAGAGAATGATGAATGGCTTGAATAAGAAGGTTTCGAGGCTCCTTGGAAGGTAGGTGTATATATTCTCCAAGAGTGGCTTCTAAGAAACAAACTTCAGAGAATTTCAAGCTGGGACTTCGTCCTGGAAAAAAAAAAAAAAAGTGTACAGGCAAGGGAACACATTTTGTTGCATATAGATTTGTATTTTACTGTGAAGAGAATGCTTTGCCGGAAATTGTTTCAAAAAGGGTAGGGCCAATATCCCACCTGACACAAAACAAATTCATATTCAAAAATTGCAACCTGCTGGCCCCATGCATGCTCACTGAAATACAAGGTTGCTTCATGTATCATGAATTTATCAAGCCTAATATATACGATCTTCAGCACATGGGATTTGCGGGTTAGAAACATATGATTTTCTTATTTATTTTCCTATGCTCTCTTCAAAATCCTGTTGCCACGGCCTAATCTTTAGACTTTTATTCCTGCAGTTACTACCTTCTCCTTCCTTGCATTTATTGGACGACAGAATATCTTTCTTCACACGATTTGGAGCCTGGAACCATATAAAACTCTTGCAATTAAAGGTAGTGTTCACTTTGGACACAGGCTTGCTAGCCTGGAGTTGGCTGCTCAAGCTTTGTTTATTTGTTCTTGAAAATTAAAAACATCAAGTTCAGTACCAAAAACAAAAATGAAAATAAACCCTTGGGCTGTTTTGAGTGGTCTTATCCAAAGTTGTCAATACCGTTTCGGTAACCGTTTCGTTTTTTTTATTGGTACGAAATGTTTCGGTTTCGGAGCGTTTCGGTGTGCCGTTTCGGGGTTGTACTGTTCATATATAATTAATTAATTATATATGTGAAAAAACTTAAAAAATAAATTTTTTTTTTATATAAAATCAAAGTTGATATAATTTTATTTTTTTATAATATATATTTTTTAATTTTTATTATTTTTATTTTTGTATTTTCAATACATCTCATAAATAATAAATAATAGTATATAACTATATACACATACACACACACACACACATATATATAATAGTACACGGGAGAACTATATATATATATATATATATATATATATATATATATATATATATATAATATAGGCGGGATAAGGCATATATATATATATATATATAATATAGGCGGGATAAGGCGGGAGAACTATTAATATATATATATATATATAGGACACGGGAGAGGCGGGAATTAAAATTTTGGCATGGCCGGAACGGCACACCCGGGGTGATTCCAGTGTGTTTTGGCCGGTATTTGGCCGGTATTTCCGGTACCGACCGGTATTCAAAACGAGATGAAAACGACATCGTTTTGTTTTGTTTTTTTGCCTGGTACGAAACGTTTCGGCCGTTTCGACCGAAACGAAACGGTATCAATAACTTTGGTCTTATCACCCCAAAAGTGCAAATATGTTTTTTCATAATTTTCTTAGCTAGCAATACGTGTCTTTTTTTGGGTTACTGCTCAGTCGACCCGACCCGACCTATATACCCTATACATAATTTATTTTTATATTTAATGGTTTGTGGATTAAATATCTATTTTTGTTTTATTTGAAAATACTTCAGCTTCAAAGCGCTTGCTAGTGAGCTTCCTATATATTAATTCAATATAGAAAAAAAGAACTTGTCTCTTTATACGAGAGAAAAATAGAGGTAACTAGAATTTATTATTGAAAATTGGGAATATAAGCCAAATTCATAGATATTTGTAATATTCGTAGTAAATTTATGGATAAAAAAATTGAATAAATAGAGTTAAATATAATTATACATCCAAATTTAAATTAGCTATATTCATGAACAGCCACGAAATATACGATGATTTCAATAGGTGTTTAAAGAGTTTGTTTGGTAGGAGCTTCATGTCTGTTGGAGAGTATAGTTAAAATTATTTTAATAGGTATTTTTTATTTAAAAATATATTAAAATAATATTTTTTTAGTTTTTAAAAATTATTTTTGATATCAGTACATAAAATAATTTAAATCATTAAAAAAATTAATTTAAAATAAAAAAAATTAGTTTTTTAAAAATAAAAATAAAAATAATTTTTTTATGAATAAACATTTATGAAATAAAATGTAAAACAAGTGACTAAGTGTTATAGGTTGACAGCAAAGTAAGACTGTTGGCATGGACCACATGGAATCACGACCAGCTGTGTAAGTGCCTTTATTTATTTATTTATTTTTGCGCTGACCCTCTATTATTTCAATTTTGGTGTCGTTTTGTGTCGACAGTGATGGGCTTTCATGGAAAAAAGGTTTACAGAAGTGTGCATGGATCGACCTACATGTCTCCTGCTCATAACCTGTCGGTGCCGCCTTACAGTTAACCCTTGTAATCTGCTATAACTCCTTAGTTATGGAGCATCCTCCCTGCTTCGGACGGCATTGCAAACCCTGATTATGCTCTTGTCTTACCACTGTTTTTGTCATTTTATATATTTATTTTTCAGAATAGTTAAATCATCTCGATGCTCTTAGTTGCTATTTATTTTGTTAGGGATAATGTATTTATTTACAGATTTCATCCTTCTTTGGTGTTTTTCTAACAAGTTTTATGTCCATTATTTCTTTTGTAAGTTCTTTATTAATATTTCTCTATAATTTTACCCTTTAAAATTAAATTTGTTGAGAGTTAAGCTTGGATTTAATTGCTTGTTCTTTTCCTCTATTTTTAAGCTGATTTTTTTTCTTCTTATTTTTGGATTTATTTAAAAATTAATTTCACTGTTACAATTTTTTAATCTATAAATAATATTTTTTAATTTCACCCCTATGATTTTTTTTAATTTTTTAAATGTTGTCTCTATTTTTTTTTCTATCTATTCTGTTTTGAATCATATTTTTTCAATTTTTATCCTCAGTTTTTTTTTTCAAACTTTATCTAATTTCTTTTGTTGCAACTTTTTTTTTGTACTTTGCAAGTTTTTCTTATTAATAATTTTCCAAGTAAATCTTTATTTTTATTGATCATTAAAAGTATTTTTGTTAATCTATTTAAATATATATAAACAAATCTGTCGTATCGGTTGATGCCGCAGAGCAGCAGCCGCTGTGGTTCTCAAGTCAAGATCAAATTCGTAAAACGACAAATTAAAAGGAGTTTTAGATACCGTTGTGCGCTCACTGCCGCAATGGTCGTTGAGTGAAATTACAAAATCATGCCATAGCGATAATACTTGCGCCTGTCATCATATAAACCACAAATCTGGTTGAGGGTTGCAGTTGATCTTTATTGGACCATCACAAAATCTGGAAGATCTAATGGCCATGATTGCTAGTTGGTTAATTCCCCTAAAAGGGCATTGGTAGATTAATTTAACACTCAGATCCCAACTTTTTATGCATTCTTTTTAACTTGGGTGAATTCAACTCCTACTTTATTTGCCGACAAGAAAGAGAAATTTCTCCGAATCTTCGCTCCTGCTTTTTACCAGCCAAGAGATGGAAACATGGAGAGTGGCAGATGTGTAAAATCCCTGGAGAATCAGTCTCTTTCCCCCCTGCTAAAAGCTTTAAAGCTAGTCAAAGTGTACAGCTACGTTGGAAAAAAACATAAGAAGAAGAAGCACATGTAGCAGCCTATATCTGTTGAGATTTTCTTTTTGTGTCAAAGGTACTCATTCTTTTCAAAACCATATTTCTTTTAAAAAAAATTATCTCTTTTTTATTTTTATTTTTCAGTTTTATCTTTAATTATTTAATCGGTTGAGAGTTTGATATTATAATTTTTTAGATCTCATGATTCGGGTAACATGCTTTAAATATTAGACCGCCTAACTTTAATTGTTTTTAATTTCATCCCTCATCATCTGGATTACTCCATATTTTTCTATGCAGTTATCATTTTCTCGTCTAATTTTATTGAATGCTTTAAGAATCTTTTAGAGATATATTTCTATAATATTGTTATGTGTTTATTTCTTGTTATGTATTTTTTTTTTCTAATCATATTATATTAGCCAAGCTTATTTAATTCATTCGGAGTCGATGATTAGAGTCTTAATTTACTTCAGGCAAATCCTTGATGCATCCGCATCCTAACTCGTGATTATTTTTTTCAAGGATGTGGTCACATTTCTCAAAGAGCTTTTCTACATTCTATCCTATGCAAATCTTGTTTCCAATTGTGTTTTAAAGTGTTTTTAAAACTATTAAATTTTTTATTTTATTTTTATTTGAAATTAAAAATTAATTTTTTTTTGGTATTTTTAGATTATTTTTATATGCATATTACAAATAATTTAAAAAAAATAAAAAAATATCATTTCGATTCATTTTTAAATAAAAAATACTTTTAAAAAAATAACATCAACTTCAATGTTAAACAATCACTAAAGTTTACATTAATTAGCAGGAAAAATACACATAATTGGAATTGGAGTAGTTTTCTTAAAAGAAAAGGTTAGGCTATTAAATAAATAAGTAAAAAGAACAGAATTCAAGGCTAGATCGTATGCTGGCCAGTGATGAGTCTAAAATATCAACGGTGGGGTTTTTGCCCGATAGTGCATGCATGGCACGCACGCACACTACATTCATTTTCAAAGATGAAATGATCATAGAAGATAATACAAGTATAATTAAAGGATGGGTCGGACCCAAACTTTGTTGCTGTGCTTTGAAACTTTTCCCACCATGGCCCTTCGGTCGATATTGAGCCATGATCAACCATATCAAATTGATTCTGTTGAACGAAAATATTGGGATTCCGGCTGGGTCATGAAGATCCCTTGCATCCCTAGCTAATCGGCAAGATAAGCAACACGCCGAAGCCATGGGGTAAAAAATGACTAGGAATGTCACACGAACAGGTTTCAATTATCCATCTCTGTGACTCTGTGAACGTAGGCTGGCTGCCCCTGATTATCCAAAACTCTTTCTGGAAATAAGAAACCCAAATATATTTTGAAAGTTCATAAACAAATAAAACTCTAATCATTATAGATTTGTAAAAAAAATATATGTTATAACTGGAACTTAAGATTTGTTGTAAATATTGCAAATCATTTGTCATCACAACACATAATGATTACCTAATTATCCAAAACTGTTTCTGGTTTTACACCATTCTCATTTTTATGTTAAGCTCGAAAGCTGCGAATAATTTTCTCACGTTGGAAACCCGTACAAAGGGATGATATAGACCTTATGCTGAGCCTCTAATTGAAAGATTCAAGGAGTGAAGGGTTGAAACATGGATGAGATGGTGGCAAATGCTGGGACTTGGCACGTGTGATTGCATCGGCAAGTGGTTGAACTTGAGAGAGCGGAAAGGGCTGCCCGTGCATTTTGCGTAAAGGAAAGCAGCAGCAGGTGGTCACATGATCCAAAGCCCATGAAACGTACGCACCACTACGCCTCACCCAAGCTTCAGGAGAAAGCATTTTGGGGTCATTGGATTTGCTTCGCATCGGGATCACCTCAACAAGACATTCTGGGTTATCTTCACCCCTCTCTATGCACTCACCTCCCATCGTCAACACAGAAAACAGCATTTCTGTGAATCACAGCGCCAAATAACTAATATTATCCAGAACAAGGAACATTTTGCGATACATTTATACTGAAGAATCTATAATATCTTCAATAATTGGCTCAGCTTAACTTTGCCATCACATGGTCCACTTGCTGTTATAACCGAAAACTTCAGCATGAGAAAAAGAAACATAACTTGCAACTGAAGTTGGCGAAGGAATTGTCTAACTTGATCTATAATTCTGCACAAGTTTCATAGTAACAGAGGCCAAATCAGCCCAACTGGCAATTGCACCCCCACGTCCGGTTGTTCATGCATAATCACTATCTTGATTTGTGTGTGTGTTTGTGTGTTTGCATCTGTGTGTCAATGGTTTTATATAATATTGATTTAGTTAATGTAAATATATTTAATTCATTAATGAAGACTTGTTTTACCAACAATACCCATCAAATCTTTGATTTGTTTGATTATAATTCTAAAGTAAAGATAAACTTTTTGGAACAAAATTTATAATTATGTTATTAATATTGCTTTAAAATATTATTCCTAAAATATTCATTGTCAATGTTATATTAAAACTAGATATTAATTAGAATTATTAAGACTAATATGTATTATAATTTTTTTTATGAAAAAAAACAATTATTATCACAAGAAGATGAATGGTGGATATGCCTCTTGGTTTGAAGGGTTTTGAGTTTAATCATAAAATATAATTTTGCATGAATTATCATCTAATATCATGGTTATTAAAAAACTTATGGTTTATGAGAGGCGGGATAAAAATATTTTTGCACAAGGAAAAAACACATTATCTCTAATACACTCTATTTATGATAAATTATATTATTAATTGATTATTATTGCAAGTAATATTTTTATTTGTTGGTCTAATCAAAAGTTAAAAATGTATATTTCTTTGCGAGGAAATTTTTTACCATGTCTAAATATCGGTACAACAAGGTTCTATATATATTATTTTATATTGAGTAATAAATGATTTTTAGATAATGGATAATCCTGTGAATACTTAGTTTTGATATATATATAAGCTTTTTATTCGTTTAATAATAAATAAAGTAGGAATTAAATATTTCATCTGTTATAGTCATTACCATCCCAAACGATAATTGACAACCAAAAATCTTGTTCAGTGGCTCTCTCTCTCTCTCTCTCTCTCTCTCTCTCGCTCTGGTGAGGCTGTTTTGGGTTCGAAAGAAAAGAAAAGGCAAAATTCAATCCGAAACTGAGCTGGGCTCACATAATTCATTTATGCTTGCTGACCCTAAGATGTTCATTTCTCCTAATATAAGGCCTTGGAGAGATTAAATGGATTAGTTGTCACGTTCATTTGAAAAGGGCCTAGAGAGAGAAAGCTAAGGACATTTCTCCATTTCATTCTTGGCAGAAATTACAGCATACACTCTCGCATCCCATCATCCATACTTCTCCCTGTACAAGGACGATAATAACGTTGGATCCACGGATAATTCCTCTTAATTTGATATGAAATGTTTATATATATGCGCGTGTGTGTATATAATTCCTCTTAATTTGATATGAAATGTTTGTATATGTGTGTGTGTACACACACATATATACAAATAATTCCTCTTAATTTGATATGAAATGTTTCCATATATATTTGTATAATAGAGAAACTAATTTAGATAAAACCAATTTTATCTGCGGGTGTACTTTACAATGTAATTTTACACCGCAATAGGCAAAAAACTTTTTATTATCTACAGATGTAATTTACAAAGTAAATTGACACCGTAGTTAAAACCCATTTTCTTTCATCCATGGATGTATTTTACAATGTAAATTTACATCCTAATAGATAGAACAAAAATAAATTTAATTATTTTTGATATTTTGGCCAAATTCCAATAGATAATCATAAACTGGTTACGATACCCAATTTTCATTTTAAAATATGAGAAAAATACAATATTTTTTTATGAAAAAAATATATGATGACAAAAACTTTGAAATTTGGTTGTATGCACAAAAACAAATATTTTTATGTTTTTGAATTTTTGTATTAATAATGATAGTATAAAAAATAAATACATACAAAATATTTTTTTATGTCAATTTTTATTTTTTTCATTTTTCATTTTTTATTTGATTTTTTTGGGGGGCCTGGCAACCTGTCTTGATTGGGCCGGGCTTCCAGTCTATGTGGGCTGGAAGCCCAATTTATTGAGGGCTGGGCTTCCAGTCCTCACAGGTTGGAAGCCCAATGTATTTTGGTGTGGGCTTCCAGCCCTTGCGGGCTAGAAGCCCAAATTTCCTAGACATCATGCCCGACCCGCTTACTCAACCTCGGCCTGCGTGAACAGTGGGACTCAAATTGCGTCCCACTGCTTATATGTAGAGGCGAGGAAGACAATGAATAATAATTTTTCAAGTGTGATGAAAGACGTACCTGTTAGTACCTTTAGGTAGAGGATGTCGAGATGATGATTTCTATCGTGGTTGCGTCGTCAACAGTGTCCTGTGTTGGCTGGACGGAGCTTCCAAAGTTGTCGAGGTTTGTGTTGTAGCTGCTGCGACCATCACCGTGACCTTGCCTAAAAGTATGGATGGGACGCTGGTGTGGAGGAGGAGTTCACGGTGGTGATAAGAGTGGTACTGGGTGGTTGAATAGCCTCTAACGGTGGAGAGAGAGAGAGAGAGAGAGCTCAATGAGGCTTGTTTTAGAGAGAGGAAGGATTGTGAAAATAGGGAGAGAAAGAGCTGATGTCGAGGAAGATGAAGATGATGGTGTTATTTCGTGTGATTTCCCTTTGTTTTTCTTGTTTTTATTTGCTAAAAATCTCCTTGAATCTCAACATTTCCCCTCGTTTTTTTTTGTTTTTCTCCTCCTCCCCCCTCTGGTTTTTTTCTCTTTTGTCCTTCTGCATGCTATGAATTTGTAGGCAAACCACATGCAATTTGTGTGTAGTTATTGCCTCTCAATTTGCAGAAAGCTAAGGACTGCAACGTTGTGCCCTGTTACAGAGAGTCATTGCAGAGTCGTGTTCTTACACTGTTCAGATGTTGGAACAGTGCAGGAACATGCAAATTTAGTTTTGAAAAATTGCAATTTGGTCCTTTCATTTGCAATTATTATAATTGCATCCCCAATTGGTTTTAAACTTTTAATTTTATACAATTGTATCCCTGTCACAATTTCAAGAGCATCCTTAGCTTTGCGCGCCTTTTTTATTTTGGTCCCTGGTTTCCAATTTGCATGATTTCACCCTTAATTCGTTCAATTTGGCCCATGATTTCGCATAATTGGCTTAAAACAATTCAGTTCGATCCCCGAAAATTCCAATCACATCAATTGAACCCGAATTAAATTCAAGAACTTGATTTCTCTTCAATTAAGCCCTTAATTAATTTGATTTGACCAATTTAAAGTGTACTTAATTAAATCCTTTAATTGGATCCTAAATTAATTCACAAACATAATTATACTTTAAATTGGCCCATGATTAAATCAAATTGGCCTATAAAAAATATAATTATGATTTTTGGCTTAATTCTTACCTCAAATTAGTATTTTTTTTCTCATTTTTGGGCACAAAAGAGATACAATTTGGCTCCAAAACTATTCAAATTTTCACAATGTTTTTTTTATCGATGGCAACCCTTTCTCTTTTATTTTTGGTATTTTTATTTTATTTTTAGTAAAATTTAAGGAATAACCCAAGATTAGGTTATGACAGTTGCCCCCTTCTTTACAATATTTACGACTAAAGTCTTGTAAAAGACTTTAAATAGTAAGCGTTGTAAAGAAAAAGAGAATAGATTTACCAAACAAAAAAATGGTGAAGATGATGGAATGGAAAATAGGGCTAGAAAGCATGCTATCTATGATCTATGGATGAGGGCTGGAAAACACACTGCTTGAGTTGGTAGTTGAGGGCTGGAAAACGCAATGCTTGATTGAAAGCTGGAAAACACGCTCAAACGAGAAGGAGAAGGATAGGGATGAAAGACGCACTATTCTAATTGATGATTGAGGGTTAGCAAACTCACTCAAATGGGGAAAAAGGGTTAGACAATACACTATTTGATTGATAGTTGAGGGTTGGAGAACGCGCTCAAATAAGGATAAAAAATAGGCTAAAAAACACATTATCCTAATTAGTGGTTAAAATTGGTGAACCACATTCAAAAGAGGAAGAAAATAGAGTTGAAAAACACACTATCTTAATTTGTTCTTAAAATTTGGAAAACTCACCCAAAATAGGAAGAAAAATAAGGTTGAAAAACACATTATTTTAGCTTATAGTGATTAGAAGGCTTACCCATGTTCTGGAAAGAGATAGGATTTAAGAGCACACTAATCTGAGTTGGTCGATGGCTAGAAAACAAACTAAATAAGGAAAGAGAAAGGGTTGGAAAACTCTCTACTTGTGTTGATGAAAAGCTCGCAAGTGCACTTGGGGAAATGAAAGTGGCGAGAGCTCAAAGGCGCACACAAAAATGATGAAGGTTTGTAAATTACACTTCCTCCAAATCATTTCTTAGATTCCTAGTGGAGAATGCAATGCATGATGACATTCAAATTTAGGAAAGAGGCAGGGCTAAAAAGCACGTTATAGGATATGAAAGAGATAAGAGTTTGAAGGCGTGCACAAAATAAGGAATGAAGGTACATAAATTACGATCCCTTCAAAACATTTCATAGATTCTCCATGGGGATGCAATATGTGATAATGCATATATACTTACCGGAGAGATATAGGTCCCTTTTCTTCTCCTTGGCCTTCCTTTCCTACAGTTTGGATTTCTAGCTTTGACGGCTCCTTGCTTTTGCTTTCTCAAACCGCAGCTTGTGATTTGAAACACTGAAGATGATAGATTTTCCAAATCAACATGTCCCCCTGAGTTTAATCTAGATTATTTTAAAAAGAATGATGGAGTCAGCTTCAAATGCATTTGTATATGGCCCTAGCCTGGTCATGCCCCAAAAGTGTTTTATGATTTAAGTGTTTTTAGGAAATGGTTGATTATTTGCCAAGATTATGCTTTCATATGGGATCTTTGGAATTTCAAAGTTGTTCCAAGCACAAAAACCATTTTGACGTTTGTTTAAATGAACTTGTTCTAGAAAGAATTCAAGTGATCTCATTGTCAGGTTTTATGTTGGTTTTGACAAGAATATGGAATGATATTTGCATTTCAAAAAGGGTTTCAATAGAGTCTTATGAAGTATTTGTAAGGATTGTTTCAAATGAAAAAGCATTGCCTATCAATCCAGATTACATGTATTTGATCAGAAAGGGCTTTATCAGGCTTGTAACGTAGGCTCAGGTTGCTGGCTACAAAAGAAAGATATTTGAAGGCTCAAAAAGTGTTTGAGGGTTTTCTAGACTAAGGATCATAAGTGCTTACTCTTAAAATTCTTTTTAGTCCTCATGATTGATTTGTATAATGACTTGACATGTCCCCCAATATTTTGTTTAGGCTTTTGACATGCTCCTCAGTATTTTGTTTAATCTTTTATCGTGACATGCCCCCTAGTATTTTGTTTGAGCTTTCTAGTACTACCAAAGTGTTGAACTGATTTGCTAGTGTACTAAAACCTTTTTATGTTTATGCCCCCCAATTTTCTATGGGCATCTTCTATCACTAGGGACTATTTTGGATTGAAAGTTCTTATGCTTTTTTTTATATATATGTCTTTGCACTTGCCCTCCAATGAAGGTGTGATCCTTATCAAGGTTAATTATCAAAAAAATAATTATTGGGCTTCAAACAGGGATTGCAAAGGATATTTGAAATTTTGTGAAGGTATATTAAAGATGGCCTCTCCTCATTTCAAAAACATGCATCCGGGATTGGTGAGCTTTGCTTTTCCATGATTTATTGATTTTTTGAATTATTTGTTTAGGTAAAGACTTAGTTTTATTATGCGGGGTTTTTTGAAGATATGAGATTACCTTTCAATAAAATCCTTTGAATTCCCAGAACATATTCGTTAAACAAACAACAAATTGACATTTCTTTTCGTACTAGAATTTGATCAGCCAAAAATCTTAATGAAAGTAAAATCACGCAAGAATAGAAAAGGGAGGATACACCGAGAATTCATAGCCAAATTTCAATTTCATTAAATGTCGTGTGTAGTACATTAGGCATAATATTTCTTCACAACATTAGAGTTTACAAGTCTAGGTAGATTTTCTCATCCATACTAGTTAGAATCAAGGCTCCTCCCGAAAAAGCCTTCTTCAACACATATAGTCCCTCATAGTTGGGTGCCCATTTACTATGGTTTTCTCCTAATGATACTTTCTTCAATACCAAATTTCCCTCTTTAAATACACTTGGCTTGACCTTCTCATTGTAAGCTTTTGCTATCCTGCTTTGGTACAACTGTTAGTGGTAAATAGCTGCTAGTAATCTCTTTTCATTGATTAAGTTTAATTGTTCTAAATCTCACCCTTGTCCATTCTGATTCTTCTAACTCTGTATCTTTTAAGACCCTTTGTGATGGAATATCCACTTCTAAAGGCGTGACTGCTTTCATTCCATACACTAAAGTATATAGGGTTGCCCCGGTGGAAGTTCTAATAGTAGTGTGGCACGCGAGCAAAACACATGAGAGCATTTCATGCCATTCTTTGTAAGTGATAACTATTTTTTGGATGATTTTCTTGAGATTCTTATTAGCTACTTCAACGGCTCCATTCATCTTCGGTCTATAAGGAGAGGAGTTGAGGTGTTTAATCTTCCACTTAGTGCAAAGTTCGACAATCAACTTTCCATTGAAATTCTGAGCATTATTAGTTACCAGCCTTGCGGGTAGGTCATAGCGATAGATCAAGTCCCTTATGATAAATTTCTTGACAATCTTTTGCATCACATGGCCATAAGAATTAGCTTCAACCCATTAAGTAAAGTAATCAATTGCCACCAAAATGAACCTATGTCCATTACTTGCCTTTGGGTTAATTAGACCTATGACATCTAATCCCCATATGTCAAATGGCCATGGTGAGGTCATATTGAATAAAGGTTTTGGAGGTGTGTTCATCTTATCACCATAAATTTGGCACTTATGACATTTCTTAACATATGTCACGCAGTCCCTTTCCATGGTTGACCAAAAATATCCAAGTTTTTAAATTTGCTTTGCCATCGTATGACCATTGGCATGGATGGCATAAATTCCTTCATGAACTTCTTTCAAAGCCTGCCCAATTTCTTTCTCAGCTAGACATCTGAGTAAAGTCCTAGCAAACGATCTCTTGTATAGGATTTTGCCATCCAAGTAGAAATTTACGGCCATCCTCCTTATGGTCTCTTTATCTGTCTTAGAAGCTTCTTGGGGGTATTCTTGGTGTTGGATGAATCTTTTGATATCACTATAGCAGGGTTCTCCATACAGTGATTCTTCGAGTGTGCAATAATAGGCTTGATGATTTTGAACTTTGATGTCGATTGGGTGAATCTTTTCTTTGGCAATAATTTGTACCATTGAAGCTAAAATTGCCAAAGCATCAGCGAACTGATTTTTATCCCTACTCATATGAATGAACTTGACATCCTCGAACTTACTGAAAAATGATCAACATGGAATCCCCGAAGACTTCAAGCTTCTCAACTCTAAGCTCTAAAGCAACCTCTGAACCAATGATACAAGCTTCATATTCGATCGTGTTATTAGTGCACTCAAATTGTAACCTTACTGAAAAAAGATAATGCTTCCTATTTGGGGAGATTATGACTGCTCCAACCCTATTTCCTGATACATTTACTGCTTCGTTGAAATAAAATGTCCACCACTCACTTGCCTCAACGTCATCCTTGACTACCAAGATGTCTTCATTAGGGAGGTTAAAATCTAAAGGCTCATAATCTTCCACGACGTGGTCCGCAAGATGGTTGGCAATTACACTGCTTTTTACAACCTTCCTTGTCATAAAAACGATGTCGTATTCTGCTAACAGGACTTGCCACCTTGCTTTCCGACTCCATAGATATGGCTTCTCATAGATATATTTAAGCGGATCCAGGTTGGAAATTAGCCACGTCGTGTAGTACAACATATATTGCCTGAGTCATTTCGAACTCCAAACCAAAGCACAACATAACTTCTCAATCATGGTGTATCTGGATTCACAATAGTTAAACTTTTTACTCAAGTAGTATATAGCTTGCTCCTTTCTTCCAGATTCGTCATGTTGCCCCAACACACAACCTATGGTTGTTTCTGTAACCGTTAAGTACAAAATCAATGGTTTCCCTGGTACTGGGGGTACTAAAAATGGAGGATTTTGTAAGTATCTCTTTATCTTATTGAAGGAATCTTGACAATCATCATCCTATACTTCAGGATTTTTCTTTTAGAGTAAGTGAAAAATCGGTTCACATGCTACTGATAGCTAGGATATGAAGCGGGCTATGTAATTTAAACGCCCGAGAAAACTCGTTACTTCTTGTTCAGTCTTAGGCGTTGGCATTTCTCGTATGGCCTTGGCTTTATTTGGATCAACTTCTATTCCTTGACTGCTCACAATAAAGCCTAGTAATTTTCTCGTCTTTATTCCAAAGGAGCATTTGGCCGAGTTCAATTTTAACTAGTATTTCTGCAATGTTTCAAATAGTTTTCTTAGTATTTGCACATGGTCTTCCTCCATCTTGGATTTAGCCAGTATATCATCAACATAGACCTCAACCTCCTAATGCATCATATCATGGAATAAAGCGACCATCGCTCGCTGATATGTAACCCTAGTATTTTTCAAACCAAATGGCATTACTTTATAATAGAATGTCCCCCAAGGTGTTACAAAGGTTGTTTTTTCTCTATCCTCTTCTGCCATCTTAATTTGGTTGTAAACATAAAATTCATCCATAAATGAATATGTGATATTTTTAGCAGCATTATCCACCAAGATATCTATGCGAGGTAATGGAAAATCATCTTTTGGCCTTACCTTGTTCAAATCTCTATAGTCCACACACACGCGGATCTTTTCATCTTTCTTTGGGACTACAACCATATTGGCTACCTATTGAGAGTAGTGAATGACATCTAGAAACCCTGCATCCCATTGCTTTTGTATCTCTGCTTTCACCTTTAGGAGCATATCTGGTCGTTTTCTTCTGGTTTTTTGTTTGACTGGTATACTTCCTTCTATTAAAGGGATCTTGTGCACAACTATATCAATGTCTAAACCAGGCATTTTTGCATAAGTCCAGGCAAAAATATTCGTATATTCATTCAAAAGAGAAATCAATTTTTCTCCTTCCTCGGTCATTATGAGGGTACCGATTTTGAACTTTTTTTTCTTCTCGGTTCCTAGATTAATAGTCTGAAGCTCCTCATTAAAAGGTTTCAAAGTCTTTTCAGAATTTTCCATCAACCTAGAAATTCTTTTATGTCTTCTTTTGCCCATTCCTCATCATCAAGTGTAGTGATGTTATTGAAATTTGGCAAATTATTCTTAGTGCAGTAGTTTTGTAAACGGTTGGAACTTTCAAACCTCCTGTAAGGTGTGTTTGTGTAAGAGTGTTTATTTGCAAATGACATGTCATAAAAAAATGCATGATCTCATTAAAAAATGGGTGCTCATTTAACAAGGCAAAATATCGCGACATCGTGAGCTAGATTACCACAACGATCAAAATAAAACACACCTTCATGGCCAAATAATAATAAAAAAAAAAGCAATTACTTTTGAACATAATACAAAGGGGCTCCATCTTCCAATTCTGAAACACTTCTCCTTCAGCTAACTTTTGCACGAAGGGCCTTGCAGAAGGGGCATCAACATTATGAATGGAGAGCTGCGGAAAATTTGTTTCTTTCTCCTGGTATTCAAAAGTGCCAACATGCAGATCTCTCATGCCTGCTCTGATTATCCCTATTAAGTCGTGGAAGGATTCTTGAAGTGGCGGGATGGCAAGATCCTCATCTTTTGATTCTCTTCCTTCGATTTTGGCCATCCTAGCCTCCCTTATAATTTGAGCAACCCGTTTGAAATCCTCTTCCTTCGGCTTATATCCGAGCCCAAACCTTTGATCTGTACATTTCAATTTCATTATGTTGACTCGCTCTGGCATTCCACTAACAGGGTCAAGTTGAAAAGGGATTCCATTCCACAAGAAATATTTGGCGGCCATCTTTGCAGCTTCTAGGATCTTCAGCTTCTTTAATGTGGCACCTTCAAGGATCCACTATGCATTCACTACTTCGAATGCATGGATATTCTCGTATTTACGAGCCTCTATTTCAATGAATGGTATAGCCATATTTTTAATCATCGATATAGTTTCTTCAGCTTTTATAGTAATCAACATCCCGTTTGCAATGTACTTTAAGCATTGGTGTAATGAAGAAGACACTGCTCTTGTTGTATGAATCCATGGCCTTCCCAACAACATTCTATAAGATGGATGGATATCCATTACTTATAGTACTACCAAGAACGCTTGTGGTCCTATACATAGCTTCACCTCAATAGTCCCCACTATTTGCCTTGGCGACCCGTCATATGCTCTTGCCATCATGGTGCTTGGCTTCATGTGTGACTCATCGATGGGCATTTCTTTCATCATGTGCCTTGGCAATACATGCAGAGTAGAGCCATTATCAATTTATGCTTTTTCCAATCAAAACATCCTTACATTGTATCGTGATGTATAATGGCTTATTATGCCTGGTACCATCAGGACCTACTTCATCATCAGAAAAGTACATGTAATTTGAATCCTGTATTCTCCCTACTAAATGCTCCATGGCCTCTGGGTTGATGTCTTAGGGTACATAAGCTTCGTTCAGCACTTTTTGTCAAGTCTTCCGATGAGATTCAGAATTTAAAATCAAAGAAAGCAATGATATCTTAACAGGGGTTCTCTTAAGTTGTTTTACAATGCTATACTCGCTATGCTTCATTAACTTTAAGAATTAATTAGTTTCCTTCTCCATTATAGGTTGATTTATCTTTTCAGACATATCAACCACTTCTTTTCCTTTGATTTTTTTCAATTCATCTGGAGTAAAATATTTGTCGTGTCGGGTCAAACCTCCAATCTCTGGTAAGAAGAATGGTGAATGCCCATAGTTATGAGGGATGACATTATAGTCTTCTTTATATGTCATGAGGGCTTGGACAAAATCAATCTGGGTGGCCCTTCCGAAGTGAGTTGAACCCTACACACTTCTTTGTTTGACATCTCTATCACAGCCACATTCTCTTCTGTTACTATTTCTACCCGAAACAGACCCCTGTTTATCATTTGCATCATATTTTTACAGAAACCTGGATATTGACTAATAAAATGACCCTCCTAGTCATGATATTGGCAACATCTTATGCCATCATACCTTGCTCTTATCAGCATCTAATAAATTCTTTCCATCGGTACTTTTAAACCTTTTAGATACCCAGTATCCAACATATTCACCGATTCGTTTCCTGCAACATGACTAGGTAGTGGATTAGTGCTTATATTTGGGGGTTCTTCGAACGTTATACATCCAGCTTTTATAAATTGCAGGAGTTTCTTTTTTAATGCATTGCATGTATGGATGTTATGTCCTGCAATTCCTGCGTGGTATTCATAGGTGAGGTCTGGTCTATACCAACTAGGGTATGGTGGATGCAAGGGTACCAGAGGTACAGGGGCTATTTGCCCAATGCTTAAAAGCTTCTGGTACATTTCATTCAAAGGTAAAGGTAATGGGGGTAATTGTTCTTGAATTCTTGGGCGACTTCTTAGGAAACCGTCAGTCTAGTTTTTTCACAGGCTCTCAACTTGATTCCAGGGCCTTTTGGTAGGGTATAGGGATTTGAAATTGACATTGGCAATTTGGGATGATGAGGTGTTATATTTATGGAATTGAGTGTTCCTACCCTTGTAACTAGTCTCAGTATAATCTATTACTCTTTTTTCCCACGAAACCTTTTTTCTCTATTGGTGCTGAGATTCTACCACTCTTAATCCCCTGCTCTATTCGTTCTTTCATGGCCACTGCATCAGTGAACTGCTGCGCTGAGCTACCCATCACATGTTCGTAAAAAGGTGCTTTCAGCGTGTTAATGAACAGAGTGATCATTTCCCTATCCAAGAGGGGAGGGTGCACTTGGGTAGCTAAATCTCTCCATTTTTTAGCATACTCTCTTATGCTTTCTTTTTCTGCTTTTTCCATGCTAGATAGGATAGTCTTGTCAGGGGCGATATCCATATTGTACTTGTACTGCTTAATAAAAGCATCTACCAAGTCTTTCCAACTGTGAATCCTAGTGTTATTGAGCCTTATATACCAACTTAAAGTCGGGCCACTCAAACTATCCTGAAAAAATACATTAGTAGCTTTTCATCGTGCACTACCTCAGCTATTTTATTATAGTATGACTTCAAATGAGTGACAGAGCATTGTGTCCCTGTATACCTGATAAAGTCTGGAACGCGAATTTTTTTTGGAAATACCACATTTAGCACTAAGCACATCTCCGCTGCTTTCACCAGATCATATAAATCTGCTCATTCGATGGCCCTTATCCTAGCCTCTAATACCGCCATTTTGTCTTGATCTGTATTATCGGACAATTGTGTCTTATAAGATTCGTTTGCAAATGTGTCAACTAATGGTGCTAGAACGAGTGTTAGGGTTGCTGATTGAACAAATACAGGATGTTATGGAGGATCCTGGATTCTTCCTCCTATCACCTCGCCAGGGTTATTAGTTGCTTGTGCAGGCCTAGTTGAAGGACCTTCACCGAAAACATTTCTTAATGCTTACTCAAGTAGACCAATAAGATGGGCTACACTTTCTTTTAAGGCATTCAGCTCTCCTTGGAAATGGGCTTCCTAGTGCGCACGCTCTTCATTCTTCATGCTTCTCTGTCGAATCCGAGTATTGTAAATTCTAGAAGGTGATGTTCTTCGGGGACCTATATTTTGACCTGTTGATGATATATATGTTATTTATGACGAATGAATGCATGCATGATGATTTTTTATTTTTATTTTTGAAAAACCCAATCCATGACTTCCTTGCTGGGTAAGATCCGTAGTCTGATGTCTGAGGGAAGTTTTGCCCGAATATTTGAATCAATTGAATCGCACACATTTGACAAAAAGCTAAAAGGTCGATCTTGTCCATTTCATTAATCAAAATAGAGTCATACAAAAATATTTACTCGAATGCTAACCCTCCTTTAGCTATAAACCTAACAAATAAGGAGAATTCATCCAAATACATTTCATACTTGCCGGCACTTCCGCCGATTCGAGTAGCTTTTACACGTAGCTCATCCGCCTTTCTAGCCAAAATGTTGATTAGCCTATCGGTTTGCTTTATTTTATGACGGAATACAACATTATCCTGGCATCATG
This sequence comes from Salix dunnii, assembly GCA_015731905.1. Classification (NCBI taxonomy): domain Eukaryota; kingdom Viridiplantae; phylum Streptophyta; class Magnoliopsida; order Malpighiales; family Salicaceae; genus Salix; species Salix dunnii. The sequence goes on along the minus strand of CM027663.1, from coordinate 11,602,750 downwards.
CTTCATTGCTCACAGTCCATGAGTCATTAATTTTTTCTAATATCAGAACCATTTTCTCAAGCTGTTGGGTCTGATTCTTAGCCTGTTGTAGCCCCGCATCTAGCCCTGTTATCTTAGAGTTCAACCGAGCTTCAATTTGGTGGTGCATTCTTGCCATTCACTATGCTGCTCTTGCACTATCTTTAATTCTTTTTCCCAAGTTTCTAGTTCAACTTGTAGAGTGGAAACACGATCTCTTAGGCCATTGGTTAGGGTTAAGTATCTTTTCATGTCAGACTCTGCTACCTTTCTTGCCTCCAACTCATTTTCAGCTTGAACTCTGTACTGGGCTTTCAATTCTTTTTCTTCTTCAAGGACAAGACTAACCACCCTTCCTTTCTCCTTCTTAGTTTCCCATTTCATCTTGTAGTGATCTCTTTATTTTTTTACCGATGCTACCAATTCTTGGCATTCGTGTTCTCTACTTTCATAGGCTTTCTTCAAAGCAATCAATTCCTTTTCCATCATTTCATATTTACTCATCTAGTCATCATATCGAGAACTTTTTTCTTCTAGCTGGCTCTTTTCTTTGATCAACCTGTTAATTTGCTCTTCTTCTCCTTGCAATTGATGATCCAAAGAAATCCTCATTTGTTCTTCTTCTAGTAGTTGCTTCTTCAGGAATCTCTGATTGCTTTTGCTGTTGCTAAGCTCAATCGTTACGTTATCCAATTCCTCTTGCAGGTGCCCTTCGTCAACTCTCTTTCTTTTAGTTTCAACAAAGACGAGTGCTTTATCTTGTACCAAGCTTTGTCTTACAGCATTCTGAGGTATCTCACAGTTCCTCCATGCCAGGTAACCAGGGCTAACAAAAGGCTTCTTTAGGTGGGGCTCTCTGCCAACCAAAACAGGTTGCCACCAATCACTTTTGATAACTTCGAGCTCAGCCACTGAATTGACTTCTCTAAAAGAGCCCGTGTTTCCGATCAGCCCTTTAGTTCTCGGCACATATTGCGTCCTCCCAAACTATCTAGTTACTAGAGAGGGAGAATATCCGATATAACCGGTTAAACCAATTAATGGGACCCGCACCTTACTACCACAACTCATTAGATAAGTTGAACTACCTACCCAAGGGGCCTTCTATCTGAAGTTACTTTTGGGAAGTACCTGATATTTCTCTACCCAAGCCTTTTCATCCAAGTCTTTCCATTCTTCACTTAGAACCAAATTGAGAGGCCTCATGTTAAACCACAAAAAAATATTAAAAACTTCCCTTAGGGTTTCCAAATGACTAACAATCCACATGAATGGTAAAGGGATATAACACCGCATTACTCCTTTCCCATGCAATCTGTAATGGTTTAAGGACAGGAAAGTTTCGGCCAGTATAGTTGCAGTGGGATTATTCTTTCTTTGCTCATATTCAACAAAAATACTGGCTACTTCCAGGCTAATAATCCTGATGGCTTCTAAAGGGAATAGTACTAAACCGAAAATAGCAAAGGCCACTGCCCAATACACCTCTTCTCCAAGCCTCCCTTTATCTTTACTTGTTTTAGACTTATTCTCGATCGCCTTCCACTTAAAACCTTTAGAAGATGTCATATACGAGCCCACTTGATCCAAACATAGAAGCTTACCAACCTCTTGGACTATATCCTTAATTTCTGCCTGAAATAAATTATGTGAGGGTTGTCTAGAAAACTCAAGATTTGAGAATACTCTTCTATAGTAGGGGTCATGTCAATGTTCCCAAAGGTAAAACACCGGTAATTGGGATCCAAGAAATGCATAAGGGCCTTGACAGCTGATATTTGAATTAGAATTTTCATTAGATGAGCGATTCTTTCATTTCTAACTTCAAACAAAGCCTCATCTACATACTCTAGGATGGGCATAAGCCTCTTCACATTTTCACACTTTACACCCTGTCATCCCCTAAATTTGAGAGACAACGGCTAGCGGTGAAAATGAGGGGTTGTTTTATAGTTGTAAAAAGTACGATTATAAAAATAAGGAGTTGCCACCTAGTATTAAGGTTACTAGAAACCTATTGGTCTGCGAGAGTCTTAGGTAAGGGGACTTGTTGTGCAAGGGAAAGACACATCACCCCTAGTGTACCCTACCTGATGTAAGCTGCATTGTTCTTTGATTATTTTTCTAAGTTAGAAATTTTTACACTGCATTTTCAAAAACTAATTTTATCTGCGGGTGTTCTTTACAATATAATTTTACACCACAGTAGAAAAAAAGCTTTTTATTATCTACAGATATACTTTACAAAGTAAATTGACACCGTAGTTAAAACCCCTTTTCTTTTATCCATGGATGTATTTTACAATGTAAATTTACATCCTAATAGATAGAACAAAAATAAATTTAATTATTTTTTATATTTTGGCTAAATTCCAATAGATAATCATAAACTGGTTACGTTACCCAATTTTCATTTTAAAATATGAGAAAGATGCAATATGTTTATGAAAAAAATATATGATGAGAAAAACTTTGAAATTTGGCCGTGTGCACAAAAACAAATATTTTATGAAAATTGCCTGGAAGCCCACATTTCATAGACATATGAACCGGGCATAAAGCCTAGCCCACGTGAACAGTGGGACGCAAATTGCGTCCCACTGCTCATATGTAGAGGCGAGGAAGACGATGAACAGTAATTTTTCAAGTGTGACGAAAGGTATATCTGTTAGTACCTTTGGGTAGAGGAGGTCGAGGTGATGATTTATGTCGAGGTTGTGTCATCAACGGTGTCCTGTGATGGCCGAAAGGAGCTTCCAAAGTCATCGGGGTTTGTGTTGCAGTTATTGTGACCGTCATCGTGGCCTTGCCTAAGAGTATGGATGGGACACTGGTGTGGAGGAGGAGTTCACGGTGATGATAAGGGTGGTAGTGGGTGGTTGAATAGCCTCTAACGGTGGAGAGAAAGAGAGCTCAACGGGGCTGGTTTTAGAGAGAGGAAGGACTGTGAAAATGGGGGGAGAGAGAGCTGATGCCGAGGAAGATGAAGTTGATGGTGTTATTTCGTGTGATTTGCCTTTGTTTTTCTTTTTTTTATTTGCTAAAAATCTCCTTGAATCTCCAGCATTTCCCTCTCTTTTTTTTATTTTTCTCCTCCTTCCCCCTCTAGTTTTTTCTTCTTTGTCCCTCTGCATACTGTGAATTTATAGGCAGAACACATGCAATTTATGTGTAGTTCCTGCCTCTGAATTTACAGAAAGCTAAGGACTGCAATGTTGTGCCCTGCTATAGAGAGTCGCTGTAGAGTCGTGTTCCTGCATTGTTCAGGTGCCGGAACAGTGCAGGAACATGCAAATTTGGTTTTGAAAAATTACAATTTGATCCTTTAATTTGTAATTGTTCTAACTGCATCCTCAATTGGTTTTAAACTTTTAACTTTGTGCAATTGTATCCCTATCAGAATTTCAAGAGCATCATTAGCTTTGAGCACCTTTTTTATTTTGGTGCCTGATTTCCGATTTGTATGATTTCACCCTTAATTGACCGTTAGACTCTCAATTCGTTCAATTTATCCCCTGATTTCGCATAATTGGCTTAAAACAATTCAGTTCGATCCCTGAAAATTCCATTCATATCAATTGAACCCGAATTAAATTCAATAACCTGATTTCTCTTCGATTAAGCCCTTAATTAATTTGATTTGATCAATTTAAAATGTAATTAAGTTCTTGTACTTAATTAAATCTTTTAATTGGATCCTAAATTAATTCTCAAACATAATTATACTTTAAATCAAATTGGTCTACAAAAAATATAATTATGATTTTTGGCTTAATTCTTACCTCGAATTAGTATTTTTTTTCTCATTTTTGGGCATAAAAGAGATACGATTTGGCTCAGAAACTATTCAAATTTTTCACCATCATTTTTTTACCGACGCCAACCCTTTTTATTTTATTTTTGATAAAATTTAGGGAATAACCCAAGATTGGGTTATGACAACTATTATGTTCATAAATAGAAATACAAAGAAATTTTAATGTGATCCCATGTTTAATGACAAGTAGACATCATTATCGTTCTAGTGATTTTAATACGAGAGAGAACCATGTATTTGAAGTTGGGCTTTGATTATGTCATCAATTTGCAAAAATAAATTTAGTTGGATTTAAAATATTAAAAACAATATTTATGTTTTAGTTATCATTAAGCATTTTAGAGATATTAAAGCTTTTTTTTTTAACAAAATATGTGTACATTGGGTTATTAAAATTATTAGGTTTATCCAAATTCATTAGGGATATCCTATTAGACTTTAGATTCTTTGTAGCATAAATAATCTTATGTAGAGACTTTTTAGGGTTAGACTATTTTTTATTAATAAAAAATTAGTTTTTTTGTTATCTTTCATGGTTGAGTGAATTCCCATACTAAGTAATTGATTGAATTAATAAAGTTCTTGGAGGATTAAACAACTTTATTATAATTTTATACTACTAATTTTCATGTTTTTATAGGCATAAGTGAGAGTGATCATTGTATATAACTTTAGTTCTTCAAGGGAGGTTTTAGTTTAGTCAAGTTGCAAACTCAATGGAGGTTTTAGTTTAGTCAAGTTGCAAACCATTCATTCCTAATTTTAGTGTATAATGGGAGATGTCCACATCAATTGGTATCAACGTTTATGCTATTATCAAATTATAACCTTTTAATCTATAATTTGTGTTCTTTTTTTTTCTTGAATGTTTCAGCCTGCATCTTTTTTCTTAAAAATAGAGTTTATTCTTCTCTTATTATTTCAAGTTTACGTCAAGGTTTATATTAAAAAAAAATCTTCTTCCTTAGATTTTTCACCTTTTCAAACAAATCAAAGAAAACATTATGTTCTTGATTTTCTATCTTTCAACCTTGTTCTTATCAAATAGTTTGGATGAGAAAAAAAGGAGATATAACAATAGCTGATTAAATCTAAGGTTGAGGCATAATCTTAGGTCTGACCCAAAGTTTCTTGAATATTTTCTTGATTATTTTTTAATAAGGACACACCAAATCTTGGTATTGTCAAATGAATTGATGTTTTTCTTGGATCATCATACCTTGTTTTATTAAAAATTGGTTACTATAATTCTTTTTTCCTTTCTTTTAATTGTTTTCCTAAGAATTCTTGAACATGGATCTTGACTTCTTAAATTAGTTAGTTATCTTAAAATCTTTAACATAATAACCCTATGGATCTTATTTTTTGTTTTCTTTTCATCATTATATTTCATACGACTTTGCATAGCTATTCATTATTTTCCTTAAATTTTATCTTGATTAGTTTCATATATTTCTTGATTCTTAAGTCTTCATTATTGTGAAATCATTATATTGTTTTGATTGATTATTTGATAAGTTACCAAGTTACATTTAAAACTTAAGGGAATAATGAAGATTATTAGAGTGAAAGACCTTATAGATTTATATGAAACACGAGTGAAGCAACATTACATCGAGTGTAAACATGTGATTTAGTGTGTGAGAAAAATTTTCTTTGCTACTTTCTATTATTACAAATATTCATAATGTCTTTAAAAGGTTTAACACAATCGAAGGCATATGATCTTTTAGAAAGACTAGAGAGACAAGATTGGTTAAACACAATGATGAAGGATTAAATGAGAAAATGGATAAATTGACTACTGGAAAGATTAGTAGACATGATGTTCCTAATTGTAAAGGAAAAAAAGCTCAAATGTCAATTAAACGAGCACTTTCTTCTCTCGCTAAAAGTGTAACTAAATTCTCTAATTATGATGTAGTTAATCATAAAAAAATATTTTGTACATAATAAAACCCCTTATATGAGATAAGGCTAAGAAGAGAGTTTGGCGGTAGACTTCAATCAAATTAGGATTCTAACGATGGAAAGAATTTTGATGATCAAATTGGTTTAAATCATGATTTGGTTATCATAAAACTTTAAATTACAATATCTCATGGAAAGATTGATTCACAAGCTTATTCAGAAAAGAAGGTGAAGCTTGTATTTTATTTCCATTGATATTCAAATAAAACAAACATAAACTAGGTGAATTCATTGATTATGATATTATTTAGTACGATAAAATTAGTACAAGTAAAAGGCATAATGAACAAAAACCTATTAACAAATAACAAAAGATTAAAGCATCATAAGGAAAAGGTTTGTCCTTAATTATTACTCTAAAAAAGTATATAACTGATTGCAATTTCTATCACAGGATTTTAAAAGTATTAATGAATATTTTAAGGAAATGAAAATAGTTATGATTAATGGTAATGTTTTTTAAGATAAGTATGGCATAAATTCTAGATTTTTATAAATAGACATATCTTTAATGCTTCTAATTGCAACATTGTTTATAAATTGAAGATATGAGGCATATAAATATTAAGGTGAAAATAACAATAAAAAACATGGTAGTAAACACTATATCATTATTTGAGATTTATCAAGGTCCAAAGTCAAATTTCAAGATTTCTCTTGCAACCTACTTTTTAACTTATGAGAGGTCAACCAATGATAAATCTAAATATGAAAGCATGTCAACACTTGAATAAGCTTACGATGTTGAATATAATTTTTGTCGTGATGACTGTTTTTCACTTCGTGTTCTCTTATACCCCGAGATAGGGAAGCTGCATGTAAAAAGGGTTTTTTATAACCATAAAATTATGTTTATAATTTTTAGGAGTTGCTTTCTAATATTAAAACCACTAGAAAATCTAATAGTCTACAAGAGTATAAGTATGAGGACTTGTTATGCGAGGAGAAAACGCATTACCCCTAATACACCTACCTAAGGTAAACCATATTGTTGTCTGATTATTTATATCAATCAAATTTAATTTGTTGGTCTTTTCTAAGTTTAAAAATACATCTCTCTTCTTGAAAGAGTCTCTACTATATTGGATTGAAAACCTTCCCATTTTAAATTCTAAGATTCATTGATTATTATCACTACAAACTTGAAATGAGAAAAGCAAATGAACTCATGGTCAAGACTTCTAATTTAGCACACTTATGAGAATTATATGTCTTCAACTTATATATGTAGTCAAGAATTATATGTCTTCAACTTTTTTATGCAATCAAAAATTTTGATTTATCATAATGGTGAAAATTATATGTTTACAACTTTTATATATAACAATTGGTGATTCAAACAAGATTTATAACATGATAATGGCACAAATAGAATTCAAACCAAGATTTTAATAAATAAACTTTTCTTGGTTCTGTAGATTGAAAAAAAAAATGTTAAATGTTAAATACCCTAAAACTTATAAGAACAAAATTTAAAAGTGGTCAAGGATTTTCTCTTCTTCCTTTCTAAGAGTAAAGTCTTTTGTCTTTTTTTTTTGCTATTTTATCTTTGTTAATTTTGTTGGATAATTGTTTTCCTAGAAGATGAAGACATTTCTCACCTCAAACTTGTTCTTTATTGACTTTTTTATATTATAATCCCTTAATTTCTTTATATATTCTTTTTTTTTTATATGTGTATGTTAATATTACCATTTCCTCTCTTTTTCCTCTTTATCTTTCTTTTTTTTTCCTTCTAAAGATGGCTTTTTATAGGAGTGATTTTTTGCTTGAATTTCTTTCTATAACGATTGTCAATCTCACATGACTGAAAATTGATTTAAGGAACCAAGGCTAGAAGTTGGTTTAGGAGTTGGTTATTAACATCTCTTTTCTTGATTTGTAGGAATAGAATCAAAGAATGGAAATTGGATCTTGATGAGAATTTCTCGGGACTTCATTAATAGTTACTTTGCCACGTTCTAAGGGAAAATGAAAGGTTAGGCTTGTAATGTTGAAGAAAGGCTATTTGGTAGTGTTTATTTGGTTTGAATTATCGAGTAGGTTGAAGGAATTAAAACCTTATTGTTTATACCCTTACTTGATTTCTCCATGGTCTTCATATTAGTTATTGGTTTTCCAACACTTTATTTTTAGATCAGTTAAGCTTTTGACTTCAATTTCTATTTTTAATTATGCCCTTAATTGATCTTTTAACATAATAATTTGTTTAAAATTCATAATTGGTAATTTCAATTGAGAAATGACTTTTTAATAAACCATTTTTTCTCAATGTTTATCCAATTAGATCCTCAATTACATCCTAAATCATTGCTAGAATTTTAAAAGATTCCTAAAATCAATATTTTACTTATGAAACTCAATTATCAGTCTAATCCCCCTTTATTTTTTTTCATTTTTTTTTGTTCTTTTGTCTTCCTTTTTACGAATTTCTTTTTATTATTCCTAACTTAATTTGACACACAAAATTACACCAAAATGAAAAAAAAAATGATGAAATGACTAAAATTAACTAAATACTCTATTTTGGATTTGTTTTTGAAATATATACAAAAAAGGAAAAAATTGGATTATAGCACTTGTTAACAAAATGAAAAAGTGTAAAGATATTTTGTGTATATAAAATAACATTTACAGACACTTTTATTTGATGCTAAATTTACTCGTGATCTAGAGTAGTTAGAGTTTCTGTGGTGGCGTTCACCATTGGTAAAAAGATTGGTGGTAATCATTGGTGGTGAAGTCCATAAAATCGAAGGGCATACAGACCCGGACTAGGTAGGAGATTAGACTGATAGAAGATCTACATTAGGGTATTTTACCTTTGTAAAAGGTAACCTTGTCATATGGAAAAGCAAGAAATAAAAAGTGATTGCTATATTAAGTACAGAAGCAGAATATTAAGATATGACATGTGTGAATTGTTATGGATAAAAAATGTACTGCAGGATTTAGAAATTGAGTACGAGAAATCAATGAGTCTACACTACAATAATAAGGCAATTATCGAAATTGCACATAATCTAGTACAACATGATCGTACCAAACACGTTGACCTTGACTAGTATTTCATTAAGAAAAATCTTAATTGAAAAATTATACAATTTCTATTTGTTCAATCCGAAGATTAGTTAATTGATATACTGACAAAGATAGTTTTAGAAAAGGTGTTTCATGGAGCAATTAGCAAGTTGGGCATGACAGATATCTATGTTCCATTTTGAGAGGGGGTGTTAAAATGAAAATAGACTCGTTATTCTTGTTGTATAGTGTAACAAAGTTATTTGTTGTTTTCTGTATTTGTTGTTTGCTAAAACAACAAATACTAGTACTAAGTATTATAAATACTACTCCTGTAACTAGGAAAAATATCATAAAAAAAAATACGTTCAAAATTTAACAATTGATGAGAAAAGTGGTTCATGTCTTTCATAATGTATCATATTTACATGTAGATTTTGTTTGGGAGGTGTGTTGTGCCTACACAGTATGTGTGCGCACCCTGAACATGTTGATGGTACATAACTATGGTAACTCGAAATGATGTATACAAGTGTGTCCAGGTCGATGTGGGATAGACCGAGGTGAGTCAAACAATGAAGAGTTCATTCACCAAGCCTGCCCCAAGCTGCTAGCATGCCTAGCTATCTTCCCTAAGCTCAAACTTTGTTTATTGTACCATGATAAAGATCTTGTCGTCTTATACTAAAGCATAATAATATGCAGAATTACCGGCCATTAATTCTCAAAACCCAACATCTCGACAAGATACAAAAAATTGATTAACAAACTGCTCTTGTACAAGAAGGTGTCGGTATTTTTCTTCTTTTTTTATGCATTCTTTGCCCCCTCAAGTACATTTAATTAATGGAGAGTCCACCAGTTAGCTTAACCACCGAGCAGCTTGAAACCCTTGTCTCCCAGCAAGCCATTTTTGGACAAAAGCACAAATCAAAGAAGCGGAAGAGTAGATGTGAAAGGCAGTGCAATCAGATTTGTAGACGGAGACCACCTCAATTGTATTATGTTCCGTGCGGGCATAAAAGACACGAAGAGAATTCAGTTGTCTTATAGATAGGCCAATAAACATAGTAAAGAATAAAATATAACACGTACTTTGACAAAGACATTTGCGTGGCATATAATTCGTATTTCTGGTAATTTATGATCTTTTTCAATGAATTAAGTACAGTTTTGCACATAAGTGTGAACTATGAAGGCATTTGTTTACAGTAGATAGCAGTAAAGGATCCGGAAATTAATCACTTTTTAGCTTTGATGCAAACTTGGATGTGGGTGAACCGACGTTTCCATTTAAATTATATTATATACTCTCTAAAAGTTATACTTTCCTTTTCTTTTCTTTTTTCTTTCAAGTTTCAAAAGAAACAAGTGCTAAGCATCAACCCCCTATGTTTATATTATATACATTACAAAAACTTGAAATTACAAAGAAAAAAAGCATACATTATTTACAAGTAAATGCTAATGGAGAATGTGAACATAAAAAGAAAATTTGTAAACACTGATTAATTGGGGTGGTGGATAATCTTTTTTTATTAATGTAGGTGTCTGATTAGCTTATACATATCTCGACTAATTCAATGGGCTATGAAATTAATAATTATATAAGTTTTTAGTGATTATTATATTAGCAACCACATTGTTTGAATCTAAAACTATAAAAAAAATAAAATTTTTAATCTCAAATTTTTATCACTAAACCATCTAATCTAATATATGGTAGGTGGAATGAATTTCTGCTACTTTTTTCATGTATTTAAAATACATAGCTGAGCCGCGGCAAGAACCAACTACTTGTTCACTTTTTCTTTTAGGCTGTTCTATCTTCTCCTGTATTTCCCCTCCAAATATTAATTTCAGTATTCACATCATATTTCTTGCTTTCACATTCATAACCTCTCTCTCTCTCTCTCATTCACTTTGAGTTTGACCCGTCGCCCGCCACCGGCAACACTTTCTCTACTCCAATGAAGACCCCACCCTGCACTCTCTAGAGGATCTTCTTAGTGGAAACATTTATCTCTTGCCAAGTCTTTTTCTCTTTAAGAGCAAAAAAGCTATAACCTTCTTCTTTCTTTCATTTCTCTTTTCCTGCTCCAAAAACCCTAATCCGTAGCCATGCCCTGATGCAGAAGAAGCAAAACTAGCAAGATAGCCTCACGTATTCCTCCTTTTAAACTTCACTCTTAACCCTTCTTTTCCTGTTTCTTTCTCTGCTACTTTTCTCTCTACCAATCTTATTTAAGAAAATCTGTGTGCATTTCTTCTTTCCACATTAACTTTTGCTGTTAGTGAAAGACAAGGAAGAGATTGCCTCCATTTCAGAGCCCTTAGAAGATATGGGAAGCTTTCTCAAAAGCTGATTTAGAAGTTTCTCCTATTCAATCCTCACTAGTCTATCTTCATTTACTTGATGGGTTCTTTTGCAGAACCCTCCCAAGTACTCTTTTAGATTATTGTTTCTCCTCTGCAACTTAGCAACTACCACCGTCTTCTTTCCTTTGTTTTGTTTCAGCTTTTTGTAAGTTATGGATTCCGGTAATAGTGGTAGTATGCAATCTTCTAGTGGTGGTGATGAAGAGTATGACTCAAGACCAGAGTCTCTCCCAGTTTTCTTGAATGCTTCTAGCCAAAACTTTGGTCCTTCTTTTTTTTCACACCAACAACCAGCCACTATGTTTGATCCTTCACCAGCTCTTTTCCATGCTTTCTCTCAATCTCCACCAATCACAAACCCAAATTCTTCTATGCTAAATCTGGACATGGTTCATTCACGAGGCCTGAGATCTGACCACAGTTGCACTCAGCTTGGTATCAACTTACCAGACTCATTATCATCAAGTCAATCGGCACTTTTGGGTGCTCAAGGATCAAGTCAATCTCTACTTTCATCCATGCAATTGCGATCGGTACAGGATTTTGGAGTGCGTTCTTCTTCACCGTCAGATCAAGCACATGGGGTGGCCAGAAACCCAAAGAAAAGAACAAGGGCATCAAGAAGGGCACCCACTACAGTTCTGACGACAGACACGTCCAATTTCAGACAAATGGTGCAAGAGTTCACAGGAATCCCAGCACCACCGTTTACAGGTTCACCGTTTACTCGTAGGCTCGATCTTTTTGGTCCTGGATCGGGATCGAGGTCTGGTCATTTGGAAACAATAGGGTCACTTTACCGTCTACGTCCCTCAGCTCAAAAGGTTCATCATCAGCAAACCTCATTTTTATCCTCTTCTTCTCCTTCATTTTTTAACAATGATACTGTGGATGGCACTAATATTGCTAGTACTAGTACTACTGCTAACAATAACAATACTATTACCACAGCCACAACCAGTACTTTCAATCCCGGTTCTGTTAACTACCAACTGTCTGCTCATTTAGGCCTACACAAACAATCTCAAGATCTGCTAAACATGCAAAATCAAATCCTTTCAATTCAGCCACTTCTACAACCCCCTGCTCCTCCTTTTCAACCTTTAGCTAATGTGCCTGGTGTAGGTGCAAAGTCTCAAGCAAGTTTTCCTCTACCTTCCCTTGAGGAATTGGGTATGGGCCATCGAGGTAGAGATGGAGATGGAGATGTTAATGCACACCTTGGTAGGCTAACAAGTCATGTAACAGCAGAAGGGATGAAATTATCGAGTGATGGTAGTCAAGATCATAACTTGAGGTCTTTGGATGGGAATTATGGAAATATGAAACGTGTTAATAGCTGTAAGTTGAATTACTCATCAGCTTCTTCATCAGGTTTTCACCATGACAAGGTTTTAGAGAACGTTTCTTCAAGAGGTGCTGAAGGTACAGTTGATTCATGGATTTGTCCTTCAGAGTTCAGAGTAGGAGAACATTAATCAGGTTAAGCGATTAATGGGCCACGAGTAGGTGATAGATGAAGAGCGTTTTGCTGCAGGCTACTGATTGTCATGTGTTAATGGTGGTCGTGGTTGTGATGATTTTGGTAAGGAGGGTATAATTGCGCTATTGACCTCAGTCCCGGTAACTTTGGCTAGAATAGTGCAGCATCCTATTATTTTCTTTATTTTCTCTCCTTTTTCAAGAAAAAATCAAGAATTTTAGGAGTACTAGATTATGAGATGTCACACTTAAAATTATATACATGTGTGTGTGTTCTTTATATTTGGCATTATACATATTTACTATGTATGATTCAGTCATTCAATTCTGCTACTTTTCTTCTTGGTAGCTAGTTTGAATTTTCGGTTCCATTTGAATCTTCATCTAGCTAGTACTCTACTGGTGTACTATAATGTGGTCCCATAACACATTACACATAATTGTCCTCCTCGTACATTATCCACCGGAAGAAAATAAATAGCTCGGTGGTCTGCTGGGAAAGATTTGCAGCTCATCCCATTCCTGCTTTTCTTGAGCACTAGCTAGGTAGCACACATCCGGCAACACCACAGTATCATTGAGCTGCAGCACAAAGAAACCTCTTTTTTTTTTGTTTGTGGCGTGACAACAAGCCTATCATTCATGACTTGTGATCCATCGTATAATTCTTCAAACAACTCCATTCTTGTACATGTAATGCCATCAATGTTTTTTTTTTTTTCCAATGCAGTGTTATTGCGATATATCAATCTCACATGGTTCATCATCTTCATGGTATGTGCGCTCATGATTTTCTAGGATAATAAATCATTTTATTTTGGATTATCGTACTGCAGGGGTTATATAAGAACAAAATAGAGCAAGATTCGTTTTGTTTGGTATTTTGTTTTTTCAATTAGAACAAAATATTTTGGTTTTAAAGCGTTTAGGCACTCTATTTTGGAGCTATATTATTTATGTGTGTGTGTATATATTAATTAAAAAAATATAGTTCAAATCCAAAAATAAAATTATTTAGAATTATACAATTTAAATTTCAAACATAAGTAAAATAATTAGAGTTGAATTGATATAACTCGATTGACTTGATAAGTTCAAAGATAACATAAAAAAATGATTAAATATATAGTTTAAATAAAAAAATCAAGTAGACATAAAAAAAAAATTGAAACAACGATATATTGAATTATCTCGGGTCACCCTAGATTAATTTTTCAAATGTGCGACCTCCATTATGAGACTATGATAGCCTTAGATAAAACAAATCAAATTATCATAAAGTTCAATTCATAATATACTCGTACTTGAATAATGAAATTGAAAAAAAAAATCTAAAAAGAGACACAATAAAATGATTTTTCTTAACAAAATTATGAATATTTATAATATTACGAGAATATCATCATCAATCTCGCAAAGGTCATTATATTCTCTGATTGCTTCAAAATTTTAACATAATATATAAATATATCAAGAGACTCATCATAAAATTTAATCTTAATCTAACAGTCAGATTTAAAGATATAATTGATATTATATATTATTTATTATTTTAAAAATATTACTTGCTAGAAATAGAATGAAAGTAAACAGAATGAAAGTAGAACATTTTGACAGGAATTGAAATGGAATTTCCAGAATACATTAAAAAAAATTAATAAGATAAAAAATATATTATTTTATTTTATTTTTTTAATTGATCAGAATGTTTTGTTTAAAACAGAATAAGATTAAAAACACCGGTACAGATTGATTGGTGGCAAAGATCAGGGGAATCCTTACCTGCCGCAATCATAAACTACAACTTCAAAAATCATCCCCATTAAGTCCTTGTCCATGACAGTATCCATGACATTATGATTCTTAAGCTGTAATTTATTTTTGCCACTAATATGCCCATAAAGAAAGAAAAAGAAGAGTCCGACTTCTTACAGATTTTTTTTATTTTTGTTTCTTTTTGGATTTAAATACTGGGAACAAACCACTTCAAACATGTGCACACATAAGGCTATTTTTTTATTAGTATTAGTGTCTAAACTAGTTTTTATGTATCTCTACTAATTTTATAAATCCTGAAATTAATTTTTATGTATCTCTACTAATCTCATAAATCCTGAAATTAACGATGATAAATATAGAGTAGAGTTTGAATTTAAGATCAGAAGATAAATAAACTTTTTATTCCTAAATTATTACCACTAAGCTCCTTGCTGGAGGGTTACACACAAGGCTTTTCTTGTTCGCCTTCCTTGAGGCCATTCATTATCAGTCTAGTTAAGACAACCTCGTTGTTTTTTTTCTCTTTCTTTTTTGATGCCGGAGCCCAACCAGAACCAGTGAGCATGAGCAGATATAAGATACAGCTTTTCTTAAGTTGTGACCATCTAGGAAATCCAGACAACACGCATATTATATGCGGGAGTCATTATTAAAATTCGGTGTGCTCGTGAACCACACGCTCCATTGATTTCTTAATTATTTTTATTATTATTATCAAGTAGCCGACAAAAGAAGAAAGATTGTGAAGCGTCACGTGGGGGTGGGGTGGGTATGAGAGGATGCTCGAGTATAATTTTGCATCTACTGGATTTACTTCTTCAAGCCGTTCATGGCGGTAATCGAGTTGATGTAATTTGTGGTATAATTGATGACAAAATAATAAGATGGGGATCCTACCATAAAAGTCAATGATAATCCCAGTCCTGATTGGCTGTCCTAGGTTTCCTTGCATTGAAGAGAATAAATATATAGGTGGATAGTAAAGGTATGACCGTACAGTTAACTATATGGTCATACAACCTCTAATTTGCACAGTGAATTATCATTTGCAGATGCTTTACAATTTTGCTTATCGAGGCATGCACTGCTGGCTCGAACTCATTCACTGGTAGCTGTGTGTTTCTGGCATGAACTTGGCAGCAAATGGTGGAGTAGATGGAAAAAGTCATTTGCCATCTCAGGTTGAACAGGATGTTGACAGCCATTTTCTGGTCTCAAAGGCAGTCTAAATTATCTGAAGCGAAGTACATACAGAAAGAAGTCTGCATCTGGACATAAAATGTCGTGTGCTCCTCAATCTTCTAATATTATTGGATGTTAAATAAAAATATATCATTCGCTAATATTAAGGGCGAAAGAAAAGAAGCTAAATTGGATGTACTGTTAATGCTAGATTGGAACATGATAATTACCCTCCGATCCATATAATTTAATTCTTCTGCTTGGCTCTTGCATCTTTTTCATTTTACTTTTAACTGTTAAAGGTTTTGCCCCTTAGTACAATAAAAAAAAATCTTTTGTTAGTCTTCTAGAATTTTTTTTATATAAAAAGTGGAATAACACTTTCTCTTTTTGAATATGACAAGAAAAAACTAGAGTTGCCGGTAAGGATGTTTGTTTTTTTTTATTTTTTAGAACAATGAAAACAATAATTTGCCTGTAAAAAACAAAATAAAAAGTTATCCCAGGGATATTTTGGCATGCATATTTGAGTTTTTTTGTTATTAAAATGGGATTTTAGGGATTGTTTTGGTGATTTTATATTTTTTTATTATTTTAAAAAAAATTATTGACGCGTTTATCTAAAAAGGTGATTTCATGCGGTGGCTAAAAATATTCAACCATTATCTCATTGGATGTGTCACTATAACTTCTTTGCCATGATGGTACGCGTGTGGGCTCTTGGTAGTAAGAGATTTAATCATTTGTTAAAATTTGTTCTTTTGTTAAATTTTTTACATTTTTTATTTTAATCAATGAAATAATTTTCCTTTTATTTCTTTTCTTTTTTTGTTTGTTCTTTTGTTAAATTTTTTGCATTTTTTATTTTAATCATTGAAATAATTTTATGATTTTCATTATTTAGTCTATAAAAATAATAATTATGATTTTCCTGATTTTTTGTTTTTGTTTTTTTTTTATTTTTATTTTTTCTTCAAATTAAATTATTTTTTTTATGTTGATAGTATATATTTTGGTTTTTTTATTTCTTTATTTTTTTTTGTTCTTTTGTTAAATTTTTTGCATTTTTTATTTTAATCATTGAAATAATTTTATGATTTTCATTGTTTAGTCTATAAAAATAATAATTATTATTATTATAATAACTCCGGTCATTGTTTTTTTTATTATTTTCTTGCTTCCTCTTTTGTTAAAGTTTTTGGCTTTTTTATTCTTCAGGATAATTTAATATTTTTTTATTGTTTAGGAAATAATAATAGGAATTTTAATTATTATAATCATAATAATAATGGTGATATTAGTAATCATAATGATAATGATAATAATTTATTGTAATGGTTATAGTGTTTATGATATTAATGATTACGGTTGTGATGATAATAATAGCAATAGCTTATAAAATGATATTAAAATAATAATAATAATAATAATAATAAAAATGACATCAATAACAACAATAGTGTTAGTAATCATAATAATAATTGTAATCGTGATGACTGTAGTTATAGTGGCAGTGATGCTAATAATAATAAAAAAAAAAAAAAGAATTGCACCAATAATAATGATAGTGGTGATAATAAAAGTAGAAATAGTATTAATATTGGTTATAGTTATAATGATAATAACTATAACGATGACTTAACAAGCAATAGTTATGATAACTATGTTAGCGATAATAACAATAATGATGGTGTCAACGATAGTAATGTCAATAATAATTAGAATATTAATTATTTACAATAATGATAATAGTAATGGTTATAATGACTATGATAAATTAACAATCCTGATAATAACAATAAGAATAATAATTGAAATAAATTCATCATGCGATGTTGTATTTGTTGAGAATTGAGATTTGCACCTTTATATGTATAGTATTTCATATCTAATATCATATATTAATAGTTTGAATAAAATGTGTAGCTCAATTTTATCTTTTATTTTTTTAATATTGTATTGTTTAACATTAGTTTTTCTTTAAAACAAAAAAATCATTCAATATGCATTTAAACCTATTAAACAAATAAATTCATATCAATTTAAAATTTATATATTATATTTATAAACCCGTGCTTGACTAAAATTATACCTAGATGTATTGTTTTGTCTAGATTTCTAGCATTATAGAAAAATTCTCACACTCATAAGATTTTTAATACATTTTAAGAAATACGAAACAAAGGGGAATTGGGTCATTGTTTCTGCAAGATATTGTACCCTTGAATATGTTTACTAAGCTATGCTACTTGGATAGAATAGCATCATTTTGATAGCCGAAGGAAATGATTAAGCATAAGAATGAGGGATAATGGTAGAGAAAGGTAATGAAAATCATTAACCCGATGCGGGAACATAATAATGATAGAATTTTTGGGAAACAAATTGGCAGAGAGATTGTAACATGATTAGCTATGATATAAATAAGCAATTTGCAAGATGAGGACATATATATTTTTTGAGATGGAAGGAGTGGTGACATGTGACATCTTCTCTTTTTGAATCATGGTGGCCCATGCCAGGGAATTATCTGTTTTTTAGCAATGATGGGTGTTCCCTCTCTATCCATCTACCCCAAATACCCCCTCCCCTCCCTTATGCTCATGTCAAATGCTATATACTTTTGCATGTATTAATTTGTAGTATATTTAAAATAAAAACCGAGAAATAACACGATAATATGGCAAAAGATTTGCAAAATATATAATAGGTTTCAAGTTTAAATGAAAGTATATATTCTCTGTAAAATACTAGAGAGTCAGGGTTTTTAATTTTAAATTAAAACATGCATTACTTATAAAAAACTGAGACAACTAGGATTTTACTTGTTCATTTGAACCCATAAAATATATTTTCTGGAGGTGGGGTGCATTGCATAAAAAAATATAAATAAATAAAATCTTATCTTGAGCAAAATTCTTTTTATTACACAGCTGTAACCTCGTTCACAGATGACATAATTGTTTAACATTACAATTCAAAAGTGTTTTTAGAAAAAAATTAAAAAAATATTTTATATTTTAAATTAAGTTTTTTAATGTTTTTAGATTATTTTTTATATAATGATATAAAAATATTTTTTTAAAAAATATATTATTTTAATATATTTTTAAATAAAAAATACTTCTAAAATAAGTTTTAACAACAAGATATGTGACCGTGTTTAAGGGGAAGCCCGGTACTATATATTTTTGTTTTTAAATTAAAAAAAAATATTAGAATAATATTTTTTTAATATTTTCTAAAATGTTAAAAATGAATAAAAATTTATTTAAAAATACCAAGCCCCACACTCGTGAACACACTTAATTACTCTCATGTAATCAAAACAACATGATGAAATATAAATACTTTATTAATTAATTATCATTTTCTAATGATCATGCTGTAGGTGGCATCTTTTCCCCTTACATTTTGTCAGTTGCTTTCATGGTGTACTAATTTAATTTATTTATAATAGGGTGAGGGTTAGGGTACGTAAGCGATGATGAAAGGGGAATGCAACCTGACGCAAGGGCTTCGAACTTCGAAGACAAGTTTAGCTCCGCTGCAATTTTGGACCTCCGCCTTCGATTCAAAATTAGTAATAAACGGTGCAGATTGCTTTGACAATTCTCTGGTTTGGAGATTGTCCCCGGTTCACAATGCTACCGAAAACGTGTGACCGAAAGCGATCTGTTAACATGATAATTCCACATATTATCGGACCATGAGAATGGATTTATTTACCATATAAAGAGATTTGCTAATCGAGGTTCGGCATCCTGGCTAGTACTGTTCAAAGCAATAAATGGTGTGATAATAAAGAATTTAAATTTTTTATAATAGATTTCAACATTGAATTAAGATATGTATTTTTTATAAAAATTAAAGATAATTAGATTTTATTTGTTCATTTATATCTATAAAATATAATTTTTAAAAAATATTTTTTTTTCAAATAAAAAAACCAGGTCAGGTCTTCATTTTGTTTTTTTTTTCTCCATCCTAATTGGCATTGCGTATCCATCCCTCTAGAGAAAAGTTTTAGCTATATTTTTAAATCAATAATCACGATTGCAATTAACTTGCCAGGCTTTAACACCTCACCTTTCGGCTTGAACTCAGCCGACATATCGGGCACAAAGCAAGGCCTAGCCTAAGACCTGATTTAACGTCCATCCCAATTGGACATATATTAACTAATACCTTAAGTAAAACGTTAAAACGCACAATAAAAAAATATCGCAGCAATACATACATATTACTATTAATTATTACAGTAAATTATTATTATACCCCTCAATATACAGTAATTTTAGCATTGGATTTAGGAGTATTTTAGATTTTTTATACTACAGTGCATAATAAAATAATCATAATACCCTCTAATAAAATAAAAACCAATAATTACCGTCGTGAGTATCACTATAATTGCATATTTTCTATGCATAATAAAATAAATCTTTTACATTCCAACAAGATAAAAATCATAAGTTGTTGGCAAGAGTGTTCTGAGCATTGCACTTTTTTCAAATATATATAAATATGGATATGCCCCCATATAAGATAAAAATCAAAAGTTGGATATAGCAGTGTTTAGATAATTGACTATTTTTTA
Organism: Salix dunnii; assembly: GCA_015731905.1. Lineage (NCBI taxonomy): Eukaryota > Viridiplantae > Streptophyta > Magnoliopsida > Malpighiales > Salicaceae > Salix > Salix dunnii. The sequence continues at coordinate 11,582,501 of CM027663.1, read as the reverse complement.
ATATTATTTATTGTTAGATACTGTTGGAGTGTCGGTCAGACGCGCCAACAATTTTTGGTCTCACGCACCTTTCAAGTGGCGCATGCGGTGCCTTGGGATGGTGAAAAATATTCCTCCGGCAACTCATATGATGCACCACCATGTTTGGTGAAAAATACCCTTTCTGATACTGTGGTGCATGGCATCACACAGAGAGCAAAGACGTGACAATGACTGATTGATATTTTTCTTGTTTTCTCGCTTTTGCAAGCTAACACGAAAGCACCTTTTATTTATGATGTTTTCATTTTAGTCTCTAAGCTTTTAATTGTTTGGTATAATTCTTATTTCTATGATATAGATTTTAATTTGTTTTAATTTTATCATTTAATTGAAATTAATTATATATTTCAGTTTCATTTCAATCCTTATTTTTTTTAATTTTAGGATTAGTTTTAAATAATTAAATATTTTTGGTATAAAAATTTGGATTTTTTTTTTATTTTGTCTTTCGATTGAAATTAATCGTATATTTTGTTTTCATTTCGGTCTTTATACTTTGAATTTTTTATTTTATTTTATTTAAATTCCTATGTAATCATTTGTTTGAAAACAATATATATATATATATATATATATATAGTTGTAATGTCATATGTAATATATATATAGTTGTAATGTCATATGTAATCGTTTGTTTGATTATAAAACATACACACTAACAGAATCTCTTATGAGGTTCAATCTACCCAAAAACCCTAGGAGGCTCAAGGGTCCTTTTTTGTCTATGGAAACTCATATCCTAGATAATATATACCTATCCCAGATGAAGTCCTTTGTCTTTATGGTCAATGCATCTTCCTAATACAAGTAGGTCCATATAATAGTTGTTGTAATATTAGGTTTATGTGAGCTTAATGTGTGATCAATGTCACAAGGTGTTTTTTTTTAATAGAACATCATCACATATTAAGCATAATATGTCACATAATTACTATTAAACTTGGTCAAACAATGCCTTACCATTTATATCCTTTCTGTTATGAAACTAAATACATTTTATAGGTACAAAACCTTCATAAAATATCAAATGGATGAGAGATTTAAAACTATCATTTCATTAAAACATACATAAATACTTATTATTTCACAACACTATATTAGCTATCTTTTTTAAATCTCATAAATTCTTTACACACAACCTATAAAAATATATTCCTTGTAAAGTTAAACTAATTTAAGAATCGAAGTATTCACATATGTCCAAAAAAAATTTGTTTTATAGGTGCTCATGATCTTCATGTTAAATAACTCACCTTCAACCTTTTAGCTTAATTATTTAATGTGAGCTTCTCTCAAGATATGATAAAATAAAATTTGAATGGCTTGTAATTTAACCCAACAAAAACCTACATTAGAGAATAAAGTAGTATAAAATCATAACAAAGTATATCAATTGTTTGTAAATTCAAATAAGGGCTTAATATGGTAATTACTCAACCATATAAAAGGTACCTAGAATGCTAATTTTTTTTATTAAAAATAGTCTCCCCTGAAATATTTCTAAAAAAAAAAATTATACTAGAAAGAATCATAAGTCTAATAAAACATCCTTAATGAATATAGTAAACCTAATCAATAATAACAATCCAATAAAAATAAATTTAAATAAACACCCTAATATTTCTAAATAAAATATAGTTGAAATAATAGTCCAACTAATTTAAATAAAACTAAAGTTGTTTTTCATTATTTAGTGGTAGAATCAAAGTTTAAATCAAAATACACAATACTCTCTTTTTAATGAATTAGAAAGAGTCTTATATAACACTAGAAAGTTACAGATATATACATTTAAATATAACTAGAATCAAATTAAAAATCTTTTTGTAGCTCCAGATATGATAGAGAAAGGTAATGCCTCAATGTTATGATGCGAGGAAATCTTTATTTATAGAATCTATACGATCATAAAAAGAAAAAGAAAATATACAGAGTAAATGAACAACTACAGTTATGGAGTATCATTGTTATCTTAGTATTAGTATTGTGATTATGCAATTATGCTGCTTAGTCAAAGAGCTACAAAAACAAGTGTGGGTATCTCTGTACATGTATACGTACAGCGGTAGAGGGAATAAGACCAGAGCACATGCATGACAGGAATATTTACTATTGAAATCCTAGAAGAATCTATACATGGCTAGCTGTGGTCTGGGATGCCCATTCTTTTTGTAATAATTCAATATTAGTTTCTCAAACATTTTTATCAATTCTTAATCTAGTTTGTATATGTTTCACTATGCGTGCCATGTATAGTTTTTCTTATTATATTTTTGGTATTAGTTATTCTTATTGAGATTTGCTATACAGCACAAAAACATATTCTCTTTGAACTCCATTTCGTGAATGATTATTTATAAAACAATTACCCTTTAAACATATTATAAAAAAGGATTAGAACTCGCTAGTATTTTTTTATTTAGTTTGATTATGGCTTTTTGAGGTGATCATAGAGTGTTTAAGAAGAAAACAAATACGCATTTTATTTTTTATTGTCTTGTACTTGCCTTTTCGATTTCTATCAAGATTTTACTCCAACAATTGTTTATTTCATTTAATTTTTTAAGGAAATATTGCCACAAAAAAAATAAAGTGGATATTTTGCAATTGTTGACACAAGACCTTATACCTAATTCTAATAAATATTGCTCTTAATTATAAATTTACAATTGAACAAAAAAATATTATTTCAATTAATAGAAATAAAAATGTTTTCATTGATATTTTTTTTATAATGTTTTTAAGACATTTTTAGATAAAAATAAGTTGAAATGAGTTCTTAAGATCAATAGACTAATATCCTGTTTTTTTTTTTTTATATATATATAATTATAAGTGAGCAAGAAATGTTTTACATATCTTTTGCTAACATGGACAACATGTTATTTATTATTAAAAAAACAATTGGGTGAATAATTGTTTTTTTTTAAATAAATGTTCATACAAGCCTAACCTCTAAGCCCACACAAGCATGTGCTATATTAATTTTATCTAGACATGCTAGTATGATTGTTTTTTTTTTAAAAAAAAAAACTTTAATTTTAATTTTAATTAATACCGTATCTCATTTTTCTAATTGTTTAGCTTAATTTTATTTTAAATAGAAATTAATGTCTTTAGATAGACAAGTTGTATTTGCATGATGCATTTATAAAAAAAATTATTTATACTTAGAAATTAAAATTAACCCATAAAATAAATAAATAAAATATGCATGTGTATCTATATTTTTCTTTTGACAAGAAAGATTATCTTTTATGCTTTTGTGTTTAATTAGCATTATTATTTATTTATTTATATATATATCATTTTTAATTTATTTTTATTAAGTATAGATATCAACATTTTCCTTTTCAATTAATGGAATGGTTTCATTACGTTTGAACTAATTGAATTGATAAAGCGACAGAAGACTTCCTGATAGTCAGGTGACGCTAAAGACAACGTCAGTGCTAGTTCATGACACCAAGTAACCGAGAGACACACGTCACAGGGGCTCCTGAGACCGCCAAAGGCGAATAACTAGGAGGACGATACACGTGTAAGGTCGACTGAAACTCCACGTGGACCATTCGATGACGAGCTGCTCGTTTTGATGATGGGCGCCAGGGTAAAGTGGTGACTATGGTTTGCGTAAGAATTGTACGAAAGCAAAATGATAACATCCTTTTACATTTCTAGAACCCAAAATAATCATATTAATATAAATTTGATCGTGACATCTATCAACTTTATGTTTTAAATTTATTTTTGTTTTAAATATATTAAAATATTTTTAGTATTAACATATCAAAATAATATAAAAATATTAGAGAAATAATTTAAAATTAAAATAAAATAAAAATTATATTTTCTAAAAATACTTTTAAAGTGCAAAAACAAACGACCACTTCATCGATTTTTTCATAGACTGTCAAGATTTTGAGGGAGGGTTTTAACGGTTGGTTGAATAATATTTTACATAATTCAAAATTGGTTTATTTTTTAATTTTTTTGATAGGTTGATATTAAAAATATATTTTAAAAAATAAAATTATTATTTTAATATATCTCTAAATAAAATAAAATTTTGAATACAATTTCCTTGATTTAGCCTCTCTGAATTCAACACTCTCCTGAAAAGCCTCATCTTCCTTTAAAACTCTCAATCAAATTGCAACGGGCCTTAACTATACAAATACAGCCTGGAAGAATTACTATCAACCAGCCAAAGCCCAGCATCTTTCGACCATCTCACACACACACCATGAACGCCGTCCGGCTTTCAAAGCCCACCTCTTCAAAAAGCCCACCTGTCAGGCACTTTAAAATCCAAAATCACTCCTTCCCTTTACGGAGAAGAAGAGGATGAACACACAGAAAAAACAAGCAGCAAGAAACGTTGACTTTAGTTCTCGCGAATCTAGCAGGGATCATGGAGAGTGGAGATGAGTCATTGCTACCCTCTGTTGATAAAGAAGTAGGTGGTGCCTTACACACAGACCCAACTGGACTTGTTTCCTTGACTTTGTTTAGGTCCATAGTGCAGTCCTCTTGGTGCCTTTCTTTGAGCTGCTGCTACTTTCCTTGTTGCCTTGTCTTCCACTTTCTCTCAGGTAACCCCAAAAACACCAAACGCATATCTTTTTCTTTTACATTCGTTAGTTTTATAGTGATAAGAGATTGATTTTAAGTTTGGAATGAGTTAATATTTTTTTTTTTTAAGATGCAGTTAGTGCTTAATTGACTGTCTTGCATTATATATATATACATGGAAATCACAGTATACTGTTAAGATGATCCATCAGCAGCAATCATGCATGGAATTGTATTGGTCATCATGGGATTGTGCATATCATGGAATGCTCCAGCAACAAACAAGCAAACTCTCTCGAACTCATTTTCTTCTCTTTTTTTCCTCCCTTTTACTTATTTTGAATCCTCTGCAATAAATATTCAAAATATTAATGTACAGTTAATCAAATAAAACCATAAGGCAGAATAGCCAAAGAATCTGAACTAGCAAGTTCATCGATATAAAACGGGATCAACACCAAATAACTAGAATTATGTGGGAACTTGAAGATTTGAAAGACAGCCATATCACTATATTCTTACACGCGTAGACTATATTCCTGCGCATGTTTATATTAGTATTGCAAATTCTTAATGGTTATTATTGTTGGAAATGTTATGGATTTTTGCTGATAAATAATGTGAAAGATTGAGAGAAAAGTTCTGCACTTTACTGAAATAGTTGAAAACGAAATCAAATCAAAAACAGAATTACATCATTCCTAAACAATAGGAGTTATTTAAGCTACAAATCAGCAAACCCTTAAGACTAGATCAAATGACAACAGATTTTAACATCCTCTCTTAAACTAAGTGTTACTCCTTGACCCCCATCAAATTTCTAAATTTAATGAACATGTCTAGTTTCAAGGGCTTGGTCATTATATCTACTATTTGCTCTTGTATATTACACTGAATCATCTTGACAATACCATATTTAGTGAGCTCACAGAGGAAATGGAACAAGATGTCTATATGTTTGCTTCGGCCATGTAGATTAGGATTCTCTAACAACTCAATAGTTGAACTATTGTCACAGAAAACAATTGTGCTATCATTTTCAAGTAGATTGAAACTTGTCATGATTCTTCTCACCCACACCACCTGACAAGCACATGAAGCAGCAACAACAAATCCAGCTTCCGTGGTAGACAATATAACTATTAGCTACTTCTTAGATGACCAGGATACTACTCCTGAATTCAACATAAAAACATAGTTTGAGGTGTTTTTTCAGTCATTTAAATGTTAGCTTTTGGTGATTTTGTTTGTTATTTTGCAGGTGAGCTTGATTATGTTTAGAGAGAACAGAGGAGAGTATTTTTCAGAAGAAGGTAAGTTGTCTGTATTGTAATTGTTGCATTACATCTGTTTGACAAAATACTCATTTATATAGTGTGAGCAGAGCATGCAATACATGTGTTTAAACTTCTTGTAACTACTTTCTAACAAACTAGAAAAGTCAAGAACACATGAAATGTATTGAAACTGATTCTGTTAAATGACAGTTGGCATAAGTCCTCTACTGCTGCTTCCTTCTTCAATATTACTTGTAGTCCACGTAGACTAGTTGAACTTCATCATCATTTAGATTCTGTAAGTAGCTTATCTACAAACATTAAATCCCCAACATAATCATTGTCAGTGTAAGCAACTAATTTGTCTTCTCCTCTCTTGTTGTAAAGTATTCCAAAATCACAAGTTCTCTTCACATATCAATACTCTCTTGACTACCTAAAAATGAATTGTTGTAGGATGATCTATGTATCTAGACAGCAGACTTACAACAAACATGATGTGGGGTCAAGTGGTAGTTAAATACATTATTTGTAGTAACTATTGTCTAATTTTTCTCCAACTGTATCTTGCATGAGTTTGAATCTAGGTACAATTGGATTAAGCACAAGATTGCACCTATCCATGTCAAACCTCTATAACACTTCATATGCATATTTTCTTTGATGAATGAAAATACCTCATTCTTCCTAGGTCAATCATATCAAATTCATGCATCATGAATGTCTTAAAATTTTACCTCCTTCATGAGTTCATCACTGCCGGTAAGAATTAAATCATCTATGTAGAGGCAAACAATCAAAATTTTACCTCCATTTGTTTTGATGAATAGGCTATGCTCACAAGGACAATTCTCAAAACCCTTCTTCAAAAAATATGATTTGATGCGATTGTACCATGCTCGGGGAGCCCGCTTCAATCTGTACTGTCATAACAATGTTTTTTTCGCCTAATTCCCTGCTATCACTGGATGGGGAGAACAGCGTGTGGTGAAATGAGGGTGTTTTATAGCCGTAAAATTATGACTATAAATCTTAGGAGTGTCCACCTAGTATTAAAGTCACTAGGAAACATATTGGTATACGAGAGTCTAGGTAAAGGAACTTGTTGTGCAAGGGGAAAACACATCACTCCCAGTGCACCCTACCTAAGATAAACTGCATTGTTATTTGATTGTTTTTCTAAGTCAATTTTTATTCGTTGGTCCTTTTAAGATTCGATGTAAATCTCTCTTCATGGAGAATCTCAACCTCATTGTGAGTTGAAAGACTAACCATAAAAAAATTTTACATTGCATTTTGAAATCCCCATTTTTAACTATCTACGAGTGTATTTCATAATGTAATTTTACACCATGATAGCTAAAATAAAATAATTGTTAATGTTTTTTGATATTTTGGCCAAATTTCAATGGATAATCATAAACTAGTTATGATATTCTTTTTCATTTCAAAATATGAGAAAGATGCAATATATTTTTTTTATGAAAAATATGCTTGGAAAAATCTTGGAATTCGTTCGTATGCACAAAAACAAACACATTTTTTTTTTGTTTTTTTTTTGAAAATACATTTTTTATATTTTTTAATATACTACACATTCTTTTTTTCATTATTCTTTTTGTTACATCTTACACATTACATAACATGTACAAGAAATAAAAAAATAACAATTTAAATAAAAATCTAAAAATTACAAAATAAACCTCCTTGGAAACACTGTTGACAGTGGAGGTAGTGCAGGAACACTAGCGGCGTATCAGCTCATTCACCACCATCACTATTGGCATATGGAACCATACACCGTTGTCGATGGAGCAGCAAGATAGGGGGAGTGGATCTGCCTTTTCGCTTCCTTCTCTCGCCGGTGGTGGCGTTCATGGTGACCTATAAACATAGACAAAACACACAAACAAGGTAGTTGGACTGTTCTTCTCTTCGTCTATAGATTTCGGGTCTATTCTTCCTTATCTTAAGATGGCTGATGGTTGCTTTGTCCACTATGGGAGTTGTTGTGGTGGTCCTTCTGTGTGGTCGGTGGCTTGGTGACAACGAAACATCTGCTAGAGGGAACGATGACCTGAGATCTGACAGAGCTGACTAAAAAGAGCTATTGTGGATGACAACTTGGTGGTTGGTTAGGCACCATGGGTATATAGTAAAAGTTGTTGTTGGAGGCTGTGTGGTCAAATTTGGCAAGTGGGCTGTTTTATGTGGCCGATCTGTATGGTCGGCAAGTTTACGGTTCGGTTAGAGGAAAAGGCAGTGAGACACTGGTCGGTGTTACAGGTGAGAGGAAGGGAGAGTTGGGGCTATTGTGGTGGCTGCCAGAGGCAAGCTGAAAGTGGAGTCTAGCCATTGATTAGAGGGAGGCAAAGAGGAGTTTAGTCAGTCACCATAAAGAGGCAAAGAAGCTATTCGGGAGAAGAAAAAAGGGAATGACTATGGAAAAGGGGGTTGCCGCTACCCAAAGGAGAAGGCTGGCGGCTGCAGCCCATGGACAGAAAGAGATTAAGGTTTTTTGGTTTTTAGGGTTTTTAGGATTTTTTTTTGCCCCCTGTAAATATTTTGCTTTCGTGTCGCTCCCTTTTTGTGTATGTTGTGATCGGTGCCATTTATAGGCGAACAGGCAACCCTTCAGCTACCCATTGCGTACAGCGATGGGTTGCCACCTCATTGGCATGCCCTACAGCAGGAGTCTGTTGAATGATTTTGGGAAGGTTAAAGTATGATTTGGTCTCTCAATTTATAATTGTTCTAATTTCACCCCCAATTGGTTTTAAACTTTTAAATTTGTATAATTGTATCCCCGTCAAAATTTCAATAGCAACCTTAGCTTTGTGTGCCTTTTTTTTTTTTGGTCCTCGGTTTCTGATTTGTGCGATTTAACCTTTAATTGACTATTAAACTCTTAATTATCTTTAATTTGACCCCTGATTTCTCATAAATAGCTTGGAAAAATTTAATTCAGTCTCTGAAAATTTTAATCTTCTCAATTGAACCCAAATTAAGCTCAAGAACTTGATTTGCATTGATTAAGCCCTTAATAAATTTAATTTGACCAATTTAAAGTATAATGACGTCCTTGCACATAATTAAATCCTTGAATTGGATCCTAAATTAATGTTTAAACAGAATTACACATTAAATTGGCCTAAAATTAAATCAAATAGACCTATAAAAAATATAATTATGCTTTTCGGTTTAATTTTTACGTAGATTTGTCCAATAATAGATTATTTAGCCTAGAATTTGTATTTTCCTTCATTTTTTAGCACAAAAGAGGTACGATCAGGCTCTCAACAATGTCTATATTTTCACCTTCATTTTTTCTACCAACATCATCCCCTTTTATTTTGTTTTTATTTTATTTTTGGGTTTATTTGGGTAGTTTTGGGAAATAACCCAGAATTTAGTTATGACACGTACAATGCCTTTTCTAATTTGTATACTATGTGCTCATCACTTTTTTTCACAAAGCTTGGAGGTTGCTCAACAAATACATCTTTAAAAAGATTTCCTTCCAAAAAGGCTGACTTAACATCAAGTTAAAAAATTATCCACTGTTTATGAGTTTCTATTGAAATGAGTAAATGAACTGTATCCATACGTGCTACTGGTAGGAACACCTTAGTGTAATCGATCCCAAGCTCTTGGGTGTATCCCTTTATGACTAATCAAGCTTTATGTTTATCAATCTCACAATTTTCATTGAACTTTGTCTGGTACACCCATTTTAACCCAACTTTCTTATTTCTAGTAGGCAAGTAAGTTAACTCCCAAGTATTATTTTGCTCGATTGCATCCATTTTTGCATTCATGGACATTCTTTATTTTACATCTTTTACAACTTCTTCAAAGAACACAAGATCAGTGCCAGCAGCAAACATGACAATATAGGACTCCTCCTCAAAACAATCTTCTCCACTACAATAATTCCTCATCCATGTAGGTCTTTAATGCTCTCTTTCTAGTCTGCTACTTGTGTTGTTAATGCTTTCTAGAGATACAACATGTGTGTTATCATTTGCATGTGATTCAGTATTGGGATGGTTTGCAGTGATGATAACTCCTTGATCAATATGTTAAGCACCATATTGATCATTGCTTTCATTGTTAGCTCCATCATATTGATCATTGCTTTCACTTAGAGATAAAGAGTTATTTAAATGGATTGTGAAGAAGAGGATAGTCTTGGTCTTGATGAAAGTGATGAGAAGATATTACTTTATCATCAATTAACTTTCACCAATTTAGGTGAAAAATGGAAGATTGGTTTTGGTATTAATGACGATCATAATCTATTTCTTGGTTATTTTTTTTAAATATATGTTTTTATTTTCAAAATAAAAATAAACAAAATAAGGATAACAAGGAGATTAAAATTGTGGAAAAATCAAGCTAGAAGTTTAGGACGATGTCAGGAGCCTGATCTTACCTCGTTGTGCCCAAGACTATGAAAAATACAAATACAAGATCACAATTTATTATTATTAGACAAATATGTATAAAAATTAATTTCAAGTGTATAATTAGATTTTTAATAGGTCAATTTGATTTATTCATGGATCAAATTAAAAGTATAATTATGTTTAAAAATAATTTGTAATTTAGGTTGAATTAAAGAATTTAAATAAGTCTAAGGACTTAATTGAGTCAAACTATTTTTATTTGTGAAAATTAAGTTTGAAAGCCCAATTTAGGTTTAATTGAGAAGAATGGAATCTTAGGGGATCAAGTTTAATTTTTGCAAAGTTAATTGGTTGAAATAGGGGCAAAATTATAAGAAAAATTACAGTTTAAGATTAATTAATAGTCAAATCGCAACCGAAGACTATTTTGCAAAAGGCGTCAAACTTTGGGGACTCAACTGGTTGAAATGAAGAGTAAATTTGAAGAGAACCAATAGTTTAATTGTTAATTAAAGGTCAATTAAAGGAAATCAACAGTCAAAGAAAAAAATTATTAGAATTTAGCCATAGACTTTAATATTTAGGAGTGTAAACTACATTGTAGAGTATACCCTCGATTATTAAAAATACAAAAGAACAAAATAAGATGCTAAAACACAAACTTTAGAATGGTTAGGTTTTGAGACAATAAGGTAGAGACTTTTTCACGAATGGAGATTATCCTTAAACCTTAGATGAAACCAATAAATAAAAACTCAACCTAAAAAACAATTAAATGACTTTTTCTTGCACAACTAATCTCATTACTCAAATTCTTATAAAAAAAATTAATGACCATGATACTAGATAATAACTCCTAAACTATATAATCAAAACTTTATGATCATATTGAAAATTCTCTCTCCCACACTCATAGGCTAACCAATTATTTAATGTCATGCACCTCGCGACAATGACCACCAATAATGACAACCAACCATTTAATATTCTGTTGGATGAGCAACTATTAAGCTGACTGCAGCTGACTTTTCTACTAGTTACTCCATACTAAAGTATCATGCATTTTGGGAGACTAGTTAGGTCATTCTGGGTTAATAATGATATTGTCAGTGACAATTATATGCAATATCTTTTCATCATACCAAATGATTCTAGAAAAAAAAATTTGAAAAATTATGGGTTTTAACTTTAGGGTTATACTAAACAAGTATTATAACATTTGAAGTCAATGCAATAATCAACCAAAAATTCAATGAACCAAATAATTTCTATTATTCGGCATGACTAGTTAGATCACTCTAGGTTAATAATGATGCAAATAATAATTAAGAATTCACATGGTCATTCAATGAAGAACTAGAAGACACTTCAATTTAAGGAATTCTCATGTGTTGCTTGTTCTCAAAGAAAATTGGTCATTAGATCTTCACCATCTAAAATTATAATTGAATCCCTAAATTTTTTGTAACGCATACAAGGTGATATTTATGGGTCCATTCACCCAATATGTGAACCATTTAGATATTTTATCATTTTAATATATGCATCTACAAGATGGTCACATGTGTATTTATTATCAACTTGTAACATGACATTTGCGAGATTACTTGCTCAAGTTATTAGATTACAAGCATAATTTTCCAACCACATAATAAAGATCATCCATCTTAATACTACAGGTAAATTTACATCTCAAGCATTGAATAATTACTACATGACATTTAGGATAAACATTGAACATCTTATTGCCTATTTCATACTCAAAATGGTCTTGCTCAACCATTTATTAAATGCCTCAAATACATTGCAAGACCATTACTCATGACAACAAAGTTTCCTATCTCTATTTGAGGGCACACTATTTTACATGTAGTAGCACTCATACGGATTAGGCCAATGTCATATCATAAATTTCCCCATTACAATTGGTTTTTGGTCAAGAGCCAGACATTTTCCATCTAAGAATATTTAGTTGTGCAGTATATGATCTAATTTATCTACCATAACATACGAAGACATGTCCTTAAAAGGAGGCTAGGAATATATATTAGGTTTGAGTCCCTATTAATAATTAAATAACTTAAACCCTTAATAGGTGATTTCCTTACGACAGGTTTTCTAGACTGTTATTTTAATGAGTTATGCTCCTAGTATTAGAGGGAGAAATTAAACAACTAGACAAAGATATTACATAAAATCCATTATCATTTTTCAATTTTGATCCTTGTACAAAACAATGTGACAAGAAGTTAAAAATATATGTCATTTGTAATACATAACAAATTAGTTACTAAATGCATTCACTAACTCAAAGGAATAACCAAATCCTATATTCTAGTTGTAAATGATCCAACAAGAATTGAAATCCCAATAGAATAATCTGTTAAAATTACAGTAAATAAGTTTAAGGCATGCCAAAAGCATGATAAATCAATTGATTCAAAAGACAAATATCCTTAAAAAGTAAAAAAGGAGTAAATAATAAAGTTGATATTATTAGGAAAAACAATATTCATGAGGATATATCATACATAATTGATCATAAAATCCCATAAGAGGTTTAGGTACCTAAAAACAATAAAAATAAGGAGATCTTGATATATTATGTCTCTACAAGGCAATGATAGAGTTGTTAAAATTTTTTTTAATACAATATATCAATTGAAATCATTAATGAAAACAAGGATTTTAAGCCCAAAACCATTAAAGAATATATATATATATATATATATATATATATATATATATATATATATATATTTAGAAAAAAAACAATAAATTAAATATATATATATATATATATATATATATATATATATATATATATATATATATATATATATAAATGATTGGAATAGAAATAAGCAATTCAGGCTTAATAAAATTTAATTGCAAAATGTAAAGTTTTTGAACCTAAAGTTCAAATACCTCAAGGTGTAAAACCAGTTGGATATAAATGAGTGTTTGTGTGAAAACAAAACAAGAAGGATGGAATCGTAATGTATAAGGCTTAACTAGTGGCACAAGGATTTTCACAAAGACCTGACATTAATTACAATGAAATATATTCTCTTATTGTAGATGAAATTATATTTCATTATCTTATTAACTTGACATGTGAAAAACTTGATATGTGCCTAATGGATGTTGTTAAACCCTATTTATTTGCATACATTGATAATTATATTTATATGAAAATCCTAAAGGGTTTAAAATGAGTATTTGTGTGAAAACAAAACAAGAAGGATGGAATCGTAAGGTATAAGGCTTAACTAGTGGCACAAGGGTTTTCACAAAGACCTAACATTAATTACAATGAAATATATTCTCTTATAGTAGATGAAATTATATTTCATTATCTTATTAACTTGACATGTGAAAAACTTGATATGTGCCTAATGGATGTTGTTAAACCCTATTTATTTGCATACATTGATAATTATATTTATATGAAAATCCTAAAGGGTTTAAAATGAGTATTTGTGTGAAAACAAAACAAGAAGGATGGAATCGTAAGGTATAAGGCTTAACTAGTGGCACAAGGGTTTTCACGAAGACCTAACATTAATTACAATGAAATATATTCTCTTATAGTAGATGAAATTATATTTCATTATCTTATTAACTTGACATGTGAAAAACTTGATATGTGCCTAATGGATGTTGTTAAACCTTATTTATATGCATACATTGATAATCATATTTATATGAAAATCCTAAAGGGTTTAAAATGTTTGAAACATATAATTCAAATTTTCAGGAGGTTTACTCATTCCAATTAGAGCATCTCTAAGGAATAAGCTAAAAGAAATGCTAAAAGGAAGAGACAAACAAAATTAGCTCTTATCTTTTATTTTCATAGCTCTAAGTGAATAAATATATTGGAGAGATAAAATAACATTTCTAAGTTGAAAAGTTATTCCTACATATTGATCAAAAGAGTCAAGAATTTGTTTAATATATTTCTATGCCAAAAAGTTGTTTTAATTGGACTTGTGTTAGTTAGTTATTATAAATAAATAGTTATATTAATATTATATATATAATTGACTTTTCTATATGTTTTTTTTTCATTGGAGTGCATATATATATAAAAAAATATTATATTTAATTATTAAAAAAAAAACATATTACAACTTTGGCTTCTCTAAATAGCATTTTTCCTTGGAGATGCTCTTACAAAGATATTTATATGGGTTAAAGCAATCAAAACATATATGTTATCATCGTCTTAGTGAGTATTTTTTGAAATAAGAGTATAAGAATAACCTTGTATGCCCATGAATTTTTATAAAGAAGTCAAAATCTAATTTTACTATCATTATTGTGTATGTTGATAATTTAGATATTATTAGAACTCATAAAGAGATACCAATAACAATTAATAATGTAAAGAAAAAGTTTGAGATGAACAATGTGGGAAAAACAAAATTTTATCTGAGCTTGCAAATCAAACATTTTAGCATAAGGAATTTTCATTTATCAGTCAATTTACACAGAAAAGGTCCTCAAAAGATTTTTATGGATAAAACACATCCATTGAGTGCCCTAATAGTTGTTTTATCACTTAATAAGGAAAAACCTCTTTTATTATGAAGAATTACTTGTTCCTAAAAGAAAAAAAACTCTTTTATTATGAAGAATTACTTGTTCCTAAAGTACAATACCTCAATGCAATTGGTGCTCAATATATCTTACTAATAATAAACAATTTGATATAACATCATTCTTGATCAATTTACTAGTAGAGATATTTATTTGATCCACATAAAGATCGATCTCAAATAGGTTATCTCTTTATGTGTGGTGATATTGCTGTATCATTGAGATCTATAAAAAAAATATTAGTTGTCACTTCATCCAATCATGTTGAAATACCTAGAATCCATGAAGCAAGTTGAGAATGTGTGTGGCTGAGATTCGTGACTCAATATATTCATGAAACATGTGACTTATCCTCTATCAAAGGAATTCCAATCATTTTATATGAAGACAATGTTATAAATATAACTCAATTAAAGGAAGGATACATCAAAAGAGGTTGAACAAAGCAAATCTCACCAAAAAAAATTTTTACACAGGAACTTAATAAGTGTGGTGATATTGATGTTCAACAAATTCGCTCAAACAATAATCTAGCAAATTTGTTCACTAAAACATTATCAACTACAACATTTAAAAGATTGCAATATAATATTGGAAAATAAAAACTTAAGGATCTAAGGTGATACATTGATAAGGGAGAGTCAATAGAAGCTACACTTTTTTTTCTTAACTAAGTTTTCTCTCATTGTGTTTCACTTGTATCATTTTTAATGAGATGAAGGAGAAGTGTTATAAAATTATATATTGTATATGTGAATGTCTAGATATATTCCAATATCTTTCTCTTATTATTTTCATTCATCATTCTCAAGTTCATTTGAATCTACTCTTTCTTATATCTTTAAAGCTTACAAGAATTTATGCATATATGCTTATAAATTGGAGCATTGTTGAGAGAAGAAATTAAACACACATAATTATTACAAAGTCATATGAAATTAGAGTGTTTTCTGTAGTCCTTTAATCTCCATTGTTCTTAGTTATTCTATCAACTCTTTATTGTGTATATTGTATGTTTCCAAATATATAATTTCAAAATATTTGTGATTTTCTCCCATGTTCTTCTTGTAATGTTATTCAATATTGGTACTTAGACTTATATTATAAGATACGATCCTAGTAGAAAATACTTGATTTTCTCTTAAATTTGAAAAACAAGAATTTTTTTTTTTTTGTTATTGTGCATACAATGAGATTCTAAAAGTTTTCAACTTATTTTTATAAAAAACCAAAATTGTATCTTTTTCATGTTTTAAAATGAAAAATAGATTTAATAATCAGTTTACGATTATGCATTAGAGTTTGACCAAAATATCAAAAATATTTCACTAATTATTTTGTCCACTTTATATTTAAAATGTTAGAAGTTAGTCATAGACTTCAATATTTAGGGGTGTATAACTACATTGCAGAGCATACATTCAAGTATTAAAAATACAAAAGAAAAAAAATACCATGGTAAAATTCAAGTTTTAAAATGGTTAAGTTTTGATCCAATAAAATAGATTCCTTCATGAAGGGAGATTAACCTTAAACCTTAGATGAGACCAAGAAATAGAAACTTAACTTAAAAAAAAAAAAAATCAAACAACAATATAACTTATCTTATATAAGGTGCACTAGAATAATATGTTTTTTCCTTACATAACTATTCTTTTTACTTGGACTTCCATGAACTATTAAGTTTTTTAATGATCATAATATTAGATAATATTATATAACAACTCTTGAATTATATAATCATAAATTTATGATTATAATGATAAGCAACCGGTTAATGTTCCGCTGGATGAGCAACCATTAGGCTGACTGAAGCTGACCTTTTCATACTAGTTACTCCATTTTGACATATCATGCATTTTGGGAGAACGTAAAATCCCTCGATGAGCAATTAATCTTGGTGAGTTTTTGGTGAAAGTGATGACACGCCAAGAACATCAAAATTCTGAAAAGGGTAAACAATCCAGAAGCCACATAAATAAGCCTCCGGCTCCTTGCTTTGAACTTCTTCATCCAGAAATTAGCTTTAGAAATACGAGACCCCATTGAAAGGTCTATTTATGTGGCTCCAGCCAGATGAAAAGATAGATTTTACTCTTTTTTTTCTACCACCTTATAGTTGTAGTTTCATTTGTTAAAGATCGTTTTTATGTTTTTGGTAGGTGATTTGTAGACTTTAAAATTTAAAGAGCGCTTGCACCATTTCCTAGGGGATTGGATTGTACATATGGCAATCAGAAACATGAATCATGCAAAGCCAGAGTATTAAACCATACGCTGTTCTTGTGCATACATTTCGACATTTTGCCTGTGTCGAGAATGGCGTCAAAGTATTGCGTTGGCTAGGACGACTTTTATCCCTATATATTTAATGCCATCATCGGAACTTGCCACCTAGAACTTGTAGAAATGGGAAAGATCTTTTCAAATACATGCTTTATAACCCTTAATTTATCTCTCTTCCAATATAATAGCACTCTATAATGATATATAATCAATCACATGTCTTCATGCACCTTGTCAATACAAAATATATCACCTAGGTATATAGGAGATATAAACAAACTGATCAAACAGGTATGGAAGTGGAAGTACGAGAGCAGCAAGGAAAGCTTAGCTGGGTTTTGTTGCGGAAAACATCACAAACCGTCTATTTCTCGTACATGTAAAATCAACCAGTCCACAGGCTCTACAGACGTCTTCTAGTTCACGTTCAGATAGGAAGAAGTTGCTGCCTGATACTTGTGCAAATCTCTACAATGAGAGACAAATAAATTATTCATCGACCATTATTGCTTAAAGAAGACAAGAATACAATGCTTGAATTGGCGTCTTTCAAGCAAAGCTTGTTGGATAATTTATTTCGACCTTGGGTGTGAGATTATTCCAATGTGAGGATATAGAAAGCGTCAACGAACAAATTCTGTAAGCATTGTCATTCAAGTTCCTTGTGGTTAATTTTTATATTTCTTGCTTCCCTGATGTTTTGCACTTTATTTTACTAGACAGTACAGTATGATGCATTGCAGAAAAAGGATGAATAAACACCACCGTGACAGAGTGATTTCTTTTGATTCCGCTAACCAAAGCTCTACTTCTTTTTCTATCCTTTGTATCCAAAAGAGCATGTTGTCTAAAGTCCTTATGTATAGCAGTTCAAGTTCCAAATGAACCACATACCTGGCTTATTGGCTTCAAAAATGGGATGAAACTGAAATGCCCATCAAGTATGTATGTGGTGGCAACGAACACTCCTCCGGGCCTCAAAACTCGACTTACTTCAGCTACCTGAAAAAGAATAGCTACCACATCATGGAGATCATATGCTGGTAAACTTAAGAAAAAGTAGAAGCATGTAGCAATGCAAATAATAATGTGCGACACTCATCTCAAATGTAGATCATGAAAGAAAACAAAAAATGAGATCTCTTTTACGAATTAAGAGGTCTATTCACAATACATAATGAAAACAAACCTAATGCAACTAATCATTTTTATGAAGATCTGTTACTATTGTCGTCAATTGGAAGTGTTTCACTTCAATATATCTTCTAAGTAGCAGAACACAACACCCTATGATAATCAGGAGAGTGCAATCAAGTTCAGTCGCATTAGGTGCTTTCATAGTAGCTCAAAACATATTCATGCTTCTGATATAAAACACTTCATCAATGTTTAGGAAGAAGCCACATTCATGGGTAAAGAAATGAGTATGTTCAGAATAAAAGAGCATCGTAAGCTCCATGGATGACATACTGGCATTTTAAGTCCAAAATGAAGCTTTCTGTGAAAACAATGAAATACTGTACTTTCTACAAGCAGAATATTATGATTTATGTCTGAGGGGAGTGGGAAGTTTATAGTGTGGCTACAGATGTAAAATCTATAGCCAAGGTTCTTTGTATCAATCCCTCGAGCATGTGCATTGCTTCCATTAAATCATGAGAGAAAAGTAAGAAAAGGAATGGCAAAAACGAAAATGAATAAGATTTTGCGTAAGATTGTTCTCAAGGCTTTTCACAGGGGAAGAAATAGTGCAATATCTTGTCCTCCAATGAAGCCAGGATTACACAAATTGTAGAATAGGTGGCCAGAGTTTTAACGAACAACAAACTGTTGGGTAGGCATCAAAGTGTGGGAGCTTGAGCTTCATAACAGCCTAATCCTTTGAGCTGTAAGTCTCATGGATTTCCCCTCAAGTCTCATTGTTACACACCATTCAGAACCATGGTCATAATGTCACATATATAGATAGTAATATGAGGATCTAACACCTAAAGAAAAATTAGTTTAAAATACTACAAGTTAGGAAATGCTTACAGCCGCAGATGGTGAAGGCCAACAGTGTATAGCAGCACCAGCATGGATAGCATCAAGAGAACCCGAAATGAAAGGAAGTCTAGCTATATCAGCTCTAACCAATATTAAGTTCCTAAAGATATCAAATAAAATCATTGTCCCAGGTCAATATTAATTTCAGAAGGAAATCAATACAAATTAGAAATTGAGTCTCAACTCAAGCAAGCTTTAAGCCAAAACTAGTTGAGCAGCAGATCTCTAGAGTTGTATTATTAAAGGAACCTCCAAATATATTCCAGCAGAAATTGCAGCTGATATCATCAATAAATTTCACTGATTTGGGGAGATGAATTCAAATCATCCTATGGAAATTTAAACAAAGTTAGTAGAAAGGTTTGTCATACTCTTTTGGAAAGTTCTCCTCCTGCTTGATGAATTCATAGCATTGTTGCAGCATGTTTTCTGAGTAGTCCAGAGCTGTGACAAGAGAAAACAGCCCGCTCTTGGCGAATAGTCTTGAAAATAAACCACTACCACAACTAGCATCTAGAATATTGCCACCTAAAACCGGCTTGAGGTAATCCTTCATCAATTCAAACTGCAGTCCAGATCACAGTGAGTTTACAGCATTACCACACAAATAAGATTTCCAACTGAACAAACAAATTTCCTGTGAAAGCTTTGAATGAAGAGATTGTCCTGTTACCTCTTTCTCTGGGCCTGGAAAACCACCCCATACAAAATTTTGACGCCAACCTCTCTCATAAAGGAATGACATGAATGGAGTTCTGAATTCAGAAAAACAAGACATGGAGGGCGTGACCAAAATTTTAATGAGAGGCACTCATGCTGATCGTACGGGATAGCATGAAATGCATCAGGCTGATGATTATATATTCTTACTTAAATTTGTATTCATTCAATGCATGGCAAACAAGTCAACCCACAATGGTCTACAGAATTTCCTGCTGTATCCAGGCAACAGATGCAATTTTCTCAAAGAAGTTCCAGATGTCTGGGTCTGTAAATGGATTTAGCCAAAGATTAACCAAGCCCGGATTGGTTGTGGGAATCTCTTCAAAATGATTTTAACAATGACGGATTGGGGGCACCGCCATCTAGAGCATGCAATAGAATAAAAAAAAATACCAGGCTGGAAGTTTAGCGGCAATTAACTTGACGTTTCTTTAGCATGACAGAATAGATGGTTTGAAAAGACTAGCTTGTCATCTTGGAGGCAATTTCTAGTTTTGGAAATGAAAAACATCATTGTTAAGCATGATGAATCCGGAATCAATCTAATAAAAGTTAATAAGTGTAGTTGATAATTGACTGTATACTGTATTTAAATTGCCCCGGGTTGTACACAAATCTTCTTACTTGTACTCTGCAACAGTCTTTCGTGCGAACATGTATGAACATTATATAGGTCCAAATTTGCAACAATCACCATTACCTCAAACACTATCATGATCATGAATATCGCAACAACTATTTTATTCACCTGAAAAATTCTGTGGCCAAAGGCATAGCATCGCCATATTCCTTAGACCCACTAGCTATCGTCAATTCAAGATGCGTTTCCTTGCCAGAGTATGTCTTCTTACATGTGCTGCAATGCAAACTAGATTCACTTGCAGATCCTCTGCACCAAATCCAATCATTACAAACAGAAAACTATTTCCATGCCAAAAACAATAACAATTTCTGCATACAATTTTGAAAATAACTTACACAGATAAGACGGTTGCTCCAATCAAAATTACTGGCTCGTAACATATGGGACAAGCTAGGATGTTCTTGCTGCTACGGACATCCTTTTCAACTATCACGGGATCCTAAATCAAATAAAAACACAAAACGAAAACGCACGCGCGCGCACTTCAATTTTGAACAATTTATGACTAATCATTCAAGATTAATAGCCTATATAATCTCAATTCTCAAACATTAATAAAGCCTGTAAAATTTGCTTTTGCATCAATTGCCTTTAACTCCTCTCAGCAACCAAATAAGGAAATGCTTGTAATCACAATGAAAGATGACTTGAGGCGCAATTATGCATTGGAAAATAAAAACCTGGGCAATTTGTAAAGGTCTAAGAAAAAAAGGCAGACCGTTGGCTTGGTCTCGGCAAAGGAGGTGGAAGAAGCGCGAATTTTTGTCGCTAAACTAGTGAGTTTAAAGGTCGAGGTATTGTATGGTTTGAAATGAACTCGACTCGAGTTGCTGAGTTGACACGGGAGAAACGAGGACGAAAGAATAATGGAGGAGGCCATGGCTTCTTTCTGTGTCTTTGTTGGATTGCAGAGAGAGTGTCGGGAGTTGATGAATTATATGGGTTTCACCAAACTAAGTGACAAGATTAATTCACACAAAGCTCAAATAAATTAAGGAGGAACGCCGGTAGCATGACACTACCGTTGGCTTGATTCCCCTGACAATCAAACTACTACAGCGCATTTCAGATTATAATATAATATTTGCTTCTAGAAAAACGCATGTCCCATCTATTTTGTCTTTCAGAGGTTAGGGACAATAATAAAATAAATTATTTGGAAGTTTTTATAATTTTATCATACTAGAATTATATAAGAATTTATTAATAAAAATTTTATTTTATTTGTTTTGAATAACTCTTGCAAACATTAGGTTATTGTTATAAAAAGAATAAATAATTAATATAGAAAAATATAGACATTAAAATATAATCAAAATAAACAAAGAGAAATACCTTGTTTATTATGAATCCATCTATTTTTCCGAAGTATAATGAATACAAGACAAATGATCTATTTATAAGTGAAGGAAATGAACTTAAAGGTTAAGGAAATTCAAGAAACTAGACTCGAGAGTCATAAACATTCAATACATATAAATATAAATTTATTATGAATTTATAACACTTTCCCTTGAATGACCATATGGTATAAAATTCAATAGAGGACTTTATATAGATACTTCAAGATCCATTTATGAATTCTTTAGGATTCATTAAAATAATATCAAATTGTTTCATTAAAACCATGCAAAGAAAAACCCAATGGGAAAAAACCTAAGCGAAGAAAAAAATACAATTTGCATTGACTTCCCCTTAAAAGTACATGTCTTCTGACAAATCTTTAAGATGACACATTCCAATATTATGAACAAGTTTCTTGAAAGTTGAGGCTGGTAAGGACTTTGTAAATAAATTTGCTAAATTATCACTTGATCTGATTTGTTTGATATTAATTTCTCCTTTTTGTTGGAGCTCGTGAGTATAAAAAAACTTTGGTGAGATATAATTTGTTTTTTCTCCTTTAATATAGTCTTCTCTGAATTGAGTAATGCAGGCAACATTATCTTCAAACAATATTATGGGATAGTTTTCAATGGCTGACAATCCATATTTTCTCTTAATGTGCTGAATAATTGATATTAACCAAATACATTCTTGACTTGCTTCATGTATTACGATAATTTTTTAATGATTTGAAGAAGTAGCCACTATTATTTGTTTGATATATCTCCAAGAAATTGCAGTGCCTGTTTGTGATCTCCTTTTGCGGGAATCAGAGAGATAACTTGCATTTGCATATCCAATCAATTGTAAATTTGATCCACAATAAAATAACATCATTTTTGTTGTTCCGCAGAGGTAGTGAAATATATCTTTAACTCCATTCCAATATCTTTATCTGGGAGTGGAACTATATCTTGCCAATAAATTTATTGCAAAAGCTATATCTAGTTTTGTACAATTTGCAAGATACGTAAGTGCTCCAATAACACTAAGTTATGGTACTTCAGGACCAATAATTTCTTCATCCTCTTCTAGAGGTCGAAAAGGATCATTTTTCGTATCAAGTGATCTAACAACCATAGGTATACTCAAATGATGAGCATTGTCCATATAAAAACATTTTATGACTTTTTTTGTATACATCGATTGATATACAAATATTTCATTTGAAAAATATTTAATCTGTAAATCAAAATAAAATTTTATCTTCCTGAGATCTTTCATCTCAAATTTATTTTTCAAATAGGTTGCAGTTTCTATGAGCTCTTCAGGAATACTAATAATATTTAAATCATCAACATATACTACAATAATAACAAATTTAGATATTGTTTTCTTGATGATTGGATAAGGGAATGTATTAGCACCTCTACTATTTCTTTTTAGAGGTAAGATGTATTTTTTTTATTTGTATTTGTTATGGTTTGATAATGTCTATTTTTTTTTTTATTATTGGCCTCCTATGATAGGTTTGCTATGATGAACAAATTCTTGTTTTCTAACTCTAAAAACTAAGTCTTAAAAGATGAAATATCCTTTTAGGGTAAAACTATTTTTTTTGCTATTATCATTCAAATAATATTTCAGTTAAGATTCCTTGTGATTCTTGTCCTTATATTATAAATGAATTAATTGTATTATTCACAATAATATTTTGAATATTAACTATTTTTATGTTTTTTTATCATTATATTAAAAGTGAATAATATTTTCTTGCAAAAAGATATTTTTTAAATATAGGCTAAAATTCTTCGAATTCTTACAAACTTGTAAAATCCTAGCAATATTTTTTAAAACATGCCAAATTTTATTTTGTTTTTTGAACAGATGCTTAAATAAATTCTATAACTTTTCTCCATATGAAAGAAAAAAAATTATTATGTTTAATATTTTTTAGGTTTTGTTTGGTAAAAAAACATAATTTTTTTCTAGTATAAAACTAGCTAAAAATAGGTTGAAGGGTGTTTTCCAAACACACTTTTAAACCAAAAAACCATTGAACAAAAACATGAAAAACCGAACAAGGCATAAATTTTATGACCTAGGTTTATTTTGGACCCAACCCCTCCAGCTTGATTCGATTGAGTTGACTAGACTAGGTTAACTTGACTAGGCCCAAAACTACCCTAAAAAATAAAAGAAGAAAAATGGATTAAGCTTTTTGAAAATAAAAATAAAAAACAACTTAATAGATCAAAAATACAAAGAATAAAGAACATGGCGAACACTAAATCAATAGACTGAATGAAACCAACAACCTAGATTTAAAATCATACCAAATTTGGTCAAAACAAAAGCACATACAAGTTGGATCTTTTATGCTTTGTTTTTTTTTTCCTTTCATTTCTAGAGTTTAGGTTCAAACATATTTTAGAGATATTTGAGTTCTTTTATTTTAGCTTAAAAATACTTGTTTATAAGTGCATACAAACTAAGGTGGTGGTGTTGGGATCTTGAGAGGCATATGAAAAACATCTTAGCTAGAAAAGTGAGAAGTAATAAAGTCTTACGGGTGAATGATTCATCTTTTATAGCAACAAAAAATTCATTCATTTAAAGTTTTTCAACAAGTAAATATATTTTTTTACTTTAAGCATTGTTATTTATATTATTAGTATACATGATAAAATTGGGTTTTAAATCCATTTTAAAGTTTAAACATATGTTTAATATGCATGCTAATATTATTTTATTATATCTATGTTGAAAGAGTATTTATCTTGAGTATATTTTGCATGTTTATAGATTTAAGATTGTATGCACTTTAAGCTTACCTTGAACAACTTTTATGCTTTCTTTGATCTTGTTATGATAAACTAAATATCATTGATGACCACTATTCTAGAAGTTGTTTGGCGCGGTGTTTCACCCGCCGCGCCGCAGCTTTTGATTAATTTTTTTTTTTTGCATTTTAAATAATTTTTTTAGTGTTTTCATATCATTTTGATGTGCTGATATCAAAAATAATTTTTAAAAAATAAAAAAATATCATTTTGATATATTTCGGCACGAAAAGCACTTTCAAAAGCTACCGCAACTGCCCTCCCAAACACCCTCCTAATAATATACAACATATTCTAAAAACAATCCTAATGTTTCACTTTTTAGTTTATCTTGTGTATAATAATAGTAATTAATTGTAAAATAGCTTTTTAACATCTTTAGATTTTTAGTTGTAATATAACTTCCTTTTATTATTTTCTCATATATAGAATTAATTTTAATTCTATATGCTTTAATCTATAACATTTTAGTTTGTTATGATTTTTTTCTCTTTTATTTATTTTTTGAAGGATGTTATAAATATTTGTTTGAAATTTATAGTTTACCTTTTAAAATTTTATCTTCATACAATCTGAGTGTTTTTAATACATGTCATATATTTTATTGATTTATATTTTTCAACAAGTGAGTTATTATTTTGTTTTTGATAGCTTATGTTATATTGGTTATATGATCATGCATTTTGCTTAATATGCTTAAATATATAATGATATGATACATTTTAAAAACAAATTAAGCTTTAATATTTTAGGTTATTTGTTTTATAGATTATATCATGTTTTTGACTTGATAATTGATTTTTCCAACCAATATTACTTTGGAAAATATTGTTTTGGTCATGAGGATTCTACTGTGATATTTTGAGGTGCATAGTAAAACACTTGAAAAACTTAGTAGATTAAAATTAAAATAGTGACAATATAAAATGTTAATTAATGTGCACACCTCAAACTTGGTTTAGTTCTTGTAACACTATTTTCTAAAGTTGTCAGGTAATTAATATAATTATATTATTAGGGTAACTTTGGATGTATGGAATGCTAATTATTTTGTGTAAAAAATACATTTTGAATATATTGATAAATATACAATATTTAATATATAGTTTAATTAAGAGTGCAAAAGTACTTCGAAAAGTTTCAGATAAAAATTTCAAGTTTGAAGTTGTTATTATGAAGAAGTTAGTTGTCAATAAATTTATAAGTCTTAAGATAGTATTTAAGAGTAATAACTTCATACTTTTATGGAATAAAATTAGAGTTATGTAATTGGTTTTGTTCATGTATAACACTATTCATGTACACATTATTGTTCACATAAATGGAAAGTTAATGTAGTAAATAAATACATTCTAAAAAGTTTTGTCTAAGTCGATTGAATTTTAAGTGAAACATTTGTGACCCTCCAATCTTTTCTAAGAGCTTATTTAGTAACAGTACTATTCACAAAATAATATTTTCATATGTTGCAATTCTTAAGTTAAATGGTGATAATTGAATAAATCATAATAAACAAAATAATATGTTGCAATTCTTAAGTTAAATGGTGATAATTGAATAAATCATAATAAACAAAATAAGACTTAACAAATTAATTCAAGAAAAGAAATTATTGTTGAAGTATATACCATTGTGGTTGATTCCCTTAATGATGAGGTTTTTAGAAAAAAACATGTTTGTTGTGTTTAAAGTCAACTTAATTAAAAATTTCAAGCAATGATGGGATTAAAACGTTGCAACAAGAGATATATACATAAAGAAAAGAGATGTTCTACTTACAAAGAAATGCGTGGAGGTAACAAATACATAGAGAAATCCTCTCCCTTCAAAATACTAAGTGTTGGAAATATCATATTAAAAATGATTTTTGAAAAGTTTTTCACACTTAACAATATAATATATGTGCTAACATAAGGAATGATTTACAACTTGTTTAGAACCAAATCACACATGGTATTGAGTTCAATTTCACATGTGATTTGAATTTAATTTATAACCAATTACAATTCTTATGTTTAAAATAGAATATTTAACCTTATAAATGAATTCTATTATGGTGTTTGGAATGCATGTGAAAATGAATAGAATTAGCAATCTTGAATCTTTAACCTTAAAATCCTTTTCTATATATAATAAAAAATATCTTCTAAGAAATAAACGTCAAATACAAGTCTCATAATACATTAGTTTTCTTCATCATGATTAACTATCAAAGGAAATTAAACCTCTCAAATTCTATTATAACAAGATGATAATGATCATGCATGAACATTAATACAAGGATAAATAATTTACATTTACAAATTTTATTATTATTATCTAAGGTTAAAGATCACACACACACACACACACACACACACACACATATCAAATCAAGATTATTTTTTTTTATCTATCCCAATATAACAAGATAAAGAAGGAAGCATCACAACTCTAAGAAATAAAGGAATCACAATCAAACTAAGAGATATATATGTTATATAATTCAAGTTTTTGCTAAAGATCATTGGATACTTGTAATTAAAAGGCATGCCCATATAAGATTTTCCATACCAAATGACTAAACCACTCTTATAACCATCATTCTTGCTAACAAAACTACAACTAACCCAGTTTAGTTACAAACATATTCGCACATACTTATTATCTAGCACTCAAAACTTCAATAAATATATTTTTATAATCCCATATTTAAAGATCATTTGACACCATAAAAAAATGCATTCTTATAAAAATCAAAAACCAATGAAGCCCATATCCATCCATAGTTAGTGTTCTAGATTAAAGGAAATAATATATTATTTTAAATTCAAATCAAGGTCAAATCTTTTATATGCAATGTTTTAAATCCAAATTAGATCTCCAAAATAAAGGCGTAAAAAAGCCATAGTTAATGAGAAAAACATTGCGAAGAAAAATACAAGTTGGTCCCTTATGAAATAACAAAAGAGAAAGAGAAGTGAAAAATAAAAAAGTTCAGGGGCAAGTAATTTAATGCTACATGATAAAATTAAAAACTAAAGTCATAAAAAATTGAGGAAAAAAAATGGTCAATCTTGGTTAACTCAGCTAACCTGTCACCAACAACATGAGTTTAAGATAAAAAAAATCAGTTTTCCAAAAAAAAGACCTTGCAAAAAAATTAATGTTAAATGAAAAAGCAATATTGAGTAAGAAAATACAAACTAACCCAAGTTGATTTGATTAACCCAAACTTGTGATTATCCAACATAAAGAAAAAAAATCACACATCTCATGCAAAGTAGGAAATTATTAAAAAAAATCAATTCTATATATATATATATAAAAAAAAAAAACTTTAAGGCAACCATGGTTAATTTGACTAACCTATTATCTAAGATATGAGATCATGATAATTTAAAAAAAAAAGTGAAAAAACAATGAAGTTAAGGGTTTAGTAACCAAATTTCAAATAATGAAATTTAAAAAAATAATAATGAAAGACTGCCTTATTGGAAGGCAATAATGAAAAAATTAAAAAATTAAAAATCCAATCATAAAAAAAAAATTAAAAACCAAACATGGTATAAAAAATGAAAGAAAATAACTAGGTATTACTTTGAAAAAAAACTAAGAGAATGATAAATGAAAAACTTCAAAAAGCATTTAAAGCTAAATAAATAGTAATTTAAAGAAAGAGGACCAAAACAATAAGATTACAAAATAGGAGGAAACAAGTGTTATTTTAGAATTTCATGCGCGTTTTTCTAAGAGATAAGAGAGAAAATAAAGAAGAACGAAAAAACTTTCACATATCCTTTATAAGCACGCTTCACATCATCGGAAAGAGGACAACATATTATTCCTAAAGTTGTGGTGGAAGCCATAATTTGGCCATCACACAACTCTTCACATTTCATTTGAATGGAACAAAAGCCATGACATGCTTACACATGTATTCCATGCCTTAACATTTTTTAATAATATTTAAAACATAAATGAACAAGTTTTCCTTAACAAAACCTAAAAATAATAGCAAAACAATCTAGAAAAAAAAAATCACCCTCACAAATATCCTTGGTTTGTTTTTGTCGAGAAGATATTTTTTCATGCTTCGCGCCCCACCATCCCCCGGGTTTGGGAGAGAACGGTGTGCGATGAAAAAAAAATTGTTTTATAGCCGTAAAAATTATGACTATAATTATAAAGAGTCGCCACCTATTATTAAGGTCATTACGAACCTAATGGTCTGCGAGAGTCTTGGGTAAGGAGACTTGTTGTGCAAGGGGAAGATGAGTCACCCCCAGTGCACCCTACCTATGGTAAGCTACATTGTTGGTTGATTGTTTTTTTTTTCTAAGTTCAAAATTTTTACACAACATTTTAAAAAAAATATTTTTTTGTATGCGGGTGTACTTTACAATGTAATTTTACACCGTAGTTAAAAATATTTTTTTATCTACGGATATACTTTACAATGTAATTTTACACCATAATTAAACTATTTTGATATTTGTTTAAACAAACTTGTTCTTGAAAGAATTCAAGTGATCTCATTGTCAGGTTTTATGTTGATTTTGACGAGAATGTGAAATGATACTTGTTTGCATGTCTTGTATTTCAAAAAGGCTTCAATCAAGTTTGGTGAAGCATTTGTATGGCTTGTTTCACATGGAAAAGCATTGCCTAACGATCTAGATTACTCGTATTTGATCAGAAAGGGTTTTATCAAGCTTGTAGCATAGGCTCAGGTTACTGCTACGAAGAAAAGATATTGGAAGGCTCAAAAGGTATTTGAGGGTTTTCTAAACTAAGGATCACTTAGTGCTTACTCTTAGAACACCTTTTAGTCCTCTTGATTGATTTCCATGACTTGACATGCCCCCCAGTATTTTGTTTGGGCTTTTGATCTCAGGTTATTAGTACTATCATGTTGACTCGATTTGACGTAATGTACTAAAACTCTTTTTATGTTTATGGCCCCCAATTTTATTTGGGTATTTCTTGACATGCCCCTCAGTATTTGTTTGGGCTCTTGATCATGGGTTTTTGTGGCCTTATATCATGTTGACTTGACATGCCCCCTAATATTTTGTTTGGGCTTTTGTCATGACATGCCCCCAGTATTTTGTTTAGGCTTTGTATGTTGATTTTTAGTACTACCAAAATGTTGAATTGATTTGTTATAGTGTACTAAAAACTTTTTATGTTTATGCCCCCCAACTTTATTTTGGCATCTTTTGTCATTGAGGACTAATTTGTGAATTGAAAAAAGTTTTTCTTTTCTTTTTCTTCGCACTTACCCCCAATATAGGGTGTGATCCTAGTTAGGGTTAGTTATCAAGAAATAATTATTAGGCTCAAATAGGGACTGTAAGGGATATTTGAGACTTTGTGAAGGCATATCAAAGATGACCTCTCTTCATTTCAAAAACATGCATTCGGGATCGGTAGGCTTTGCTTTTCCATGCAAAATGATTTGTTGATTTTTTAGATTTTTGGTTTAACTAAGAGGTTAGCTTTATTATGTGGATTTTTTGTGGTATGAGGGATCACCTTTCAATGAAATCCTTTGAATTCCCAGAACATATTTGTTAAACAAACATTAATTTGGCATTTTTTTTTGTACTAGACTTTGATTTGCCAAAAATCTTTATGAAATCATGAGATCATGTACAATTTGGATGAAAGGGTTTAGAGTGTGTTTGAGTTATTTAGACAAAAAACAAGAACACATCATAAATACAAGAAAATACATGATCATCGAAGAGAAATGCTTGCTTAACAAAAAAGGGTCTTGTGGTGTTACGAGCAAAATTGCCAACAAGTCAAAATAGGTTTAAACCAAAACATGATATGTGGACATGACCAAATAAAGAGAAATTATGGAAGCAGACTTCATTTTCCAACTCTGGTACATTTCTTTTCAAAAGATTTTACACGAGTCACTTCAATGCTTGATCGAGTAAGCCAGTAGGATAAGTCATGCAAGTTTTTAGAGAAATCAGTTTTCTTGGAAGTGAGCATCGCGGTGAGCATTTTCTTTGACCCCCATATTTCTTTGGAAAAATTGAGTTTAAGAGTTGTTCGGGGACCTATGTTTCTGCCTGCCAATGATATGATATGATGGATGCATGTGGATGCAAATGTATGTATATACATAACGGGTGAATTATCAAGGAGTTTGTACCCAAAGACAAGTTTTAGGCCATTACATGAGGGGTAAGCTTTCTACCTAATCTCAAAGGGTCTATGAACTGCCCAATGATAGCCTCACGTGAAAGTGGTGTGAGGGTTTACAAGAAATGGGTAGGGCATAGTATGATCGCCATTATCAAGTAAACACACGGATCATAGTTGGACGTTTCACGAATCTGAACCCCGACTGAAACTCATGAGGCAGACCTCTAATCCCCATCTCACTTAAAATTGGGTTTATTAAGGAAATTAAAATGCATGATGACATTAATTCAAACCCGATGATATGTATGAACTGAAAATAAAATGCATGCTAAAGCAGTAAAAATACATGCTAAAGCAAGAAAAATGCGAGTAAAAAACAGATGAACTAAAAAATAACAATCAAACAAACAATGCTCAGTCCAGCAATGTCCCTAGTAGAGTCGCCATTTGTCGCGATGATATTTTGTCATGCTTCGCGCCCCGCCATCCCCCGGGTTTGGGAGAGAACGGTGCGCAATGAAAAAAAAGGTGTTGTTTTATAGCTGTAAAAATTACGACTATAATTATAAGGAGTCGCCACCTAGTATTAAGGTCACTAGGAATATAATGATCTGTGAGAGTCTCGGGTAAGGAGACTTGTTATGCAAGGGGAAGACGTGTCACCCCCAGTGCACCCTACCTAAGGTAAATTGCATTGTTGTTTGATTTTTTTTTTCTAAGTTCAAAATTTTTACACTGCATTTTAAAAAAATATTTTTTTGTCTGCGAGTGTACTTTATGATTTTTATGTAGATTTATCCAATAATAAATTAGTTTAGCCTCGAATCTATATTTTCCTTCATTTCTAGGTAAAAAAGAAGTACGACGGGGCTTCCGAAAACGTTCAAAATTTCCACATTTTTTGCCAACACGAGCCCCTTTTATTTTATTTCTGTTATTTTTTAATATATTTTGGGGAATCACCTAGAAATGGGGTGATGACAATTTTTGTAATTGCAAGGTTGGTTATGTCATTTAACTTTTTTAAAAATGAAAAATGATGGAGAAACCCCTTTTATGAATGTGTATTTTTTTTCTCTTCTAAGAGCATGACCATAATAACTCAACTATATATTTTTTAAAACAAAAGACAAAAGAACCCCTCATCCAAAAGTTTTTTTTAATGGAAATATAATCATTATATTGTAACAAAAAAAAAACCCAAACCATTTTGTCTACATTTAATTTTGTAATGATGAATGTATATCATGTAAAAAATATTTTTACCCCTAGTTGAAGGCTTAATTAATATTTTTTTGCAAGGATAAAGTTTTAGTTACATTGTTCGAATCTTTAATATTTTATGGTATGTGTCAGCAATACAATACTAAGCTCAGTTATATATATATATATATATATATATATATATATATATATATATATATATATATATATATATATATATATATATAATTAGTTAAACTTTGCAATATCAAAATAATAAAAGATCCCTTCATCATTGTTGACAAATCTTAATTTGATTTATCCTAATTTTATGAACTAGTTGAAAGCTTAAGATATATGTTATTAACATATTGTAAAAGAATTCAAAAACTTTAACAAATTATATCTAAATACAGTACTGTCCATAAACTTTAATGCCAAATCCACCGCAAATAACCCATCATTACATTAAGGGCTTGTATGGAAATGCATTGTGGATTACAATAATAAAGTGATGATGTTTCCCTTCACAGCAAAGAATGATGAACTGCTCATCGAGAACAAAAATGGTATTTTTCACACAATCCATTTTTTATTATTATGTTGATGGGGAATTGGTCTTTTATTTTTTGAATGAATAATGAAATGACTTACATCCTTCAATAAATAGATAAATATGAGTTCTAAGAGATCTTAGGTCTCTTGTGCTTTGATTACAAGTATAATGACTCTATTGTCCTTGAAAACAAAATTGATGCATATGAGAATTTATGTATTTTCTAATTTTTTTTTAGCTATAATCAATTTAAATCAAGGATAATTTAGGTTCTTAACAAAAAAATATCAAAAGTGGATGGTGTGTTCATAACACACTCTAACAATGTGGAAGACATTTGTTATCTTTTAGTGATATATACAACTTCTTGTGGTTAAACATCATTACCAATGATAGCGTTGGAAGCATCATGTTATCGTTTTATTGGTGGTCAAGCATATGTTCTCAAAGGAGTAACGGATGGACAACCATGAATTTTTTCTTTCTTTCTTCCCTCTTTTCTCTCACATTACCTCAGATTTGCATTAATCCTTTCAAAAAATACATGTGCCATGTCATTTTATATTCATATCAATTTTGATCCTCATTATTTTGGTAGTTATTTGTTTTGCTGTTAATGCTTTTTAAATTTAATATTTTTTTAGTTTCATACCTTATAATTTAATTTAATTTAATTTGTGTGTCCAATTTAATCTTTATTATTATGATTGCAATATGTTTTTTTAACAAATAAGAGTTTTTCTTCTTGATTTCTAAAGGTATGCATGTTATGGGGTAACATGATCTTGTGATGCAAGTTATGGGTTTCGAAGATTAGTATGATTTGATTTCACTTATTTATTTATTTATGTTCATCATTTGACATTAGGTTATTAGGCCTTTAGCTTTGTGATTTTTTTTTTGTTTTCCTTTCTATAGGGTTATAATGATCTCATATCTAGTTTATGGGTTAGTCAAGTTACCTTAGATTGACTTCGGTTTTTTATTGATTTTTTTTCCAGTTTTGCCCATCATTGTTTCTATTCAATTTGTTTTGTTGAGAGCTATCTAGATCTCAAACCGCGCTAGAAATTTAGCATGCTTACTCAAGTTAGGTTTTCTTTTCATCTATTAATTGTTTTTTGAATATGTCCTTTAACATTTGATTTCATGATAATTTATTTTTTTTCTATTGATAAAGTTATCTCATTCTCATTCAATTTGTGTTACGTTATTAACCAAGATTTTAAAGGTCTTATAAGAATATTTAGAGGGTATATTTTAATTTTAACAAGAGTTTATTTTTGTTATTAGTCATTGTCATTTTTTGGTTTTTTTTGCTAATTATATTATTAAATTAACTGAGCTTATTAAAATCATTCGAATCAATAACCCAAATCCTAAATTTCTTTTTATTCTTTGAAAATGTTATCATTGTCTACACATTTTCTTTTATATTAAAAAGAATTTAATCTAGCCCATAACATAACACAGAGTAACTATTTAGTTAACTCTAAAAAATCCCATACACAACTCAAACTAAAAATCAAATTTTATTTTGTTATATTAAAGAACCAAATCTATCAGCAATAAGATCTTATAACTGAAATTGCACTCCTAATAACTAGTAATTCGATGGTAGTGGTGATTTTGAACTTATTGTGATGATGCATATAAATTTGTATGTATGGTGTAGAAAGAAAGAAAGAAAGAAAGAAAGAAAGAAAAGGGATTGAGAGAAAAAAGAAAAGATGATAGATTAAAATTTTACTGTATAAGAGCATTTTCAATGGTAAATGTTAAATAAAAAAGCTAAATGATCTATATAGCATTTTAAATAGTAAAATTATAGTTTTGTTAAGTGTGCACTCTAATGATAAATGCTATTTTAGATATTGCTCAAGATAAGGTGATTATTTTATTATTTTTTTGCATTAGTTTTTAAAGGTTAACAATATTATAGTTTTTCAAATAAAGTGGTAAATATAGCATTTCAGTTACAAAATGCTATTTTTACATGTTAGTATAACAACCCCGTTGAAGCTGCTAAACATGATAAAAATAGCTAAAATAATACTTATAATATTTTAGCTTCTCTTTTAACAGTCTCGTTGGAGATGCTCTAATCGGTTTGCATGATGAACATAATGTCCCTAAAATGCGTGACAAAAAGCTTGAGATCTGTTTTACGGATCTCAAGTTCGAGTCAGAGCATGTTTATCTTATAAGAATTTTAGACAATCAAAATTTTACTTGTTTAATTTGAATTTGTAAAGAACACCTAAAAAGGAGGTGAGGTTTATAAATAAAAATTGATGAATATGTTTTAATGATGACTTTAGTGATGGCGGTGATTATCAAAATTATGCGTTTTCAAATTTTATGAATGATAGGTTTTGAGAAGAATTAGAATTTTCATAATTTCTTGTTAATGTTGTTTTCTTACATTTTTGTTGATTGTTTAAAGAATATTACAAAAAGGTGAAACCGGGCTATTTATTTGTCGAAAATATCAAATTTTATCGGAACTTAACGCCAATCATAAGGATGCGTTTTTTATTGTTATGGTTTTATATATATATATTTTGTAAGTAGAACCGGTTGCAACAAGAAGCCCGTCTAGCTCAGTTGGTAGAGCGCAAGGCTCTTAACCTTGTGGTCGTGGGTTCGAGCCCCACGGTGGGCGGTTGATATCTTTTGTCAAACGTTGGTTTCCTTGGTGGTGGAAGGTATTCCCAATAAATGGAAGGGGAAGACCTGTAATTTCTTTTTCCCTTCTTAATAAAGGGTGGGAAACGGTTTGTTATGAAGGAGACCTGACCAGTTTGCTAATTAAAGTAATCTCATTTTAACGTAAAATACTTTTATTTCATCGAAAGAATTCGTCTTGCCTTATCAAACTAAGAGTTTTTTTTTTTTTTTTTTCTTGTGAGTGTGGTCTATTTCCAAGTTGGTTATAGCTAAATTGTTTAAGCAAGTGAAAATCTTTTTTTGTTTATGTTTTGATCCTAAAGAAAGAAAAAATCACTAGAAAAAAGGAGATTATTTGGTTGCTGACATATGGAAGGGATCATGAATTTAGAGGCCGTGGCCAAAGACAGAAACTAATCTCAGTAAAAAAAAAATTGATTACTCTTGATATTAATGAACTTGTCTTATAAAATAGAGTTCTATGAAGGTTATTTGAAAATTTTATATTAACTTGGATGTTCAGACTAACTTGTGTTTACTTTGATTAATTACACAAGCTCTGAAGTTAACGACTATATAATTCTTTAATGATCATCATATTAGTAATAATAAAACTCTAATTTGAGACTACAGGATAACAAATCTTTTAATTTCAAATTTTTATTTATGTGCCCACTATATGGTAAGATTTCTTGACTTTTTATAGATGTTTTAAAATGATAACAAGTTTAAAATTGTTTGTTTTTTATATCAAAGAATCTAATACATGATTTTGCAATTAATAAAGATAGTTGAAATCTGAATTAAATTACGACTTGTTATTTATTCATTTTTTATTTTTGAAAAAATAAATAAATAACATTTTAAATGCAACAAAAAAGAAAGAAAGATAAAAGTCAAATGTGCAGACCTAATATTACATTTCCATATACATTTAAGGTTTTTTATTCCTGAGGTGGTGTGTGGTTCAATCCTTGTAGCCTAGTTCTTAGCTTCTTTCAATATCACCCCTTCAATTGTTTTCTTTTCTATTTTATTTTGAATCAATTTCACTATAAATAAATAAAAATATTTAAAATATTATCCAATTTTACCATGGCTTTCCAATACAATTAAAAATATTTTATGAATTATTATATATAAATCTAATCCGCAAATAATATTGTAAATGATTATAAGCGTTAAAAAGCAAACAATAAATTATTATAAAATTATAGGATTGATTATTGTCTCATTCTTTTTTATTATTATTATTATTATTATTGAACTTGTAGGTTGAATGTTTTTATTTTTGTCTATGAATTTATTATTTATGGAGTAGATAAATTATCTAAGGGAACAGCAGTTTCTGCGTCCAGGGGGCAATTAGGTGAGCCATGGAAGTTGGTCCACTGTGCGTACAGAGTCAACATCGTTCTCCTAACGGTATCAACCTTGCTGGCTCAGAACAAGAATAAATCTACAATTATACATTAAATTTGGTTATTTAGTTGGTGTTATGCATGTGTACTTAATCAATATATTCTCATCCACTACGTTATTATTATTATTATTATTATTATTATTATTATTATTATGGTTATTTAGTTGGTGTTATCATTGCTGTGTACTTAAACTATATTTTTTAACCACTACATTATTATTATTATTATTATTATTATTTAGTTGGTGTTATAATTGTTGTGTACTTAAACTATATATTATTATCTACTATATTATTATTATGGTTATGGTTATGGTTATTTAGTTGTTTTTATAATTGATGTGTACTTAAACTATATATTTTTATCTACTACATTATTATTATTATGAATATTTAGCTGCTTTTATAATTGGTGTACTTATATATTCACCACCACCGTTATCTTATAGGGTAACTTGAAAGTATTGTTATAGTTGATTTTTAATGTGTTTTTTAATTCAAAATATATTAAATTATTTTTTATTTTATAAAATTATTTTAATATCAAAATATCAAAATAATCTAAAAATATTAAAAATATTTTATTTAAAGTGAAACAAATCAAAATTTCTAAAAAAAGAAAAACACTTTTAAAATGCTTCTCGATTACCTCTTTGTGACAATCTCACTCACAAACGCATTCTTCATTCACACCATCTTCTTCTTCTTTTTTTATCTCCGCCCAATTATATTCAATAGCTCAGAATTTTCATAAAGTCAGCGTGTGGTATCGGATGGAACCCAAAATTCATAGCGCATGACATTCCTCGTATGATCCCTTCATCATGATATAATGAGTTGGCTCGTGGTTAATAAAATTGTTCCAATAAGTTTTATTACATGATCATTGATAATTAAATAATCAATAATTCCAAGATTTAAATAAAAGAAAAAAAAATCCCTAGTGAAAGGTTAAAAGGCATAGATACATTTTTCATCGGTAGAAAAGACTTATGGTTTTCTCAAACTGAAAAATCATTCTCATTAAAAGTTTTAAGATCATCAACCGGAAGAAAACATCAACTTCTTAAATTAAAAATAGATAATTGATCAGGTTAGAGAATATTATAGTTGCTAATATAATAACTATTTGAAACTTATATGGTCGTTAATTTTACGATTCATAAGATTAGTTGAGATATATACAGACTGATCTAGATATCCATATTAATAAAAAAAAATAGAAATTGGATATTTGCAAAAGAAAGATATGAGAAGTAGAAGTCACAAGGAGTGTAGGAATTTGTTAACATGAAGTTTAATCTCTAAAAAAAAAAAAATTAATCCTAGCCTTTTGTATAGAACATTATTATTTATTTATTTATTGTAATATTTGTATGATTTATATATTTTTAATATAGCTTTTTTAATACTATTTTTTTTCTTTTTTCTAATTTGTGTTTCTTATTTAATTGGGACAATACAAAATAATAGAAAAACACGTTTTCTTTATTCACACAATTTATAAATCAAGGTTTAGAACTTTTATAGTCGATTTAATAAATAAATAAATAAAACTGTATTGTTTGCCATCCTTATACAATTCTTAAAATAGCTTATATTGTTTCTATGATATTGTTTAAATATTAAAAATAAAATATTTTGAATTTTATTTTCTATAATTATGGATGTTATATTTCTTTCCATATAATGAATATAACTATAAATAAATTATCCACTGTCATGTTAATGAGTACTTGAGCAAACCACTCATCCTATCGAAACATTTAACAAGAATCCGTTGTTGAATTTCACGTCTAGGCTTTAGTCTCTACGGATTATGACTTCAGAATTCAATTCAAGGACAAAATCCAAGCACGTGAACCATCAAGCTGCGATATATCGAAAAATATAATTACCAAAATCCTTTCATAATTAAAAAAAAAAAAAAAAAAAAAAAAACTTAACTGTATAGCGTTTTTGTTGTTGCAATACTCACAATTCATTATTGATTGGAATAGTAAAATAATTATTTTATCTCTCGATGCGTCGTCATTTAAGCCTTAGAGTCAGGGTTATTTTTTGATTTTTTTATTTTCATGCATAGTGTAATAACGAAATACCATCTAATAAGATAAAATACAAGAAAAGCCGGTAGGGGTATCCCGGTAATTACCCCTTTTATGTGCATAGTGCAAGACCGATTTTAGCTCCTAATAAGACAAAATAGAAGGCTTGCCTAGGGGGCTATTTTCAAGTTTTCAATTTTTTTAAAAATATGTAATTAAGCATATATTCCCGGTAAAGATAAAATAGAAGAAATAGAGGTAGGGGTGTTTAGGTAATTTGCCTTTATTTTTAAATATTTAATCTGGAGTTCTGTGTGGTGCATCCCCTAATGTGCCAAACCTGTTTCATCGCACGCTCCTGTGTGATGACGCGTGCGGTGGCTAATGGTCGTAAAAAAATTTCGTCTTGCCTATCACCAGATACGCCTCCATGTCTGCTGTCGCATGGTGGTGCTCGTGTCATCGACCAGTGGCCTGATAAGTGACGGTGGCTAGTTGAAATTGGTTCTGTGCATTTTTCTCTCCTGCATAGTAAATTGTGGATGTCATCCCCTTTGTTTATGATTATTTCACAGTAGTCCCTTCTCTTTAAATAATGCGTTCTAGTTCTTATTGCTATGATATAAATTTTGATTTGTTTCAATAGTGTCCTTCAAGTCAAGTTAATTATATAATTTGTTTACATTTAAGTCCTTAATCTTTCAATTTTTTTGTTTCGTTTTAAATTTCTTAATATTTTTAGTTTAGATGTTTTTATTTGTTCAATTTTATCCTTTGATTAAAATTAATTATATGTTTTGTTTTCATTTCAACCCTTATACTTTAAATTTTAGATTTAAGTCCTTTATTGTTTTCAAACATTCTTCAATTGCCTCTATTTTTAGTTTTTATTATTTTCTTCTTTTTTTTAGCTAATATTTAAAAAAAAATTCTTCAACTTAGATTGTTTTTTTTTATCATTAGAAAATTAATATTTTTTTTCTTTGTCCTTTCTATTAGTTTTTTAATTTTTTTTTAATAAAAACTAAAGTTATTTTTTTAACTAGTAATATTATTTTATTTTTATCATTTATTAAATTTTATTTTTTACTCTATTTTTAGAGTTTGAAGCTTTTTTATTCTTTGATATAATTTTATTTTTTCTATTATTTACACAATAATAGTAATAATTTTAAATTTTCTTTCTTTCTTCATCTTTTTTTTAAGGTTTTGGTTTCTTTTATTCCTTGAAGTAATTTAATAATTTTAATTGTTTTAGCAATAGTAGTTATAATAATATTTAATGAAAACTAAAGTTATTTTTTTTAACTAATAATATTGATCTATTTTTATCATTTATTTTTTATTTTTTGCTCTTTCTTAGAGTTTGAGGCTTTTTTATTCTTTGATATAATTTTTTTTTCATTATTTACATAATAATAGTAATAATTTTTTAATTTTTTTCTTTCTTCATATTTTTTTTAAAGTTTTGGATTTTTTTATTATACATACAAATAGTGTGGAGACAACAATGTAGCTCCCCACACATTATACTTTAGATTGCTACAATGCTTTCCGTTACAATGTTTTTTTTTTTTAAAATCTAAACTAAGAGTAGAGATGTATAGATACAAATAAAAAAATTAAAAATTATCTCAGAAGGACTGAAAAAAATCAAAGGATCGAAGCTAAACCAATAATTAAAAGAATAAAAACTGAAATACAAAATAAAAAATTATATACATTAAAACTATATAAAAAAAATTAATTCCCATAGCGTAGCGCGGGTTTATGGCTCATTTTTTTTATTAAAACAAAACCATCATTATATTCTCGTATCTATAAAACACAAAAATAAATTATCCATGCCAAAAAAAAAAACCCAAAACAAACTCTACCTTATTATTGTTCATCCA
Organism: Salix dunnii; assembly: GCA_015731905.1. NCBI lineage: Eukaryota > Viridiplantae > Streptophyta > Magnoliopsida > Malpighiales > Salicaceae > Salix > Salix dunnii. Next base: position 11,541,787 of record CM027663.1, on the reverse strand, counting down.
TTTGAGATTTTTGGTATAAGAAAACTTATTTTGAAGTTTTATAAATTGAAACAAATTCATTGATTTGCGTAGAAAATATTTATAAGGTATCATATTTGATACCATATTATTTCATAAAAGGTTTTTGACAATTATACCAAAATAAGATTTCTACTTTGTTGATCTCTGATTTTTGTATGAATCACTATGGAATAGATAAATTAACATGCATCGGTTATGGTTGAGAGCTCTTGATACCAAGAGAATTACAATGGGAAAAGAAAGAAGAGGAGAAATTAAAAGTATGATGACATCTCATTTTAAGCCCCTGTTTGGCTGAGCAGTTCTAACCGCGTTTCAGCAAAATTTGAAAAAAAAAATTCAATTTAAATGATTTTTTTTTGTTTTTAAATCATTTTAATGTGCTGATGTCAAAAATAATTTTAAAAAAATAAAAAATAAATATCATTTTGATGTATTTCTAAATGAAAAGCATTTTGAAAAGCAACCGCAACCACACTCCCAAACACCCCCTAACATATATAATTGTAGATGACATTAACCTCTTAGTGAACTTTGTTGATAATTTGTTTGTAATGTTAATTTATGACCTCACGAGTGATCCTCTTTTCCCCTTCCATGTTTGGTTTTTTTCTTCTATTTTTCTATGTAACAAACAACACGTAACCTCCTCTCTAACTTAATGTTTTCACAAATCAACATCTCACCACAAATTCAGTCACCATAACACTCAATTTATCAACATCCTTATTTTGATTTAAGTTTTATTAAGAACTCTTCAATTTAAATGAGCAAAACTATCTTCTTCTTTTTTAACTCCATTTCAAAATATTATGTTTTATTGCATGTTTTTGCAATATACGTGTTTTATTTGGGTATTTACTTGTTTTTATAGTTTTTTCCTATAGAAATTTGTTAAATGAATATATGATTTTTATATGTTAGGATTTATTTGAGATTTTGTAGAGTTGTACTTTTTTTGTGAATTCATGAAGTTTACTTCAATTGTGACTTAGGCATATTGTGATTAAATAAATAATGGCTTATTTAATATATGCATTTTATATTTTGTCAATTTTATTATGAAGTTGATTTTTTTTTGTAAATGTGTTGAAATTTAATTGATAATAAGTTAAAGAGCACTACTAAAATAGATTGTATAAGTTTGAGTTAATTCAATGTTTGGAAATTTATTTATTAATTAATACATTTTTTTATCAATATTCTATATAGGTTTGATATAAATAATGAATGATTGTTCATAAATATATCAAAATTCACCCAAAAGGTTACAGAGGATGAATTATTATAAAGGGTTTTAGGTTAATTATGTATTATTTAATCCAATAAATATTAGTGAGTGCAATATTAAATGTCCATGTTAAAGGTGTAAGAATAAAAAGTTTTTTACTTGGATGTTTTAATCAAGGTTGTCAATACCGTTTCAGTCGCCATTCTGGATTTTCTATTGATACAGAACGTTTCAGTTTCGGAGCATTTCAGCGTGCCGTTTCGGGGTTGTACTATATATATATATATAAACTTAAAATATTAATTTAAGAAGCATAATTGAAATTTAAGATAAATTAACTTTAAATTATACAATACAAATACAAATTCAAACAAATATAATCTCAAAATTAGAAAAAAAATCACAAGTTAATTAAAATAAGGTGGATTTTAAGGCCAGAACGGTACCGAGACGTTCCGGCTGGAATTTGGCCGGAATTTCCGGAACGGGCCGGAATTAAAACCGAGACGAAAACAATACCGTTTTGTCTTGGTTTTTTCAATGGAATGGAATGTTCCGGTCATTTCGGGTGGAACGGAATGGTATTGACAACCCTAGTCTTAACAATGCATCTTCTACAAAAAGGATTCATATAGAAATACATATGTTGGTTTACACATAGTTCCTCATGAAACATGGTGGAAATGATGATTAGGTCAACTTCTAATTCTAGTAATATGCATGGTGTTGTAGATGATAATCACAATCCTTATATAAATATGATTATGGATGCAAAAAGAATGAATCAAGGTTATATCAATAAATATCTAATCATAGATGAATAACCTAATGCAGATATTATTAGATTTTTTAATCTTTTGAAAGATTCTAATAAGCCATTCTGAGATGGTTATACAAATCATAGTAAATTATTTGTCATTGCATAGATGTTCACCATCAAGTTAGATTATGGGTAGAGTGAGGCTAGTTATGATAATATTAATGAATGAGAGAAAAGTATTTTACTTGAAAGGAAGAGGCTAAGAGAGAATTTTCATGCTACTAAATCCATGATAAAATCACTTAGCCTAAGATACTAGAGATTAACATGTGTCCAAACTTATGTATATTGTACTACCATGAAAATATATAATTGACAATAGTCATTATAAACCTAGAATTGATAAGGGAAAGACTCTTGTTGCATATAGAAAAATTCAAAAAAATTTAATCACTTAAACAAAAAATATTCATGTCAAACTTCAAAAAAATTTAATCACTTAAACAACAAAAAATATTCATGTCACTAAAAAGTTATTGAGCACATGACATATCATCATTCATATGATATGACGAATGATGCACCTTTTTTTTATGAAACCTGGAAATATTTTAATATAGTTCATCCTCAGTTTTCAATTGAATCAAGAAAGATGCATTTTGGGTTATTTACAAGATTTAATCCATTCAGGTCATTTGCCACTTATTATTCTTGCTGGTAGGTATTACTTATAGTTTTTAACTTGCCATTGGAGATGTGTATGAGGTTGGAGTTCATATCTTTATATATGGTCATAATGAATTCTAATAGTCCTGATTGCTATAAAGATATTTATCTCATTGATTAATGAGTTGAATTAGTTATGGTAATTTAGAGCTTTAACTTATGATGTATTGGAAAATAGAATTTTTAGATAAAAACAATTTTGATATGGATTATCAATGGTTTGTTTGCATATGGAATGGTTTATGGTTAGAGAAATCATGAAGAAATAACATGTTCATATTATACAGAAAATAACAAGGTCTTCATATTAACAAATTGTAGTAAAATTTTTTTTTTTATTACCACCAGCAGTTCTTGCTAATAAATCATAAGCATAAAAAAATAGAAAGAACTTCTTTATTGGTAGAGTTGAAAGATCCACTACAGTCAAGTAAAGAATCGTATGATATGGTATCATAGTATAATGACATTGTGTTTGAGTTTCATCTTGTAAAAAAAAAGTTTTTGTTTTGTTTTAATTGACCGATAATTGGATAAAATAAAGTATTTTCTAGGAGCTTTTTTATTAGAAAAATAATTTTATCTATCATAACCTTGATGTCATGTACATTAAAAAGAACATATTTAAATATATTTTTAACACGGTTATGAATGTGAAAGGAAAAACAAAAGACAACATCAAGTATATAATAAATATATCTTATTTTATCACCATAAAAATATGATGCTGGTGGGTCATGGGCCGCAAAACCTAGAGCTAGCTTTGCTTTAAACAAGAATGCATAATTATTTGTCTCTCGCAATGCTTAAGAGTCTTTTTTTCTTCGAATTCATATTTTGAACATTTCAAGATTTATGAATTTACAAAATTGCAGATTATATGGAATGAAAAGACATGATATAGATTTGAGAATCTTCCACACATTTACTATTAAAGGTAAAAGTTCAAGGTTTAGTCCAATATAGATGGATGTATCCATTCAAGAGGTTAAAGATCACAAATATATTGTAATGAAATTTATTTTAGAGGTTAGCAATTACACCTATATCATTATTTAAAAATCTTATTATCTTTTTTTTTATATATAAAATTCAAAATATTCATTTAATTCCATGCATGTATTTATTAAACTTTAAGAAAAAATGTAAAGAATAAGTTGCATGTATAGGCCTTGATATACAAGGCTTATATTATTGAAAAGATCTCATTATATATCTCATATTATTTGGAACCTCACTTGAGAAATCATCCAAATTCCAAGGTATGATGATGGTGGGGAAGTATCTTTGAGTGAAAACTTAAATATCTCTCATCTTGGTGACCTATATCAAAAAATGTTATGAAAAGAAGATATTTGACAAAAATAAAAGTCAACAAGCATATAATTATGGCTATTTAATTATGATGAACTAAGAATTTTTAAATGGTAAGTATAATACTTAATATGTTGTTACTTTCTAATCATTTATCTCTTATACTATCATAAATTGATTATATTTTTTAATTTCTCATAAGCAACATCATTAGTTTTTATTGTCCCAAAACTTATAACTAATTGAATCCAAAATCTTTCATTTGCAAGATGAACAGTTTTCCATGTGGTTTATAACACATAAAAGATATTGAACTATTCTTATCTTATGGGATACATGATTTCATTAACCATTTATCATTAATTATTAATAATTGAAATTCATATATTAGGTTTATCAATTAAAAGGAAATGATTATGTTACTTTAAATTTACTAAGTCTAGATAATGAAAGAAAGGTGAAGTGATATAACAAGTATTTCATTAATAGACATATGTTTCATATTGAAGAGTTTGGTCAAGGTAAAAATATATATAGCAATAAGGTTTGTATTCAAGAATTAACTTCAAATGAGTTTATAATTGACTGCTTTAGGAAGTTAAAAAAAATCATTGAATATATATATATATATATATATGATACCATTGATAGACAAATCAAAGTACATCCCCCTTATGGTTTGATCAAAATTAATACAAAGATTAAACTCTACATGTTGATGATGTTTTTGTTTTTGCCAAGAAATACCAACAAATTTACTACGCTTCCACTCATTTTAGGAAGGACTATTCAAGAATTAATTCGTTATCCATAGTGAAACCTAAACCTAGAGGTTGTGTCTAGGTTATTCAGGATGACAATGATAAATGAACTATGGGAGATGATGTTTGTCAACTTGATGAATTAGTTGATCCATATCAAGTTACTTTATCAAATGACTTGGAAGAAAACTCATTTTTTTTAATGCCAATAAAACATTTATTTATGTGATTTTATTATTATTCTTAGAGCTAATGTTATTGTATCGTGTATGTTGTTATGATTTTAAGTGTTTGCAAGATGGATGGACAAGGTATACATATATAATTTGACAGCAAAAATAATTTTACACTAATGAAAATATTGATAAATTGTTAAACACCAATAGATATACTGATGGATTAAGTCCATCAATATATTCCAAAAAACATTGAAAATGTTCCTTTCTTTCTTACATTATTCATTATGCTTAATAAAAACAATATCTTCAATAAATTAAATCCTTTTATATATTCCAAAGAACAATGAATTTTTTTTCTTTTTTCATGACAATGTTCATTGTGTTAAGTATAGACAATATCACTGACATATTAAGTCCATTGATATATTTATGAAAGTTTTGGAACTTTTCACTTCTCAATTGCATTGTCCATGTTGTCCATTACATATGGTATGGTATCACCGATGAATAATATCCATCAATAGTTGTCTAAGAGTTTTGGAGATGTTCACTTCTGAAATGTATTATTCATGTTGTCCATTACATATAGGATCGCTTACACTTAATATATATCAATTTTAAATTAAATCATTTTGAAGTTAACTTGATTTGGCTTGTTCAATCTAGTAGACCTAAACACAATCCAATTATTTCATTCAAAACTTGATTGATTAAAAAAAATCAAGCAGGATTTTTATTTTATTTATTTTATCTCAGATGAAAGTTATTTTATCATTATTAGTAAACCCACCAAAATCTCCACGTTGGTCATGGACCTAGCTAGATTTAATAATTTTATTTTATCATAGTATAGATAACAAAAATAGACAATCAAAGAAAAGTGATTAAATAAAATTTCAAGAAAAAATATATTATGAAAGAATGTACAAAAAAATATTGGTTTATATTAGAAAAGTATTTTATAATCCTACTAAAAAAAGTAAAAATTGAATTTTACTTTATCAAATAATATCCCAAAGATCTTTAAATTATTTTATTTACATAGGTTTTAACTAAAAAATCAATATATGGTTTGAATTAAAAAAATATATATTTAAAATTCATCCTTTTACATTATTTTTTAAAAACTATTCACACAATCATGTTTTAGACCAAAATGGGTCAATCTAGTTATCCCATAAAATTGTGATTTGAGTTATGAACTTGTTTAGGTTTAAGAAACAATCTTAGCATCTATCTTTTATTTAATTAAACAAAAAAAAAAAAATTGACATGAAATTGATAAAATAAAATAAAACATAAAAATTGAATTTCTTTATCAACCTTTTTCCTGGCAAAATAAAAGATAAAAAACACCTAAAAAAAAGTGTTAGATAAAAAAAAATAACAAAAACTAAAAGAGCTAAAATGAAAAATGAAACAATTTTGAGGGCTAGAAAACATATGTTTTCAAAAAATCCATTTATTCTATATATAATGTCAAATTAGGAATCCACATTTTCAAGATTTTTCAAAAGTTGAATTCATTCGAATGCCAAAATGTATTTTCAACACTTCAATAACTTTATAGAAAGTCAATCAAAATAGTTTTATGAACCCAACATGAAATAATATCATGTGCAAGAAAAAAAAATAATTAAAAAATTTGCTAACTAAAATAAAAAAAGGCTTATTTTTTTTAAAAAAACAAAACCACTTTTTAGTGAATGATCTTGAGGGATCCACAATGAATGAATTTACATAGATAATTAGTTTTAGTTTTAGTTTTTCTAGTAATTATACTTAGTTTATACTGGTGATGTAAGTATAATCCTAAATTAACTTTGAGCTTAATAAAATAAACATAATGTTGTGCATTCACTTTTAAATATCTTCATTTATTTAATTAAGACACAAATATATTGTTTAAGCTTAATAAAAACAAAATAAAGAAAGGGTTAACCATTAAAAAGTTATTATTGCTAATTAATTACTAAAATGAAAAGATAATTTTTCTCCTAAAAGTAAAAGAGAAATGCATATAAAATCATATTATACTATACACTAAAAGAGATCAGGGTTCAACGTAATATATATATATATATATATATATATATATATATATGATACCATTGATAGACAAATCAAAGTACATCCCCTTATAATTTGGTCAAAATTAATACAAAGACTAAACTCTACATGTTGATGATGTTTTTGTTTTTGCCAAGAAATACCAACAAATTTATTACGTTTCCACTCAGGAAGGATCATTCAAGAATTAATTTGTTATCCATAGTGAAACCTAAACCTAGAGGTTGTGACTAGGTTATTCACGATGACAATGATAAATGAACTATGGGAGATGATGTTTTTCAACTTGATGAATTAGTTGATCCATATCAAGTTACTTTATCCAATGACTTGGAAAAAAACTCAATTTTTTTAATGCCAAGAAAACATTTATTTATGTGATTTTATTATTATTCATAGAGCTAATCTTATTGAATCGTGTATGTTGTTATGATTTTAAGTGTTTGCAAGATGGATGGAAAAGGTATACATATATAATTTGACAGAAAAAAATCATTTTACACTGATGAAAATATTGATGAATTGTGAAACACCAATAGATACACTGATGGATTAAGTCGGTCAATATATTCCAAAAAACATTGAAAATGTTCCTTTCTTACTTACATTATTCATTATACTCAATAAAAACAATATCTTTGATAAATTAAATCCTTTTATATATTCCAAAGAACAATGAATTCTTTTTTCTTTTTTCATGACAATGTTCATTGTGTTAAGTATAGACAATGTCACCGACATATTAAGTCCATTGATATATTTATGAAAGTTTTGGAACTTTTCACTTCTCAAATGCATTGTCCATGTTGTCCATTACATATGGTATGGTATCACCGATGAATAATATCCATCAATAGTTGTCTAAGAGTTTTGGAGATGTTCACTTCTGAAATGTACTATTCATGTTGTCCATTATATATAGGATCGTTTACGGTTAATATATATGAATTTTAAATTAAATCATTTTGAAGTTAACTTGATTTGGCTTGTTCAATCTAGTAGACCTAAACACAATCCAATTATTTCATTCAAAACTTGATTGATTAAAAAAAATCAAGCAGGATTTTTATTTTATTTATTTTATCTCAGATGAAAGTTCTTTTATCATCATTAGTAAACCCACCAAAATCTCCACGTTGGTCATGGACCTAGCTAGATTTAATAATTTTATTTTATCATAGTATAGATAACAAAAAATAGACAATCAAAGAAAAGTGATTAAATAAAATTTCAAGAAAAAATATATTATGAAAGAATATACAAAAAAATGCTGGTTAATATTAGAAAAGTATTTTGTAATCCTACTAAAAAAAGTAAAAAATGAATTTTACTTTATCAAATAATATCCCAAAGATCTTTAAATTATTTTATTTACATAGGTTTTAACTAAAAAACTCAATATATGGTTTGAATTAAAAAAAATATATTTAAAATTCATCTTTTGACATTATTTTTTAAAAACTATTCACACAATCATGTTTTAGACCAAAATAGGTCAATCTAGTTGTCCCATAAAATTGTGATTTGAGTTATGAACTTGTTTGGGTTTAAGAAACAATCTTAGCATCTATCTTTTATTTAATTAAACAGAAAAAAATATAAATTAATAAAATAAAATAAAACGTAAAAATTGAATTTCTTTATCAACCTTTTTCCTGGCAAAATAAAAGATAAAAAACACCTAAAAAAAGTGTTAGATAAAAAAAAAACCTAAAAGAACTAAAATGAAAAATGAAACAATTTTGAGGGCTAGAAAACATATGTTTTCACCAATACAAAAAAAATCCATTTATTCTATATATAATGTCAAATTAGGAATCCATATTTTCAAGATTTTTCAAAATTTGAATATTTTCAACACTTCGTGCCTGTTTGGCACGCCGGTGCAACCGGTGTTTTGCCAAATTTTAATTTTTTTTTTGCATTTTAAATGAAATTTTTTTGTGCGTTTAGGTCATTTTAATGTGCTGATGTCAAAAATAATTTTTTAAAAATAAAAAATATCATTTTGATATATTTCAGCACGAAAAACATTTTGAAAAGCAAGCACAACCACACTCCCAAACACCCCCTTCAATAACTTTATAGAAAGTCAATCAAAATAGTTTTGTGAACCCAACATGAAATAACATCATGAAGTAACATCGTGTGCAAGAAAAAAAATTAATTAAAAAAATTTTGCTAACTAAAATAAAAAAAGGCTTATTTTTTTTTTAAAAAAAGCAAAACCACTTTTTAGTGAATGATCTTGAGGGATCCACAATGAATTAATTTACATAGATAATTAGTTTTAGTTTTAGTTTTTCTAGTAATTATACTTAGTTTATACTCATGCTGTAAGTATAATTCTAAATTAACTTTGAGCTTAATAAAATAAACATAATGTTATGCATACACTTTTAAATATCTTCATTTATTTAATTAAGACACAAATATATTGTTTAAGCTTAATAAAAACAAATTAAAAAAAGGGTTAACCATTAAAGAGTTATTATTGCTAATTAATTACTAAAATGAAAAGATAATTTTTCTCCTAAAAGTAAAAGAGAAATGCATATAAAATCATATTATACTATATACTAAAAGAGATCAGGTTCGATCCTTAGGGTTTTTGCAAGTTTTATTTTGGTTTGTGGTTTTTTGATTTCGTTTTTATCACTATTTTTTTCAATATAGGTTTTTATTTGTTGCAATTGTGTCATTCAATTGAAATTGATTATATATGTTGGGTTTCAATTTAATCCTTATTCTTTTGATTTTTGGTTTGCTTTTGGTTATTTTAATTATTTCGGTATGAATGTTTTAATTACTTCTAATTGGGTCCTCCAAATGAAATTTGTTGTATATCCTATCTTTCATTTCGGTCCTTATTATTTTAATTTTTTAACAACATTACACAACAATTTTTTTTAAATGTCTTTAATTATTTCGGTCCCAAGTTTTTATTTATTTCAATTTTTTCCTTCAATTGAAACTAATTATATATATTTTATTTTAATTTGTTTTAATTCTGTCCTCTAATTGAAATATGTATTCTACTTTTCAGTTTAATCCTTATTTTTTTAATTTTTTTTAACAAAATTACACTTCAATTTTTTTTAAAATATTTTTATTTATTTCGATCTCAATGTTTTTATTTGTTTCAACTTTATCATTCGATTAAAATTAATTATATATTTTATTTTTCAATTCGGTCTTTATTCTTTGAATTTTTTATTTGCTATTAATTTCTTTGGTTTTTCTGTCATTCTTGGACAATATTTATTTTTTATCCGTATTTATACATCTATGCTTTTAATTTTAATTTTTTACCATTTTTTTATTAGGAGTTTATTTTTATTTGGTTCAATCCTGAAATTTTAATTTATATTGGTGATCATTTTAAAATTAATATTGCTCCCTTTTTTTTTTTGTTTTTTTTTGTGTTTTCTATTATTTTAATTTGTTCTTCGGATCATATGATTTTATGATTTTATTGTTTATGCCATGGAAAAGATAATTTTAGTGATTATTTGTTATTGTGTTTTTGTAAAAATATTTTGCTTGTTTTTTTTTTAGGGCAATTTAATGATTTTAATTATTTGGACAATGATGTTGTTAATAATTTTAATTGTCATTTCATTGAAACCTATGAAATAGATAAATTTATATTGATTTAAAATTTATATATTTTATAGAAAACTTGCAGTTAATAAGAATTCTACATAGATTTATTATTTTTTCTAAACTTATATTATAATAAAAAAAATCTTACATAATTAATTTTTTTACATTGAAAAAAATATGATACTACCTGTGATGGAACGTAGGGACATAAATCCAGTTAGTTAATAAATTAATATTTAAATAAAATAATTAATAGAAAACGCTAGGTATTAATAGGCTAGACCAATTTGGCTTCTTAATAATAGTAATAAAAAAAAAACTAGGTGCGACAAGGCCTAAAAATTAAGTCCACACTCTTTTCTTTTCTTTTTTTGCTCTTTGAATTAAGACCAAACAAGGTGTCATCTTTTTTTTTTTTTTTTTTTTTTTACGGTTAAAATGGACCAGCAATATACGAAGTTCTCTTTCTTTTACTGGTTTTTGATGAGTTTTTTATTTTTCAAATATAAAGACTGAATATAAATAAAAATTTTACTTGAATTTTAGATTGGGTATGTGAGTTCTCAATATTTTACATTTTGGTCCTCTTTCTTTGATGGTCTTTACAAATTCAAAGCAAAACTAATTAAATTAGGAACCAATGTGATTTACTCCGGCAATTGGCGGGCTTCCTTTTCCAGTACACGTGAAAGTTGATGCTGGAGCACATGACCCTCGAAATGATGTGGTGTCAAGTGTTGAAGGGGCATCTTAAGGTCACAAGTTGTGGCTGCTCACATGGGGGTGGAGTAGCGGAAACGATTCATTTCCTGAAAAGAAAGAGCAAGCAATGCTATTCTGCAAAATATCAATTAGCGGTCGGGTGGGTGACATTTCTCTTAAGGAGTTTATATAAAAGATAGGAACTAGGAGAGGGATGGATTTATTCAACTCCAATAATCAAGCCAATCTAAAACCTTATACAAAATAAAAAATAATAATTATATCTATCTTTAAACATTTTTATCCACAGAATTAAAAAAAAAAAAAAAGTGTTTGGAGCTGTGGATTTCACATGATGACTGGCTGTAATATAAATAATTATATCATAGGAGCAAAAGTGTATGATAATCATTAAAAAAAAAAAAAAAGGGTAGTGGAGGGCAATCATGTGGCCTTAGAATTTCTTAATTTAGCCAAATCTTAAATTTAATCTTTTTTCTCTGGTGGACAAAAGGTGACCTTCAAATATATATGGAGGGCAGTCACGTGACCCAGGGCGGTACGAAATTCAAATTTAGCACCCGAGAAAGAATTAAATAATAAAAATATAAAAACAACAACCGTGCATACAAGCATCATTTTCATCCTTTTTTTTTTTTTGCCGTCGCTTTTAAAACAGAGGAAGAAAGAAAGAGTAGTAGCCACTACACTGCTCTTTACTCCCCCTCTCTCTAAAAACCCCCTTCTCTCAAAAAGCAAAGCCAACCATAAAAACAGAAAGTCTTAGAGATCAGGTCACCAGCATAGAGGACATCATAGTCATTTCACTCAGATCCGTCTATTTTCTCTCCCTGAAAGACACACAGGAAAACCAGAGGGAGACACTCTCCTCTTGTATACTTTCATACTGTCTGAAAAGACCAGCAAACAGCTGTTCTTTCTAGTTCAACATTCTTATTTACTTTTTCTTTCTTGTTTCTTCTTCTTCTTAAAATAACAATAATGGAGAGGAACCCTCCGGTTAGGAAACCACACACTTCCACTGCAGATCTGCTCACGTGGCCCGAGACTCCGCCACCTGATTCTCCCTCCGTTGGCTCCGCTCCTCTCTCTACTCGGTCCCACCAGGTCGCTCCCTTTTTTATTTTTATTTACTTAGTTTTTAATTGATTAGTTGATTAAATTTTTTTGGTGATTGATTTATATAGCCTTCAGATGGGATCAGTAAGGTGGTGTTTGGAGGTCAAGTTACCGAGGAGGAGTTCGAGAGCTTAAACAAACGGTGAGATCTGTCTTCCTTCTGTTTGTTTTTTTTCCTTCAATGGATCTTAGTAATTCATCTTTATTTCTATTATAAACTTTCTAAATTTGGCTTTGATAAGAAAAAGGAGAAAGAAGAGATGTTTTTTATTGTCTGAAATTGGAAGAGATGTTTTTTATTGTCTGAAATTGGAAGAGTTGTTTTTCGCACAATGGGGGATCTTGTATATATTTATAAATATAGTTCTAGTTACTGTTTGTTTGGTTTTGAACCATTTTTTGCGTAATTAATCCATCGTGTTGTCGTTAGATCTGTTGAAACATACATTTTCATCAGATTTCACAGACCTTAAAAATATATGTTTTACAGCTTACAATTTTTTTTTTTTGACTCGTAATTCTCTCTAATTTTATCATGCTATGTGCCGATATTTTCATTAAAGTCATTGACATTGCTTTTTAACAATTTTCGTGGCTTAGAACATAAGAGTTTTCTTACGTTTATTTCAAAATACTGTAACAACCATTTTCAATAATGTTTTCCTAGTGGGAAATTAACTGGTGGAGTCTTTGATGGCCGAGGGATTGTCAAAATCTCTGTTTTCTGATACTAAAAATACTGCAGTGATGTACGGTCATTGTTCAATGTCATGAGGTTTCCATGTGAGGTCTTTTAATTGGTAAACTTTGAAATTTCAGGAAACCTTGTTCTGGCTATAAAATGAAGGAGATGACTGGCAGTGGCATTTTTGCAGCCAATGGAGAAGATGATGCCGCTGAATCTGGCAGTGTCAACCCTACTCCTAACAGCAAAACAGGACTACGAATGTACCAGGTACCTATTACTTTGTTCTTGATTGATTTTATTCAAACTTACGCACCACTCTTTGCCCACATTAAAGTAATTTCGCTCAAAGGATATATGATAAGATGTCTTATCTTTCTGTATTTTGATTTTGGGAATTGCCAGCAAGCAATTGCTGGAATCAGTCACATTTCATTTGCAGAGGAGGATAGTGTTTCTCCCAAAAAGCCTACTACTCTGCCTGAGGTAGCAAAACAACGGGAGTTAAGTGGAACCTTAGAAAGTGAATCCGATTCCAAGTTGAAGAAGCAGATCTCCGATGCCAAGTCCAAAGAGCTCAGTGGACATGACATCTTTGCACCCCCTCCTGAAATCTTACCGCGACCGACAACTGTGCGTGCTTTGGCTTTGCAAGAGAGCATCCAATTGGGTGAACCTTCTCCCGGAATTGTAAGTGCTTCTATCAATCTTTATAATTTTAGCAAAGTGTTCTGGTTTCTCCCAAACCCTTTTCCTCTTTTGTTTTGCAAGGGAAATTAATCTTCCAAATGAATTGGTTGGGAGACATGGTAATGGTTGTCATACATGCAGGCCAAAGATCATTTACTGTTGTTTTCTAGAAGCTATCCATATTTTATTGGTCTAAATGCCTAGGGTATATTCGCCTATGCTCAGGATGACTGTTTAAATAAATGGACTTTGTTTACTAGAGGAAGATTATAATTTCCTTGCAGCAGGACTGACCTGCTCTTTAGGTTTGAATTAAAGCCTAACTGGTTATGTTTTTTGCTGGAATTTTTTAGCCTGTTGGAGGTCAGCAGCCTAGCGAGGAATCAGTAGTGAAGACAGCGAAGAAAATTTATAATCAGAAATTCAATGAACTTTCTGGAAATGACATATTCAAAGGTGATGCTCCTCCATCATCTGCAGAGAAACCTCTAAGTGTGGCAAAATTGCAAGAGATGAGCGGCAATGATATATTTGCTGATGGGAAGGTAGAGTCTCGAGACTTCCTAGGTGGCGTACGCAAGCCCCCTGGTGGCGAGAGCAGCATTGCCTTGGTTTAATTTATTAGGTCTAACCCCGTTATTTTATCACGGTGTGTCTGGTTGTGTTTATTGCTAGTGGGAATGTGTTTCAATATTATTTTGACCTTGCATTGTGGGTTTTGGGAATTATATTTTAGGTCTTAACACGCCAAACAGTGTTGTGGACTGTCTGCTAATTGGATTGTATGTCCATACTAGTGTTTTTCAGTGCTTGTTTTAGTGAAATACTTGGGCTGTAGACCAGATTTCATTTTGTACTTAGGATTTTATTTGCCACTGTTATTGTTTGTGATTCATTCAGATGAACTATTTTCTTGTCCCCACTGAGCGCATTCATAGCTCAGCAGAAGAATGTTCAGTGTTTGTTGAACCTTGAAACTTGTAGCAGTTGGTGATTGCCACCCCTCGTTTTTGTCCTTATTTATCATTTTCCCGACCTTTAAGAGTAGTCCAGAGGACAAGAAATCCATGAAGGGATTCTCTAGAATAATTGTAGTCGCAAGTTTTTAGTGCAGATTGCGTGTTTGTGCTCTGCAGTCTGCACAGGTAATACCCAACATCATCCCATGAGTGACCTGAGAACTAAACTGGGCTGGCCGGGTTTCAATGGAGAATTGGCTTGGTATAGCCTAGTTAAAAACCCGAGTTTAATATTGTGGTTAAAACATATTGGTTTTCTTAAGAAATAATGTTATTACAACTCTTTTCTTAATAAAAAAAATGAATTAATTTGGGTTAACTCACTCCATTTATGGCTCGAGACCTGCTCTGGGTTAATCCTGCTTCGATCTGCTGGTGCATGCATTTAAGGGCATTTTTATGGTGAATCCAAATCTGCGTCCATCTATTTTAGTTTTCGTTCATCAAACTATTTCGTTTGATGATAAATGACAAGAGGTCATCAGATGGCAGACGAATATCAATGTTGAGTGTAAATGAAAAAAGGTCTCTAAAATAGTTTTTTCTAGACTACCTCATGTTAACCATCACGAAGGAAAAAGTCCACCGATGTCATGGTGGAGAGCTCTAGATTCGAAAGGGAGCTCTTGGTAGCCATGACTTCAAACCTTATCAGCATGAACAATTATTTAAAAGCTAAAAGAATTCACTGATTTTAACAGTGATCTTTGTTGTTCATCTACACCCAGATTATTGTGGATAAGAATAATTAAATTTAAAAATAATATAATTATTATTTGTATACTAGAACTGAACAAAGAAGTCATTTGGTCGAGTGGTTAGAGCACGTCTAAACTGGGCGGAGCACGGAGGTTTGAATCTCTTTAGCAATGAATTTTTGGGACAATTAAATTATATAATCATATTATTATTATTATTATTATATGTATGTTAGAGCTAAACAAAAAAGTCACTTGGCTGAGAGGTTACAGTGGGGACCAAGTGGGGCAGAGCATGGGGGTTCGAATCTTAGCAACGAAAATGATTTTTGAGTAATGAACAATGATTGTCATTGTTCATTACTATTTCAAAAGGTATTTTTTTGGGCTTTTTTTTTTATATAATCGGAGTGTCCGGGTCAGCTTACGCGCATTACAATAAATCTTAAAACTTTTTTTTTTAGATTTTTCATTGTTCATTATTTTTTGATAATATGCTTTTCCCATTTTTTTTTTTATCAAGCTTCTTTTTTTTTTGTTTGTTTTTTTATAATCATTATATCCGGGCTAATTTATGTGCACCATGATTTTTTTTCCCATGTATATTTTTTTTTAAAACCAGGGTAGCTTACACGCGTCACGAATAATCCTCAGACCCACTTTTTTTATATACTTTTTCTCCTGTTTTTATCCCCTTATAAATTTCTTTGTAAACTTGGGTGTCCGGGCTAGTTTACATGCACCATAACTATTATTTTATAGATAGCCAAAAGAGATCGCAATTTCAAGCAATAATTAACAATGATTTGAACTATGATTTTCGTTATTCATTACTATTTGAAAAGGTGAATTGAACTGTGATTCTAGTGGGAGATGACATGAGTGTTTGAGAATGCGTTTGGAAATCGCTTTTGAACAAATTTGAAATTTTTTTATTTTTATTTTTATTTTAAATTAAAAATTTTTGGTGTTTCTAGATGATTTTAATGTGCGATGTCAAACATAATTTTTTTAAAAATAAAAAAAATATTATTTTGATGCATTTTTAAAAGAAAAACATTTTAAAAAAACTTCATTCACACTCCCAAACAGGCATGACATGTGATGGAGGTGGAAGGTAAAAGACGAATTGAACTGCTAGTTAAATTTTATCCTTTAAATGACATTTATAATATATGTGATTTTCATTTTGGTCCTTATACTTTTAATCTTGGATTTTATTTTAATTCTTTATTTTATATATATATTTCTTAAATTATTTTATCTATGTTTGTACATGCTTTTAGTTTTTGTTTTTTTATTTTTATTATTTCCACTATTAAGAAAGTCTTTTTATTTAATGTTTAAATTTTAATTTATGCTGGTGATCATTAGTTTTTTAAATCGATTTGAATAGTTTAGAAATATTAAAATAATATTTTTTATTTTAAAAAAAATGATATTAGCTTACAAAATTGTTTATAAATACTAAATTTTTTTTAAATTAAATGGAAAAAATTCAATACTTTTAAAATATAAAAGCAAACAGATATGCAGAGAGTGTTTGATAGAGTGGTAGTTGTTATTTTTTACTTCTAAATATATCAAAATAATATATTTATTTTATTTAAAAAATATATTTTTAATATCAAACCTTCTAGATTCATAAAAAAATTAATCAAATTTTGATGAAAAGCTAATTCAACTAGTCAGCTAACCACTGTCATAATAGAGTTACTTTTGGAATAAAAAAAATCAATTTAATTTTTCCAAATATCATAAATATTTAAATTGATAAATTTATAATAAATGTGATTTTTATTTTGGTCCTGATACTTTTAATCTTGGATTTTATTTTAATTCTTTATTTTTTATATATATATATATATATATATATTTTAAATGGTTCTTATTTTATCTATGTTTGTACATGCTTTTAGTTTTAGTTTTTTTATTTTTATTATTTCCACTATTAAGAAAGTCTTTTTATTTAATGTTTAAATTTTAATTTGTGCTAGTGATCATTTAAAAAATGATATTTATTATTTTTTCTCTTTTTTTTCTTCAAGTCAAATAATTTTTTAAAATCTAATAGTATTTTTTTTTGTTTTGTCATTTATTTTTTTAATTGATTTTTTGTAAATATTTTTAGGTGTTATAATTTCTAATTATTATAGATAAGGCATTCAAAATAATAATAATAACGATTATTTTTTTTTTGTTAATATCCCAATCTTCTTGCTTTTTTAATGATGATGATAATTTTATGATGATTATTTCGTTGAAATCTACGAAATAGATAAATTTATTTTTTAAAATTTATATATTTTATAGAAAACTTGCTTTTTAATATGAATTCTGCACAAATTTATTATTTTGTATAAATTTATATTATAATAAAAAATATCACATAATTATTTTTTTATTTTTTTAAAAATACATATCACTTGCAATGGGTTGCAGGGTATGGGCTAATATATATATTTTTAATGTAGATTTTTTTAAAAAAAATTCAATGGCAACATGTAGAAAATCAGCTTCTTTGATTTCTTCTCAATTGCTCTCTTTGACGGCTACCTACCATATAACATCTATCGTGTAATACATGATATATGCATGACAACTTTTAATATAATAATATGATGAATAGATCTTATAAAATAAAAATATTATTTTAGCTTTTAATTTTAATTTTGTGCTCTTTTGTTTAAGTTTATTTCTTAAAAAAATTTATAATATTTTTATTTTAATATTTCAGATCTAATATTACTAGGGAAAAAAGACAGCTAAAAAAAATAGATAGACAAATTTACCTTGGTTATCTACAATTAAAAAATATATGAACCACTTTCTGTTTCGATTACGCTGTTCCTTTTAGACGAAAAAAAATCATTTCTAATATATTTTATCTATTATAATTTTACTAATTGAATATTAAAATAACTAATTAAAGCGCGAAAATTTTTTAAGTTTATTTCTTAAAAAAATTATAATATTTTTATATATAATATTTCAGATGTAATATTACTAGGAAAAAAGGCAATTCATAAAAAAATAAGTAGACAAATTTACCCGGGTTATCTATAATTAAAAAATATACAAACTACTTTCTATTTTGATCACACTATTCTTTTTAGATGGAAAAAAAAATATTCATTTATAATATATTTTATCTATTATAATTTTACTAATTAAATATTAAAATAACTAGTTATAGTATGTAAAATATTAATTGATTTTCTATATAAAAAATACTCAACACAAAGCACGTGCAAT
This sequence comes from Salix dunnii, assembly GCA_015731905.1. NCBI lineage: Eukaryota > Viridiplantae > Streptophyta > Magnoliopsida > Malpighiales > Salicaceae > Salix > Salix dunnii. The sequence goes on along the minus strand of CM027663.1, from coordinate 11,522,930 downwards.
TCAACTCGTTATATGCTATTTGATATGTTTGCGCCTTTGAAAATTTGTGAAAATTTCTGTAATTATACGGCCACCACCGGCATTGTAGCCTGTCGCCGGAAATGGCAGAGCTAATTAATGCTTCTCCTCATCAACAATCGCCTATGTTCCGTGTAATTTCTTGTCTTGTCGAGCATGATAGCGGAGTTCACTGTCCGGAGCAGGCATGGTTATCATACCACTCTCGGCGTTTCACACGGTAAAGACTCTTGTTATAACAAAATAATATCGTTTTTTTTTTTTTTTATAAAAAGTAAAATTGTTTTTGATAAATGTTTTTTTTAAAATAAGTATGACATATTTAAAAGAAAACAATACTAACAAATAATCATTATTTTTATTTTGAATGTCTTATCAATAATAATTAGAAAATTCAAAATCTAACAATATTAATAAAAAACAATTAAAAAAATAAATGAAAAAAGAAATATTATTAGAGTTTAAGAAATTATTTGACTTGAAGGAATAAAAAAGAAAAATCATAATAATTATTAATTTTTAAAAGATCATCAACACATATTAATATTTGAACATTAAATAAAAAACCCTTAATAACATTGGAAATAAAGAAAAATTGAAAACAAAAACTAAGAGTATGTACATATATGGACAAAAATAAGAACTATGTAAAAAATATATATAAAAAAAATAAATGATTTAAAATAAAATCCAAGATTAAAAGTATAAGGGCAAAAATTCAAAACACATATATAATAAATTTAATTTGAAGGAAAAATTTAAAATAATTCTAAACATTGATACCGATAAAATAAATAATTTAAAACAAAACTGGAAATTAAATGAGTTATGACTTAAATGCAACTGAAATCTATAATTAATTTGCATGGAAGAATAAAATTGAAAAAAAAAACTTTAATACCTAAAATATTAAGGATTTATAATAAATTTGTATAGAAGGATAAAATTGAAATAAATAAAAACGTTGATACCGAAAATATTAAGGATCTCTAACCAATTTGAAAATTAAAAGACTAAGTACCTAAATGAAACTACAATATATAATCAATTTCAATTGAAGGACCGAATTGAAACAAATCAAAACCTTTATAATAGCAATAAGGATCATACAAAATAATCAAAACCTATATAATAGTAGTTTTTTTTTCTCCTTTTTCAAGAGGCAAAATGATTATTTGACATTGCAAAAAAAAAAAAGGAGAGAAATATACCGATAAACTAAACGAACTGAATCAAAAAATAAGTTTTACTATTATCATTTAAAGTGATTTGTCTCACTGTAAACAATAAACAGCCGTAGACTATTTTAGCTTTTAAGATAATATGTGTTGAATGTCTTTTACTTCAAGTTTTGTGATTCAATAAAAAAAAAACATCGTAAATAGCAGTTGACTTAACAAAAATTAGATAAAGTCAACAACTTGGTATACATTTTGGGCACTCATATTTTATTTATTTGTATGTTTGGTTTTCTCACTTTATATAGGAATTTTTCAAAACATACTATATTAAGTTTGTTTTTTTTCCTCTCAAGAAGTTGAAAAAGGGTTCCAAAATAAACCAAACAACCTATGGATCTACAAGTACGACACTTTAGAAACGAGGAATATCTCTATTGAAAGTTGCTACAACTAACGGTCTTCTCTTTTAACGGAATCTCTCTTAGTATATAAGAAGAAGTTGATATGAAACCAAGTCAACAACATCAAAATAACAAGTACTAATTCAAAATAGATAAATATATAAATATGTGTTATTTCACAAATAAAAAACCTCAAGTGTTATTTAATAAAAAAAACTAAAAATAATAATTTGGTACAACCATGTAATTTGTTACTTTATTTTATTTTTGCAAGGGTCATGTTTAGCCTTTTCAAATAGATTTTTGTATGGGTTTGTGGGCTTTTATTTTTCTTCTTATATATGTTCGAGCAATTATAATGTATCATTGTAATAATCACTAGAGTTTTCTCCTTCGAGTCTTTTCTTAAATGGATTTATTTCAAATGGGCTATATTTTTTCAGGTTCACCATATGCAACAACTTCACCTTTCCTTCTTTTTTACTTGTGGAGGGTAATTTATTATCGACTACTAAAAACTACCTTTTTGTTAATGGACTAAATTTGGATGATTTTGAATCACCTCATGAAAACAATGATTTGTCTCAATATCTTGATGGAATGAATATTGTAAAGGAGTGAAACAGTGGTGCTACAATAAAAAGGTATGATATGATCCCACATGGTGATGGTTTTGATTATATTGGTGTCGATGGTTCTCAAAGTTATAATTTGTACCATGTAATTTTTTTAACAAACAGCTCTTATGGTGGATTTAACAAATAGGATCTTTAATATTGGGGGTTACAATATGAGAAACTCTCAATAATCTTATAATAGATTGTTTTTTAGTAGTGATGATGTTATGAGATGTAGATATAATGGATTTGGAAAGGGTGGTTTTGATTTAGTGTAGTTTTTTTTTTTTTGCTCATAATCATTAGTCCAAAAAATTATGTTTTGGTTGTAGTTGCTATGAAAACCAAAGTGATTATGTTTTAGAGTGAAGGAAAAAATTAGGGAACAGTGAGAGGACTCCTTATTCACAAAACCAATTTAACAATAAACCTAACATTAATGATGCTCTTGCCGACTTTTAACAATATCAAGCCATTAATGTCATTTCAATACAAAAATGCACTGAAAAATAGAAATACTACATTAAGAACTGGAGGATTAATCAAAACAAAAAAATATGAAAGAAATACTACATTAATAAAATGAAACTTAATTAATTATGAACTTATAGTAAAAAAGAAAACAATATAATTATCTAACATTATTTTCCTGCTTTAGTTTTTGCTATTCTATAGAGGATCCTAAATATTGAATGATAGATATTCTTTCAAAATCAACTTGTAAAAATTATAGTACAATGAAGAAAAACACATAGGTTATCCAATTTCTCTAACTGCAACAATCACTTTCACGACCTTTGATCTCCCAACTTTGGTGGAGGTAATCAATATTGTTCATACCAGGCAAGAAGAAAAATTATTCTTGAACTCCATAAAGTGATTCAAGTGCCTCATTGTCCTAGTAGTAAATACAATGAAGCCCTGCAATCTTGATTAGTCATATGATATGTGAATATCAAGCATTGTTTTTTCCTGCATCGTTTATCCTTTTGGTAGCCTCTTTAGCCTAGTCTCAAGTGATTCTTGTGACTCATGAATGTCGTTCTGGAACCTCTATGTGCGATTTGCTTGTTTTTAGAACTACTCATGGCATATTTTTTAGGTTTTGATTTGCGAATGCGTAGTTGAATATTCTTAAGGCTCACTAGTGTGAGAGGTGTGCACGAGCACATCATGTAATTGAGGGATATTATGGCTCAACTGAAGAAACTTGAGGTTGAAATGTCAAATTCTTTTCTGCTTCACTATAACCTAAACATCTTGCCACACCAATATGGACACTTAAAAATCTCATGCAACACATAAAGATAAATGGTTAATTAATGAACTTATGATCATATGTGTTCAAGATAAAGGGAGACTAGTAATGGAACAAAGTGAAACTGCAATGCTAGCAACGCATGGAAAGGACAAATCAAGTCAATCATGAAGGCAAAGGCAAAATACCTTCCCAAGATGGTATCGAGAAAGATTTCAAGTGTTTTTTTTTTTTTGTAAAAATAACGGATATATGAAAAAGGAATACACCAAATTTTAGAAATGGCTTACAGATAGAAGTAATCCAACCTCATTTGTTTGTTATGAGTCTAACATGGTTGATGTAAGCCCCGAGAGAAAATATATTTTAGATATTAAAGGATTGACTTAATTCTCGCTGTCGATTTTGTGACGCAGCGGGAAATCGTAAAGAAATTCAACCAACATCAATATTCCGTAATTAGATTGCAACAAGATGAATTCACAGAAAACTCAAGAAATATACGTGATATGACCATAGGCGTTACAATGGTATTTAAAGAAAAACACGGATCTAACCCATGACGGATAAGAAAAACGTTAGTAAGCCATAAATTACCATTGATGGAAAAATTTGAGATAAATTTAGAATATGATAGGTCTATAAATAAGCCTTGATTAAACATTTACTGACAAAATTCGACTCAAACTGTAAAAATCAAGAATTAGGGTCAAAACGAGATTTTCCCCAAAATGGTGAAAATGACAATTTCGGGGCTGAAATGATGGAATTTGACCAAAAACCAGTGGACATCAAGGGCTATGCCGCTGACTTCTCCTGGAAACGGCGATTCGCATCGACCCGGCGAGTTTCGCGACAATCCGACTTCGTCAACAAATCAGTTCGCGAGTCAGTTTTCGCGAATCAATCTTCGCGAATCAGTTTCGCGAACCAGTGTTGCTGCCGAAATTTTTAAGAGCTGAGAGGAAAGGATTAGATAAAATCGGTTTTAGATAAGACCAAACGAGAATAGGAACACAACTAAACTAAACCCAAACAACCCCACTTTACATGAGAAGTATAAATAGGAAGAGGAGAGAGAGAGAGTGGAGGGTTCTCTTCCAAAAGTAGAAAAAAAAGACCTGTTTTTCTCCCTTTCTCTGTAAATTCCAGACCCACCTGAAAGCAACCAGAAATTGTGTTTTGGGGAGAGAGTGAATGAAGAAAAACTTAAGTCTGTGAGAGGAGATTTGGAGGGTCACCCGTAAGAGAGGAAAAGAAGAAGAAAAAGAAGAAGAGGAAGAGGAGAACGTGAGAGGAAATAAGAAGGAAAAAAATCAACAGGGGAAGAGAAAGAGAAGTGTCAAGCATACCCCAAACTTAGTCAAATCAAAAAGGTATGGGTTATGAAACATTTTCCTCTTCTCCTCAAAGACTTAAAAAGAGAAAACCCTAAGGAAAAGGACCCAAGACCCAAGACTTAAACTAATTAAAAAGAAAACTGAAATTAGCTAAAAGAAGCAAGGAAATAGAAACACATGAGGTCAACTTTAAAAAAAGAAATTACAATGAGAAATGAAAAAAAAAATGAAAATTTGGTTGTGTGGTGTTGAAGGGTTTCATACCGAATTTGTTGGATTTCAATGGGTTCTTTCTAGTGGAAATTTTATGTGTTTTCTGCAGGGAAATTGTGTGTTTGTGTGTTGGAAAAATTGTGTGTGTTGCCGATGGAAATTTGAGCGTATTGTGCTGAAAATTTTATGGGTTTTGCTGAGAAATTTTGTGTGGATGTGCTGTGAAGTTATGTGTGTTGTGGTTGGGATTTGGTTGAAGGATTTGGTTGCTGATTGGTGTGCTTTGCAGCGCAGCGAATTGTGATGTCGCTGCCGAAGCTGTAACGGCTGATTCGCTGCCGAAATTATATTGTACAGCGAATCAGTCCTCGCAAATCAGTTTTCGCGAATCAGTCCTCGCGAATTAGTTTTCGCGAATCAGATGTCGCGAATCAGTGTTCGCGAATCAGTCCTCGCGAATTACTTTTCTCAAATCAGATGTCGCGAATCAGTCCTCGCGAATCAGTTTTCGCAAATTAGTTGTTGCTAATCCATCCTCGCGAGTCAGTCACCGCGAACCAACTTTCGCTGCCGATATTGCAACCAGCAGCGAACCAGTTTCGCTGCCGATTTTTGCCAAAGCCTATATAGAAATGATTTAAATGCTAGTAACAAATTCATGGGGTTTATAATCATTGATGTGAACATATGAACTTTTGAAATGATTGTGGTGATGAATGTGAATTTGGAAATACAAATATATTGATTTATGATCACTGATAACGCAGGCGGTGCGGTCGGGATTGGACCATCATCAAGACAGGAACAACCCACAGGTGGAGCAGGTAGGTGACTTGCACATCTCTATTTTATACGATACGTAAGAATTTGTTTTAATATGGATATTATCCTAATGTTTTAGAATTTATATTGGATTGTTGAGTGACTTAATATAGACAAATGATTGATGAGTTTGGGTGAATGCCATTCAAAAGGATGGTCGGAACAGATGATTGATTAGCTTCGGCTAATGGCATCCGAAAGGATGACCGGGACAAATGAGTGATTAGCTTCGGCTAATGGCATCCGAAAGGATGACCGGGACAAATGAGTGATTAGCTTCGGCTAAAGGCATCCGAAAGGATGGCCGGGATAAATGATTGATTAGCTTTGGCTAATGGCATCCGAAAGGATGGCCGGAACAAATGATTAATTAGATTCAGATAATAGCATCCAGAAGCCAATTGAATGGTCAACTTTAGTATTTGATGCCTATGAGTATAGTCGGGGTAAAGAATAGGGTTACTTGAAATAAACATTATAGGTATTGCACTTCGTATATGCAGAATTTATAATTGCTAATGCTTTATTTAACTGGCAATCCTTTTGATCACTATCATTATTATCGATTAGAAATTTCATTCCCTTAAATGTTTGTACTGCTGCAGGGACGTCACATCCACGAGATATCTAGGGAACCGATACTTAGAAATCTATTTTTGTAAAGGGCCATATCGATGCATTCTAAATTTCGATGTATTTTGGAGAAATCAATGTATTGAATGCATAACTTGTATCAGACCTTTTGTATATATTGTAAATCCTACTACTAGGGTAAAAATATAACCTCATGTTCATGTGTGTATATTTTTAATATGAATCTCTAGTTATGTAACCACCCTATTACACGTTCATGTGAAAATTGCTTTTAAATAGAATGTTTATTATATGAATGGCATTTTATTTGATGTGAGGTGATTGGGTTCGTTGAGTACCAACAGTGAAAAAAAAAATCGGGGTTTTTACATTTGATGTCAATATAAACACATGGTGGATTGATTTTGGATCAACAATCCACATTTCAAATTCCTTAAAGGTTTGTAAAACCTAAGGAAGCCAGTGGGTAGTGAACAAAATATTTTATCTAGAAACAAGATGGGTTCACAAGTGGATGCTATAGGCACTTGATATTTAGTTTTAAGTAATGGCTTTGTTTTAAAGTTAGAAATACCTTTTACGTTCCAAGTTTTTTCTATAAATTTTATATTTAGTTTTAAGTAATGGCTTTATTTATTTTAGTTTTTATAAATCTAATCGTGTTGGGAATGGTACTTTGTCTGATGGTCTTTACTGTATTAATTTAAAAAACATTGCCACTTATGATTCAATAAATGTTCACATTGGCACAAAAAGATGCGTTATTAATGATAATTCCTTTAAATTATATCATAAAAAATTAGGACATATTTTCATGGAAAGAATTAAAAGATTATTAAATTAAGGAGTAATTAATATTCTAGATTTTATTGATTTTGAGACTTATATAGACTGCATAAAGGAAAAGTAGTTCAATAAGTCAAAGAAAGGTCCTAATAGGAGTTCATACATATTAGAGATATATGTATACGTAGTATACATAGACTTGGTCAAAAAAGATTTATTTATTTCTTTACTTCAGCCTTAAAGATTTTAAAAGCATATAATATTTTGTTCTTGTTATGAAGCATATAGAGATGCATGTATTGTGAGTAATCATATATATATGATTATTATATCAAAGACATTAATCAAAGAGTAAGCAAGAGAAACAATTAAGTTATAAGTATTATTATTATTATTATTATTATTATTATTAACTAAAAAACATTAACATAAGATTAAGCAAGTAAAACAATTAAATCATCATCATCATCATCATCATCATCATCATCATCATCATTGTGTTAATAATGAAAGAAACAAAATTAAATGAAAGAGCAAAAAAATCTTAAAATTTTTAATAAAAGATAAAAAAAATTAAAAAAAATTATCATTGCTGTTACTCCTAACAAAATAAAAATTCTTAAATTATTCCGAGAAGAAAAAAAAAATGTTAATAAAAGAATAAGCAAGAGAAACAATTAAATTATTATCATTATTATTATTAACTAAAAAACATTAACGTAAGAGTAAGCAAGAAAAATAATTAAATTATTATTATTATTATCATTATTATTATTATTATTATTATGAAAGAAACAAAAATAAATAAAAGACTAAAAAAATCTAAAAAAACTTTAACAAAAGACTAAAAAAGAAAAAGAAAATATCATTGTTATTACTGTCAAAACAATAAAAATTATCAAATTATCCTGAGAGAAAAAAACCTATAAAACATTAACAAAAGAGTAAGCAAGAAAAAAAAATATCAAGTAAAAAAAATCATTTGATATAAAAAAATAAATAAAAAAACAAATAAAAAACTAAAAGAAAGAACAAATGAAGAAAAAAAAACCACAAATATCAATTTTTAAATGATTATAGATATAAAACAAAATTTAAGAGCTATATTTTTTTTTTAAATATCACCTTAACAAATAAGAAAATAACAAAAATTAAAAATCAAAACGAAGAGTAAACTTATATATACATGGACAAAAGTAGAGATTATTTTAGAAATGAAAAGAAATAAAAGGATTAAAATAAAAAATTAAAAGCATAAGGGTTGAAAGTAAAATAAAATATCAAGGGATTAAAATATGAAATTAAAAGTATAAGGGCCAAAATAAAGATTAAATATATTATTAATTTTAATAAAAGGATCAAATTGAAGAAATCAAAACTTATGTACCGTATTAATTAAATTATTTATACCCAATCCGAAAATGCAAAGAAGGAGGACTGAAGTGAAACATTGACATTCAATCAATTACAATCGGAGAACCCAATCGAACTAAATCAAAACTTATATAACAAAAATCAGGTCAAAAAACAAAATTGAAAGTCAAGGGACCTAAGTGAAAAGTAACAACAAATGGGGGACTCTCCTGCACTTTTACGTGCAGGAGAGAGAGAAACATGGCCAGCGCCTTTAACCGGCCTTCGGCGAGTCTACAAACATTTTTGTTCTAAACGCGCCACCGCGGGAGGAAGCCCACGCGGAGGCGAACCGATATACGCTCCAGAAGCTCTTTTCCGGCTACCGAATGAGGCCGCACGCGCCACCTAAACAGGGAGTGGGGCGAAAAAATGACTAGCGCATATTCATCACGCTCTGACATTCAGCAAAAGAAATAATAAAAAAATAGGTCAATTACGGTTCTGTCCTTTAACTCCAACTAACGTATTTTATCTTATTAGGGGCTAAAACCGTATTTAGCCAATTTCAAATAATAAAATAATAAGCAGAAGACCGGCGGGTAGGACCGGTCTGGTCCGGTCTGATGTGCGCAATGACAACGGAGCCCCTGATTATGGCGGCGTTTTTTGTCATTTTCAAGGGGTAAAATCGCTAATTCACTGTTCATAAACAAGAAAAAAAAAACAGATGAACTCGCATGACACACCGTATTGAATTGCGAGTGAATAGTACACATGGGTGTATAGCTATAGTGAACCTATAATAAAATGCCGTTCTATTTTAGTGTTTTTGGTAATACGATGATTTCTTGCTGCGATGTACACTACCACCTCAAAAGATTTTTTTGCGTGCTAAGCAAGCTTTAAACAGTGGCATACGCTCGGGCAGAATATCACAATTCGCATTTTGGGCAGCCTTTGCAGGTGCTAAGGCCAATGGTCATATGCGTTCACAGGAGTTGTGGCAGCTACTGCAAAAGAAAGTTAATAAAGTTCCTACGCTATTTCAGTCCACAGTGCACTTTCAATGGAAGTGGCCCAGTCTTGGCCCTGGATTGCTCGGCTTCTAAGGGTCATATATGATCAATTACAACCTGCCTCCAGCCCAGACTATCCAGGATGAAATTGAAGGAAGAATTTTGAAAGGAAAGAACTAGCGGCCTTTGATAAAATCGTTTCAGGAACAGAATATATACACCAGGTTGTTGTTCCCATATTTTTAAATCACAGTCCGTTTGTTTTGAAAATTACAGTTTCCACAATTCAACATGTTTTTATAATCATTTGGGCGCACCAATTTTATATCTTATAGTCGATCTACAACTATCTGCAACTTACAAAAAAAAAAAAATATCCAAGAACACAAATGGAGGGAGAAACAAAACTATGAATAATTTTTAGCCTTTTATCACTCAAGTAGCTAAATGGATGAATTTAGGGCAGTGTTGTTTGGGCTGATAAAATCGGAGCCATCAAAATGCTTGGTTGCCCTACATTGTGGTTTGGTGTTCATGGCATGTGGCTGCCAAATTGGCCACTGTTACCACTTCATCCTTGGTTTTAGGGTGGAGGAAATTGGAACTTCTTCGAGTTCTATGTTCTTCGCTGAAGAAGACAGGAGGATGAGATCACCCCGATGCCTTCCTTTTACCACTTCCAATACCAACACCCTAAGACTATACACATCACATTTTTCGGTTACTTGTATCAACGATGAAGCTGTCAGACAATATTTACCCTCTTGGACCAATCCAATTCCTTAGCTTCATCAGCGTTACTCATGATCGTTGCCAAATTACCTCTTTTAAGGTTAGTCATAACCCAAAAACGGGTACCATGAAAGCAAACTGAAACCATATATTCGTACCTGACATCTCAAGAGTCGCAGAGATGATGGACCTTGTTTGCTGTTATCTTTGTACTCAACACACGTGCAACTCAAGCATAACTTAGCGGCGCCAGTTTTCATATTCATTTGGATTTGGTTTCATCCTTTTAGCCCTGAATTTTTACTCCAGTTCAAACGTGTCAGAGAAAGGAAAAGGCTGGCAGAATTGCTAGTCAATCTGTCAAAGCAGCCACTTCCATGGAAACCAAAAACCTGCAGAAGTAGATTTCCAGGACCAAAGCCTCATCCAGGATAACTTTATGAATCAAAATTCAAATACTTAAGTTCAGTAAATTAGCACAGAATTGACAATCTTTCTGCTTGGACAGAATAGAGGGAATCTAGAGCTTAGTGACTGCTCTTTATCAGCTTGCAATGCATTACTATCGGTTGATGGAGTGCTAGAAGTACTTGGTAAAAATCACGGCATCACCGGGCCAAATCAATACAATGTCACAGTGATTTTGTTAAAACACTAGATTGGCCAGCATTAATATGAAATCGTTGATGGCAGAGTAGCAACGATAGCTGGTGCATCCTCTTCCAGTCAGAATCATTCACACTCCCTAATAAAAACTGTATAAGGCCATTATAAATGAACCATAAGAAATCATACTGAACATCTAGTAAAAGAATTGAGCATGATAATCATAACTGGAAGAAAGATCATTTAGGGGAAACAAAGGAATCACAATGTGAAGGAACAAAGAAAGAAAAAGGAATCCACCCATATGTACTAAGGTCTTGACAACAGCAAGCAACAAAGCTGGAAGGTGAAAGCAATAGCGTGCAAATGAGCAAGAAACACCTGAGAGACAGAGACCGCATCAGGCAATGACAGCAGGTACAAAAACTTCAATCAAGCCTAAATTTGGAGAGCAGTGCACCAAGAACATAGAAATATGTAACCTTCAAAAGCATAAGTTGATTAAATCCAACATAAAATGTTTCATCCATCAAAAAGAGAATTCTAGCATGACATTACTCTTACAAAAGTAGGAACACTACTCCAAGAACCAAATTCCCAACATCCCTGCAAGGCAATAAATCAAAATACAAAGGGTTCAGGCCACTAATAGAGAATATAACCAATAATTCAAATTGCAGGGGCCAAGCATCAGTATCAAACCTTCCTGTGATTGGGCTCAAGAGTCAGCTGGTTCATTGCATGGTGAGACGCTCTTTGAATTAGGTGAGCATTTGTTATCGATGTGTCCATTAGGACTTCCATCCCTAGGATGTGCCCTGTGTGGAGAAGGGCTCCTTGGAGAATTAGGGCTGAGCCAAGCAGGGAAGACATGTAAACATGCATAGATCAGGTTTCAAATCAAATAAACATACTAGCAATTTTGATGATGGGAAAGACATAAGAATGATCTAATGATACCTTCCATAAGACTGGCTCTGACTGCATCGTTCCTCATCATGTACTCTTCCACGGTCTTTGCGACGATCTGGGCTGTAGCTCACGCTTCGGGGATGATAATCTCTATCCCTACCTCGATACCCATCACGATCATAACGATCCCTGCTTCTACTGCGACTTCTCCTTCTGTAATCCCTGTCCCTGTCTCTGTCCTTGTAGCCATCCCGATACCTGAAAAATATCTGGTGAGACACCACAGACAGTGAAACTACAATAACACTTGTCACATTTACAAGCTTCAAGGCGGAATCAATTTGCAAGATGATGGCATCCCCTTGTGAATGTTCATTTATGACCTAAATATTCCACAATATAAATAGAACGCAAGCCAAGGACAGATGGAAAAATAAGAGAAAGACCATCACCTTGGACGGGGGCTGCGGCTTCTGGACCTACTTTTAGCCTTTGAAGTTGATTCCACTATCCTCCCATTCTGACTGAAAATATAAACAGCATAACTGAATTAAAATGAAAAAAGCCTGAAGCAACTACTTGAAGAAGAAAATGCAACTTCTCAATTAGTTTTAATAAAAACTATCTTGGTGGATAACAATCATATAGCAAACAGACGTAGAAAACTACATTTGAAAACAAGAGGGCAGAAAGGAAAAAAACAGAAGATTTTACCCAGGTAAAGAAAGACAACATACTCCAAAGAAAGGGGAAAGGAACAGAAACAAACCTTCCAGATAACATAGATCGGAGAACAAAAATTTAATAGTGTAACATGTAAGGTTATTTGCTAGTTACAGGCAAAATAGTTCTCGTTAGGATCAATAGTAATGTATTACCTATCACAAATTGTGGATTCTTAGAAGGATAGCTCAACCATGATGCATGATACAAATCTCCAACAACATATTCAACCAAATACAAAAACACAGCTGCAGGTGCTAGAAGTCTCATAATTTGTTCATTATTAACAAAACAAGCATCAAAATTAACATGTTTTCTTCCCCGTTATTTATCAAAACAAGTTTAAAGAGTTTTAACTACTTACATTCGCTCCGCGTTGGGCCCATACTTGGCGAATTGCACCATAATCTCTCTCCCATCCACAACTCTCCCTACAAAAAAATTCCAAAACACAAATTAATAACCCTAAATTTCCAAAATAATAATAATAATAACGGAACACAACAATTCGAGTGTATAAAAAAGTAAAAGACACTAACCATCAAGTCTATCAACTGCCTTCTGGGCCTCTTCACCATATTTATACCTCACAAACGCAAAACCTCTTGATTCTCCAGTCCTTTCGAAAAACAATCATTACGACACACATTTATATACAGAAACGTGTATGCATAGGTTTATTTATATACCTTCGATCGCGAGGTATGAATACATCGACTACCTTGCCGTACTTGTCAAAGAGAGGGAAAAGATCGTCGGCAGTGGTTCCTGTAAGAGAGTATGAATTATCAGCATCATGGTACCCAAATTAAGGGGAGGAGTAAAACCTGAGAGAAAGGAAAGACAAATACGGAAAGTGATGTTGAGTACGAGGAGAGAAAAGGTGTCTCTGATATCTGGAGGACCAGATCGGCCAAAGTGTGACATATCGCTTTGCTGCTTTGATGAGCTATTGAGCGAGGGAGTGAGAGTGTGTGTTCTGTACGTGGCGGATGGGGAGCTAGGGTTTTGAATTTTGAGGAGGTGGGAAAGATGGGATTGGATTATTTTTTGGCAAAAAAATAGAAGTACAAGATTTTATATCGCGACGAATATGCCCCTGTTATGTTTCAAAATTGTTTTGAAACTCGGATCGACAATGATTCCATCCACATCAAAATAATATTGAAAGCATGAATCAAAATTAACCGGAATTTTTTTAAAATCAAAATAATATTATTTTAATATAAAATTAAAAAAAAAAAAATAGGTTGATAATGGGAATTTAACAAGGTTTGACTTAGGTTAAACCTCGGTTGATCAGGTTAATTTTAATTTTTAAATAATTTAGATAAATTTATATTTTTTTTAATATTGTCAACTTAGATATTAAACTGTTACAGGTTTTAAAATTATATTTATGAGTTTAGGATTTGATTCTATTTTTCCCATCTTCTTTCTGTCTTTGCATCATCATTAATTGGCACCACCAAAAACCAAAGCCTTTTAAATCAAACATCCCTTCAATTTCTAATTAGGGCAATATCAACATCCATACCTAATTTAAATTTTTTTAATTGAACCCAACAGAGTCTCAAGTATTCATGAAGTATCAATCATCTATTGGATATTTATATTTGATTTGAACTCGAACCAAAACAATAGTATATTGTGCACTGCATAAATGTTATATCAAAATAGTAGATCCATCATTTAATCAAATGACATAAATATAGCAAACCAAGAATCAATCAATTTTGCACCAATCAAATATGTATAACATATAGATTAATACAAATAGACAACAGACATCAAGATATTAATATGTTAATTGAGGGATTACATTTCAAATACTAGAATAAAAGAAGCTATAAGTACACCAAACTTTTATTGTTACCTTTTTTGGGCCCCCTATAAATATACAAAATACAAAAAAAAATTCGAGAAATTCAATATCAATGACCAAATTATAAAAGGTAATAGATTGATGTTAGGAAAACCAAGGGTCAAATCGAAGATAATCAAACATTGATGGTTAATTGAGAGCTAATTTACATAAATAAGGAGCTAAGAACTAAATTGGAAAAGACAAAGAACTTAAGGGCTAACCATCGAGTTTGACAGGGATGAAGTTACCTTGAATTAAAAGTGGGGAGACAATTACAAGTGCTATTAAAAGAAATTGGAAGCACAATGACTAAATTAAAGTTTGTCAAATTCAAAATTAAAAACCCTATTTTTAGGGTTTAACCTAAACAATACTTTATTTATAATGAAAAGATTAAATGTCATTCTACCATTATTTATCTCCTCTTTTTGCAGTTTTGATTGATTGAGTGGACACATTTAAATTGATGCGAACCTCGTGATCACGTGGTCACGAAACCCATAACGAAGAATGAGATATGATCCCGGAAAGCCAAAATAGGTCTGATAGGAGTGTGACACAATGGAAACCTGTCCCAAAGCACCAACACTATTGGAAGGAGTAGAATGACGCCACGAAGTCGGTTAATCTTCGATAAGTCGGATTCAGTTCGTTCACGAATTGAAGAATGGAAGAATCACTCTCACACATAAACTGAAAAGTTCAGAATCAATTTCATCAATGGCTGCTGAAATTATCTCTAACATGAGTTTAAATAGTCTTTTAAAAGCTAACCCTAATGGACTCCTTATGTGGACTTAAATGAGGTCCACTCAAGACTGGCCCAAAACCCCAAATTAAAAAGACCCATGACTTAATCCAAACAAGCTTTGGATCCTAGTTAAAAACAAAGTCTTAATTAAGCCCAAACAAGTCTTGGGTTGTAGCTAACAAAATTAAATAAAACCCATAAGGCTTTCTTTTTTTTATAGTCTTCCATCAAGCTCATTAATCTCATGTTGTAGTAGGATTCTTTTGGCCCCTTCGCTGTGCTCACTTCATGGCCCAAATAACGTTGTATTGGACCCCTGCTCCACATGAATAAGATGTACTGGGGTCTCCTCTTGATACTCCAATGGTCCTTGAAATTCTGACCTGGTGGAAACCTTCAAAATCAATACATTTATTGCCTCTCTCAATGCCTTTGTCTTAGATCGTGTCATTGGACCATTTGGAACATATAATGGGTCCTTGCTAGTGTTTCTAGGCTGATCCGCATCATCCCCTCTCTCCTCGAAAGGATTCGACCTCGAATCAATATCTATGTCAAACAACGTAAGATCAGCAACATTAAAGGTAGCACTAACACTATACTCACCTGGAAGATCAATTTTGTATGCGTTGTCATTTATTCTCTCTAAAACCTGAAATGGACCATCACCACAAGGCTGTAATTTTGATTTCCTTTGGTTAGGAAATCGTTCCTTACGCATGTGCACCCAAACCCAATCACCGGGTTGGAAAACAACCAGTTTACGTCCCTTATTTGCTTTAGAGGCGTAGAGTCTGTTCTTTTTCTCTATTTGCATTCAAACTCCTCTATGGAGTCGTCTCACCATCTTTGCCTTTTGTTCTCCATCTAAACTTACCCTTTCTTCACAAGGTAAAGGAATTAAGTCCATAGGAGTTAGTGGATTAAAACCATAAACAATTTCAAAAGGAGAAAAACCAGTGGTCGAATGAACAATTCTATTATAAGCAAACTCAACAAAAGGCAAACATTCTTCCCAACTTTTCAAATTCTTTTGTATTACAACACGCAAAAGTTGAGATAATGTTCTATTGACTACCTCAGTTTGCTCATCTGTTTGAGGATGACATGTTGTCGAAAATAAAAGTTTGGTTCCCAACTTTCTCCATAAGGTCTTCCAAAAGTAGCTAAGGAACTTAACATCATGATCTGACACAATACTCTTAGGAATGCCATGCAAACGTACAATCTCCCTAAAGAACAAGTCTGCGATATGAGATGCATCATCTGTTTTATGGCATGCAATGAAATGTGTCATTTTAGAAAACCTATCAACCACAACAAAAATAGAGTCTCTACCTTTCTTTGACCTAGGTAAACCTAAAACAAAGTCTATAAAGATATCTACCCAAGGTTCAGTAGGCACAAGTAATGGTGTATAAAGACCATGTGGTTGTACTTTAGATTTTGCTTTTCGACAAGTGCATCGTAGCCGATGCACTGTTCACAAATTCGTTACACATCTCTTTTTATCTTTGGCCAATAAAAATGCTCATGCAATACATCCAAGGTTTTCACAACCCCAAAGTGACCCATTAAACCGCCCTCCATGTGCTTCACGAACAAGAAATTCACGCAAAGAACTAGCAGGAACACACAATCTATTATCTTTGAACAAATAACCATCCATCAAATAAAACTTACCAAAAGCCGAATTTCCACATGCATTATAAATCTCAGCAAAGTCAGAATCATTACCATACAATTATTTCACATATTTAAAGCCTAGCAATCTAGTATCCATGGTGTGTAAAAGAACATACCTGCATGAAAGTGCATCGGCTACGATGTTCTCTTTGCCTTGCTTATACTTGATTACATAAGGAAAAGTTTCAATGAATTCAACCCATTTTGCATGTCTCCTATTGAACTTACTTTGTCCTTTTAGATGTTTCAAGGACTCATGATCCAAATGGATTACAAACTCTTTTAGCCACAAGTAATGCTGCCAAATCTCAAGTGCTCTTACCAAGGCATAGAGTTCTTTGTCGTAAGTGGAATAGTTCAAGGTCGCTCCACTTAACTTCTCACTAAAATATGCAATAGATCTCCGATCCTACATCAAAACAGCACCTATTCCCTTTCTAGATGCATCACACTCTATTTTGAATGCTTTTGTAAAGTCAGGTAAAGCCAAAACAGGTTTAGAACATAATTTGTCTTTCAAAAGAACAAAAGCCAATTCTTGTTCCTCCCCCCATTTAAACCCAACTGACTTTTTAACAACTTCATTCAAGGGTGCAGCTATTGTACTGAAATCTTTCACAAAACGCTTGTAAAAACTAGCTAACCCATGAAAACTCCTTACCTCGCTTACCGATTTGAGTGTAGGCCACTCTCGGATGACCTTAACTTTCTCCTCGTCCATCTCAATACCCTGTGCAGTTACAATGTAGCCAAGAAACAATATTTTCTCCATGTAGAAGGCATACTTTTTAAGGTTAGCATACAATTTCTCACTACGCAACACACTAAGTACATTACACAAATGATCAAAATGTTCATTTAAGTTCTTGCTATATATCAGAATGTCATCAAAATACACAAACACAAACTTACCTATGAATGCATGCAACACATGATTCATTAAACGCATAAACGTACTTGGTGTGTTCGCAAGTCCAAACGGCATTACTAACCATTCATATAAACCATACTTAGTCTTAAATGCAGTTTTCCACTCATCACCCTCTTTCATCCTAATCTGATAATACCCACTTTTCAAGTCAATTTTAGAGAAAATGCAAGATCCATATAACTCATCTAACATGTCATCAAGCCTAGGAATAGGGTATCTATACTTTACCGTTATGTTGTTGATGGCTCTGCAATCAACACACATCCTCCATGTTCCATCCTTTTTAGGAACAAGTAGCATTGGTATGGCACAGGGGCTCATACTCTCACGAATGTAGCCCTTTAACATCAGCTCATCAACTTGCCTTTGAAGCTCTTTTGTCTCCTCGGGATTGCTTCTGTATACTGGCCGGTTAGGAATTAAAGCTCCAGGTATGAAATCAATCTGATGTTCTATCCCCCGCAATGGTGGTAATCCGCTTACTGTATCGTCAGAGAACACATCATCAAACTCCTGCAACAAAGAAATAGCAACATTAGGCACAATATGATCAAGATCATTAGTATTAAAGTAAGCCTCCTTATACACAAGTAAAATCATTGGCTTGTTGGTGAAATATGCAAATCTGACCTCACCCTCTCTAGCATAAAAATTAGATTGTTTCTTTAGTTTTTCCACACAGTTCTCATCACTCTTCCTTACTTTCTTCTCTCCTATTTTCTTACCTCCACTCTTGACCAGATTTCGGTGTTTTTGAGCTGTGGTCGAATGGTCTTGTTTGTTTGTGTTTGGATGAGTGTCTGAATGAGTTGTAGTGGTTTGGGTTTTGGCCGAATTTGATGGTTTTCTCTCCCCTTGTCCTCACCTTGATTTTTTCTCCCCATTGCCTCATGTTCACGTTTTAACTTTATTTGATCATCATACACTTGCTTGGGTGTAAGAGGTACAAGAGTAATGGTTTTATCATCTTTTACAATGGTATACCTATTTTTAAACCCATCATGAATTACCTTCCTGTCATATTGCCAAGGCCTCCCCAACAAGATGTGACTTGCTTGCATTGGTACCACATCGCACAGAACTTCATTAACATATTTTCCAATCGAAAATAGAACCACAACCTATTTAGTCACTTTCACTTCTCCACTATCATTCAGCCATTGCAATATATATGGTTTCAGATGCTTAACAGTACTTAAATTCAGTTTACTCATAAGTGTGGTACTACAAACATTAACGCAACTTCCACTATCAATAATTAAACTACACACCTTGCTTTGTACGTAACAGCGCGTATGAAAGATATTATCTCTTTGTTTATTAGATTCATCTTCCATGACCTGAACCTGAAGTGTACGCCTTATAACCAAGGACTCCACAACCGGTAATGCTAACTCATCCTCATCAATATCCTCCAATGGTTGTATGCCTTCGCAATCAGATTTGTCACTTTTAGATTCCATGTCACCATCATCTCTAATCATCATGATTCTCTTGTTTGAACACTTCGAAGCATAATGTCCATGCCCTTAACACCTGAAACATTTAATATCACGAGTGTGTTTAGGCTGAGTTTCAAATTTACCTTTGGCACCAGTAGGGACATCAACTTTAACCGTTGTTCATTCAGTTTTAGAAGGAACAAAGGATCTTGGCTGGACAGTACCTTTTCTCTTCAAATTCATCTTCCAAGATGATGAAGAACCCGAATTAAATCCTGGCCGAACATGTCCCTTCCTAAGTTGTCTCTCCACCTTTGTATCCATGTGAACCATGCCCTCTAGCTCCACATAGTGTTGTAGCTCAACAACATTTGCAATGTCACGATTCAACCCATTAAGAAATCTAGTCATGGTGGCTTCTCTATCCTCAACAACATTGGCCCGAATCCTTGCTATCTCCATCTCTTTGTGATATTCATCTACTGTCTTGTAGCCTTAATTAAGACATTGGAGCTTGAGGTATAGGTTTCTGTAATAGTGGTTTGGTGCAAATCGTCTCCTCATTAAGACTTTCATCTCTCCCTAACTCTGAATGGGTCGCTCACCATTCCTCCTCCTACTGATTGCAATTTGATCCCACCAAATCATTGCATACGCTGTAAACTCAATCATCATCAATTTCACTTTTTTTTTTGTTCAGAATAGCAATGACAATCAAAAATCCAATCTACTTTTTTCTCCCACTCCAAATAAGCCTCGGGATCATTTTTACCTATACCTCATAATTCCCCATCCATATCTTCATAATTCCCCATACCAAGGAAATTCACATTCCTCCTATCTCTGTTCGGTCCAGACTTGATTCCTTGGCCAACAGATACAAAATCATAGTCATCTTCGTCCACATCTGCGTTTTTATCAACATACTCCTCAAAATCAGATTTGTTATTCCGTACGGCTGTACGAACAGTATTTCCTTGGCGATCAACCCCACTATGTTGTTGCTTCATTGAATTCACCTCATCTTTCAAATCTTTGTATGTCCTAGACAACAACTCAAGTTGCTGACCCATGGCTCCTAATTGGAATGCTACGTTAGCGTTTTGTGTTGCTGATTCATTGTTTTCATACATCTTTTCAATCTGTAAAATTTGATTAGTAGTAAAATATATATATATATATATATATATATATATATATATATCCTCACAACTCTTGTGTATCACACAAAAATATGAAGGCTTTTTACTCTAATAAGCTCACTACGCCTTTTACCTCTCATACCTCTCAACTTGCTTTCTTTTGGTTCTTTCGAAACTAAAATCAACAAATCAAAGTCACTATACTACGCAGTGCATTCTAATCATGATTTTTAGACTCAAAAGGCAATAAAAATACTGAAAACAAAGCAAAACAAAACTACGATTATGATTTCGCGAGTAGCAATGCAAATTCGTATGAATTATGGACGATACGAAGACACGAAATAAAGCAGAAGCAAATACTGGTGAAAAAAAATTACTTGACTCCTAGATAACCCAAAACAGAGTAAGAAAATGAATTGGACAAGACTAAACAGTAAGGATCACTTCTTGAGAAGTGAGCAGAATATAAACTCTTATGTAATTTTCGCATAACAGAATTGAAACCCAGAACAAACAACCTCGAAATAACCTCAAATTCAATATTTAGTATTTTAATACTAAAGTAACATCAACACTTAAATTATAGGTCGTTCACGCACTTTTA
Source organism: Salix dunnii (assembly GCA_015731905.1). Classification (NCBI taxonomy): domain Eukaryota; kingdom Viridiplantae; phylum Streptophyta; class Magnoliopsida; order Malpighiales; family Salicaceae; genus Salix; species Salix dunnii. The sequence goes on along the minus strand of CM027663.1, from coordinate 11,501,929 downwards.
GATACTCAACCCCTTTTGTGATCAAATTTCGGCAGAAACGAACCTCCAATTGAAAACTCTAGTATCCGATATCCAAATAATCCCAAATTCAATGTATCACTTTATATCAATCCCAGGACATAGAATCTAAAGTTTGAATGGATTCAGAAGTGTTTTTCTAAGGGTTCACGAAGGTAGTGTTTCTGCAGCAGAAATGAATTTCGAAACAAACCCTCAGGAAATCAATATTAGAATAAGCTCAAATTTAACATATGATTCTATGTCAATTCCAATAGATCAAATATGAATTTTTAATTGATTCAGATGTGGTTTAGGTATGTTTCCCCCAAGTTGTGTTTTTTGCAGCAACACTTTATCTAATACCTCAATCTCTGTTTCTTTTTTTTTCTTTTTTTTTCATTTTAAATAGATTGCATCTCCTTTTCTTTTCTTTTCTTTTCTTTTCTTCTTCTTATTTTTTTCTTTTTTTTTACTAGATCATACAGACACGAAGAACAAGGAGATGGACACAAACATTGAAAAACTTTAGGGAAAACTGAAAAAATGAAAATAACAGAATATTATGACCTTGTTTCGGAGCCTAGATATGATACCACTTGATGCGAACCTCATGATCACGTGGTCACGTAACCCACAATGAAGAATGAGATATGATCCCGAAAAGCCGAAATAGGTCTGATCGGAGTGTGACACAATGGAAACTTGTCCTAAGGCACCAATACTAGTGAAAGGAGTAGAATGACGCCACGAAGTCAGTTAATCTTCAATAAGTTGGATTTAGTTCATTCAAGAACTGAAGAGTGCAAGAATCACTCTCACTGTTGCGAAGTCGCGGTCGCACAAATTAATTACCCTAGCTTAAAACTAATCAAACAAGATAGTATAGAGCAAGCAAGGGGTCGATCCCACGAGGATGATTTAGTTCAGATTTTCGTGCTATATGTTATGCAATTGGGGGGGTTGGAAGTTGTCTAGGCTAAGCTAAAGCAAACTAAGCGAAAATTATATAAAACTGAAATTTATCAATAAAGCAACCCTTGGTCACAAGTCAACATCCACCTACAGAAATCAGAACTGATCATGGAAACAACACATCAATTTATATTTTGAATATTTATCTCTTCTTAAAATTGATTCGTTAACGGATCCGCCGTATAACTTACCCTAACCATCAAACAACCACAGTGTCCGCACTAGTAATTTGATTCAATGGCAGCATTAAAAACTAGATAAATTGATCAATTAAGAAACATAATTGTCCGCAATATATGTTTAGTTCGATTGTATGTTCTCCCTAAGATTAATAACGTAGACCCGCTATAATTACTAACTTAGTTGCTTCACAAGTTCATATATCACAACTTCGGTTTTGATATCAAACTTAGCAATAGATTGTTTACAACAATAACTTCAAGTCCGCTCTTAGCAATTAAATAAACAATCATAGGAAAATAAGCATAAGAGACCAAACATATTCATCATATAAACTGAAAAATTGAGGTAAAAATAGATCTCATAATTCTTGAAATCTAAAGGTTTCCGTGTCCTTGCAACCAAGCAAAAGAGTCTAGCCTTGCATGTTTATTGAACAACTAAATAAAAAGATGGAAGAAAACATGATTTAGGGTTTGAAGGAGGAAGATTTGTGTTTTCTTTTGTGCTGGCTGAAATTCCCTTGCTCCTCTCTTCCTTTATATATGCTTTGAAACCCTAGTATCTATTTTACAAAATAGTCCTTCCTTAAGTTGGCAGAATTTAATTGTCCCTTGTAAAATTCATATCTCATTCATATGACATCTTTTTGAGCTGATATTTGGATATTTTATAGTCCTTTGAGTCATGAATCCACCAAAATTAGGTTTGCATCAATAGAACTTCTATAGCTCGAGATATGAAGGTTTGAATGGACAAAGGTCGACATCGGCAAATTGCAAGATTTGACTTTGAAGGATGTGATTCCCATGATATTCCTTATTTTATTTATTTTTACTTCGCTTTATAGAAACATATGGATGTTATATTTTTAATGCCACTGGAATCACTTCATTTCGATCTCTAGAGTTTCCGCTCTGCACAAAACATCGACTGAAGGTCAAATCTGTCAATCAGCTCCAATTACCTCTTTTTTGCATCTTTCATCCAAAAATATCTTCAAAACATAAATATTAAGGCATTTAATGCACAAAACATATGCAAAACACTAGGTAAATATGAATGAAACTATCAAATAATATGATCGCATCACTCACACATAAACTGAAAAGTTCAGAATCAATTTCATCAATGGCTGCTGAAATTATCTCTAACATGAGTTTAAATAGTCTTTTATAAGCTAACCCTAATGGACCCCTTATGTGGACTTAAATGTGGTCTACTCAAGACTGACCCAAAACCCCAAATTAAAAAGACCCATGACTTAATCCAAACAAGTTTTGGATCCTAGCTGAAAACAAAGTCTTAATTAAGCCCAAACAAGTCTTGGGCTGTAGCTAATAAAATTAAATAAAGCCCATAAGGCTTTCCCTTTTTTATAGTCTTCCATCAAGCCCATTAATCCCATGTTGTAGTAGGATTCTTTTGGCCCCTTCGCTGTGCTCACTTCATGGCCCAAATAAGGTTGTATTGGACCTCTCCTCCACATGGATAAGATGTATTGGGGTCTCCTCTTGATACTCTAATGGTCCTTGAAATTTTGACCTGGTGGAAACCTTCAAAATCAATGCATTCATTGCCTCTCTCAATACCTTTGTCTTAGACCATGTCATTGGACCATCTGGAACATGTAATGGGTCCTTGCTAGTGTTTATGGGCTGGTCCGCATCATAAATGAATTAATGTGAAGCTAGGAACCTCAAAATATAACAAGGTTAGATCTAAATAAAAGATATGCACCATTCTACCAACTTCAGGTGGTAATAAAAAATGATGATTTTAAAACTTCTCTAATGAAGCTTTGAGACTAGTTAATTCAGTTAACCAAAATTGTGATTTCTGTTATGCAAAACCCATTAATTTTTCATATGTTGACACTTAAAACTTCTCATAGTGCTTTTATCAAGGTCTTAAAATCTTCCTATCAATATCAAAAGGCTAGAAAAACTTCAACTTGGTTTCCAATTTTTGTAAAACCATTTTTGAGTTGCTATAAACCATAAACGCAAAACCAACAAAAGACAACACTTTCAAATTTGGAAAGAGTTCTAGAATCCTCTCATTTTGATTAGAGGGACAAGCATTGATCAATAATTTATTGAATCCATAAAAAAAAAACCCTAAGAAACCCTTATAAATACCTTGTAAAATCAAAACCATAAAAGGGGGAAGGAAAAGGGAGGTAAAAAAAGAAAAAAAAAGAGAGGGGAAGAAAGGTTATTCTTAGAGTTCATTAATGATAAAGTTTATTGTTTGACTTATAAGAGTTAAAAGGATAAGTTAGAAATTAAGCAAAAAATTTATTTTTAAAGGAAAAAAAGGGAGTGGTTATTCTGAGTTTTATAAATGTATAATTTTTCATAGTAGGTTATGTCTATAAGACACACCTCTAGTTTAACAAATGGTAGTAAAATATTTTTTTTTAATTTTCAATAAAGGTTTTTACCAACAAATTATAACTACAAATGAATAAAAATAAATTCTTTGTAGAAAGAGTTGGAAGGGGTGTTGTTTTACCGGTACTATTAGGTAAGGAATTATATGAAATGGTCTTACAATGTATAGGCATTGTTTTTTATTTTCAATATGATAAACAAAAGGTTCCTAGTTATGATGTGACCTATAATTAGGTAAAATATAATATTTCTTGAGAGATTTCTTATTGGAAAAATAATTTGCTTTGTCATAATTTAGATATATAAAAGAACATGTTTGAAAATATTCTTAACATGGTGATGGACATGAAAGGAAAGACAAAGGATAACATGAAGACAACAATAAATATATATATATATATATATATATATATATATATATATATTGGTTTATGATAGGTCACAAGTCACAAAAACTCATATCCAATTTTATCATAGACGAAAATGCATATTACTTGTATTTTCTTGATGAATATGTTTTAAACATATCTAGATTGGTGAATTTAGAGGATTATAGGTTTTTATGCAATAAAGAGTTATGATTTTCACATGTTTATGCAAACCCTCATTTTACTTGCTTACTAGGATTTATTGATGAAAGAGACATGAGGTGCACCTATGAAGATCAATTAGTTTTTTAGAGATATATGTTATATCAAGTTGTATACCTAGCAAATAAAAAAGCTTGAAATAAATATCATCTAGAAAATCTATAAACTTAAGATGATATTCCCAACATCTTTTTTCAATGGAATCGAGCATTTATCTATACATTTATCATTTAAGGTAATATTTAGAATCATTGTTCAATATACATGAGAAGTTGAAGTGGCTGCCAAAATGGGAGGAAGAAAAAATTAGGTTTTTGATTGGTTTTTTCCCAACTTTGGCTTCTAATTTCTCCTCCATCAAGTCATAGAGTTTGTCTCTATTTATAACTAGTAAAAGAGATAATCTTTTCCTTACTATGATACAATTTCATTCATTAATTTGATGCAAAAGCATCCTAATAATTGGTTCAAAGTAGTTGTCCCGAGCTGTTAGATTTAACAGCTACATTGCTTGAGTTGTCAATTTTGAAGCTGAACCATTGCTTGTGTTGTGGCAATCAACTAAAGCTAACCATACCCTAATATGGTCAAGAATTATGGGCATCATTTTCCTGTATGTTTTTATCAAATTTAGTGAAGAATAAATACATTAAATACAACTGCAAAGTTAATTCTAAAGTAAGATTTTGAACTAAATTTAAGGGAAGAAAAATGATAATGATTAGACGACATGTTATCTAAATCAAGATTGCCAATACCGTTTTGGCTGTCGTTTTGTTTTTTCTATTGGTATGAAACGTTTCGGTTTCTTCTATTGGTACGAAATGTTTCGGTTTCGGAGCATTTCAGCATGCCGTTTCGGGGTTGTACTGTTCATATATAATTAATTAATTATATATATGAAAAAACTTAAAAATTAAAAAAAATTAAATATAATTTTTATTTTTCATAAAATCAAAATTAACACAATTTTATTTTTTAAAAAATATATATTTTTATATTGTTTTTATTTTTGCATTTCAATACATCTTATGAATAGTAGTATATATAATAGTGTGAACCGAGGGCGGGAGATAGTGATCGAGAGATACATACATACATATATATATATACATATATATATATATATATATATATATATATATATATATATATATATATATATATATATATATGTATATATATATATATATATATATATATATATATATATATATATATATATATATATATATATATATGTATGTATGTATGTATGGATGTATATATATATACATCCATACATACATACATATATACATACCTACATATACATACATACATACATACATACATACCTACTACATATATATATATATATATATATATATATATATATATATATATAAAAGTGGGAGTGCATGCGTCAGCCGAAATGGAAAACTTGGGGTGATTCCAGGGTGTTTTAGCAGGTATTTCTGATATGGACCAATATTTAAAACGAGACAAAAACTACGCTGTTTTGTCTCATTTTTTTGCCTGGTATGAAACGTTTTGGCCGAAACAAAACAATATCAATAATTTTGGTCTAAACACCTTGTTGGACTAGATAATGAGTTGTTTGGTTGTCTTTTTTCTCTTTTCTCTTCCCTGCCATGGTCATTTATCTTATGATAACTCTTATTTTATCTCTAATTAGCCCAAAACTATTAGTTTAGTGAAATTGAATCATTATCAAACTTTAATTGAACTCTTATATTTATGTGCCATTTCACTTTGGTTGTTGGTCTCAAATTTCTGAAATTATACTCCTGATTGACATCAAAACTCTAATTTTCTTAATATTTCTCTCAAATTTTCAACCAATTGACTTGATAAAAAATAAATTTGATCTCCAAAAATTTCAGTCTTCTCAATTAAGCCCAAGCTCTCAGACTTAATTTTTCACCAATTAAAACCTTAATAAAATTAATTTGACCCAATTAAAATATAATTAAATTCTTACACTTAATTAAATCCATCAATTGTACTTAAAATTAATTCTTATACATAATTATACTTTAATTTGGCCAATGATTAAATCAAAATTGGCTAATTAAAAATTTAATTATGTCTTTGGACTTAATATTTATTCATATTTGTCCAATAATTATTTATTTTAGCATTGAATCTGTATTTTCATCTAGTTTTGGGCACAATAGAGATATTATCATTGGGTTCTCGAATTTGTTCAAAATTTTCAACTTGATTTTTCCACCATGGTAGCCCCGTTTTATTTTATTTTTTTATTTTGAGTAAATTTTAGGAATAACCTTTAAATGGGTCATGACAGTTATCAGTAATGCAACATTTTTTTTTTTTTGCAGTTATATTATTATGTTATTCAAAAGAAATGGTGTTATTGTGTTGTGACTTTACTACATTTATAGGTTGGATAGACATGGAATACAACCATAATTTGAGAAAAGAAATTTGTTTATACCAATGAAATTACTAACATACTATAAAATACCAATAAAATTATCATTAGACTAATTCCCTCATAAAATTCTAGAGAGTTGAAAGAAATCACGGGAGTTTGTTACTAATAATTACAAACTAAATCACCAAAGGTTCCTAAGATTTTAAAAATGATTAGAGGATGTGTCACAATAAACATGTAAATATCTTTTGAGCTAATTCTATTGGTAATATGAATTCAATCATCCATGAGATTACCAATGATTTATTGTGTTGGTAATATATCATGCTTACAAATGAAATTACTGATAGAATAATACAAGCATATTTTTTTTTTGGCATATTTTTATGTTAGTAAAACCATCAATGATTGTATTACTAATAGAATAGAAATTATCAAAAATATGTTTTCCAATGATTAGTTATTGTTCATGATTCTGTGGTAATTTTTTTTCTCAACAGGATAACTATTTAAATACTTATGAAATATAGAATAAGTAGTATGCAATATTTTGATTGTCATGATGATACAAAACTTGCCCATCATCATGCATATATATATATATATATATATGTACTTTTATAATAGAGTAACAATTGATGGCAGGGTTATGGAAGAAAGCTTTGTGATTTGTGCATAGCCGAGCCTTGAAGCAACATTCAATTATTCCATATAAGCTTATGTTGATCTTCATCCTCGTAATTATTACATATGGAAGTGAAATAAATTTCTGAAACATTTAGAGAGTGAGAGAGATGAGCAAAAACATAAATGAAGGGAAGACGAGGTGGGTTGAGAGCATTTAACAGGAGATAGATGTTGAAGAAACCAAGGTTTTGGTGTTTCAATTCAATGGTCATCCTTGAATTCTGCATTTAACTGAATTAAAGATGCGTTAAAGAAGGCAGGTGGACATGCTTGAACCCCTCTTTCCTCCATCAATGCCTTCAAAAGTTTGGTCCCTTTTATTTATAATGTTTTTCTTTTATTTTTCCCCCTAATTTTCAATATATTGTTTATATATATATATATATGGTGGGTATGAAATTAAAATGCCATTAGACTTATGAACGAGATATATTTACTTGTCCTGCTCTTTTGTGTTTGTAATTATGTGATCTTGCAGTGTTGTCTTTTTCACTGTCCCTCTCCCATTTATATTACGGCGGGGGGGAATCAAATTTTTTAAAATGTTAAAAATAAATAGTACGAGTTTTTTTTAATAACACTATATATTTGGACAAATTAATTAGTTTGGATATAATTTTTATGAGGTAATATTAAAATATTATTTATCAGACAATTTTTTGTGCCTGATAATAATGTGAAGTAAAATAACTTTATATAGATAATATAAAAAAAATCCAAGACAACTACATCAACATATTTATGAGCAGATAATTGATAAAATTTATTAAAAATGAGTTATTTATTTTTTGTAATAAATTGATTGGTTGTTGGGTCTGTTTTAATTGTTTGACTAAATATTTAATTGACAATTAATAAAACTATAATTGATAAAATCTACTAAAGACGAGTTATTTGTTTTCTGCAGCTAACTAATTGATCGTTGTAAATTTCTAAATTCAATTTTCTTTTTTTATTATTATGATTGGAGATAAAATTAAAAAAATATCTAAAACATTTTTTTTAAAAAAAGATCAGTATTGATATGATTTTAATATTATTTTAATGTGTCAATATGAAATAAATATCAAAATATATAATTTAACATATTGAAAAACTAAATTGAAACAAATCAAAACTTATATAGCAGAAATTAGGATGAAAAAACACAATAAAAAACCTAGGGATTGAAATGATAAACCCTTAAACCAAGAGGACTGCCATGTAACTTAGCCTATAGGAGGAGAGTTGAAAAAAATATAAACAAGTCATTGGCACGTCTCTAACCACCATGAAACTAGACACGTCATGTTGAAGGGGACAAGACGACACATCCAATAAGATTGTGGACGAACATGTTTGGCCACTATAAGAATCACATGTGTTGCTTTCAAGACGCAAACGAACGAGAATTGTTAACGTATTCGCAAAACACGCCTGCAACTTTCCTTTTAAAAAGAATATAATGAATGTCAAAAATACGCGTATACCCTAGATTTAATTCTTCCATTTTGTCATTTGTGAGGGTATATCCACAACTTCACTATGGATCAAACGACAAAAAACCTAAAATACCCTCACTGGTGAACCAAAATTTTATCTTATTCAAGGGTATAATAATTATGCTTATTGACAGATGGAAAAACCAAAAATACTCTTGCCCACTCGACATTAAAAACATCATGAGATATTCATAACCACCACTATTTTATGGGGCGAGATATTCTTTATCGCCACCATAAGAAGAAAGAGGATGATCTTGCACCCTTTAGGATTCTCCACATGTCAATCAAAAATTAGTACTTAATATAACGACATGCCAAAGTAAATAACTCTCTTTTAACATTTGACAATCATGTGTCATCATTGATTTTTTTTTTATTTCTAGTAGTGTTTTACCATTATACCAACTTTTTTTTCATCTTTAGCCACCTTAAAAGGTGTATTACAAACCGAAACCCTTCTTGAATAATTATATTCCTTTACTGTTGATTTTTTTATGTTTTTATGATGAGGTTTTAATTGGACAATGTTAATTGAATGAATATTTATGTTAGAATAGTTTTTATCTTTTATTTTGACTTTATTGTTGATTTTAATATGTTGTGATGATATTTTAAGATAGAACAATATCTATGAGATTTAGATTTGTGTTTGAATGCTTTTTGTCAAATCCTTTAATTTTGCATATTGTTTTCTTTCATGTTTTGGTCATTGCATCATTATTTTTAGGGTAACAACATGTCTTTCTTTGTGTATGAACTTGTACCTATTCAACAATCTATATTGATATGATATTTCGCTTAAAATAATAGAAAATCAATGTTGAATGCATGTATCTATGTTTTGTTTTATAACTTCTTTATAAAACTCATTAAGAATTCAACCCAATTTAGAAGATCCATTAGGCTAACATTCTAAACTTTTTAAAACTCATCCTTTTTTACAAATCATGATGAAAAATGTTTTTCTATTTACTTTTGGTATTTTGGGTTAATAGACTCAATATGAGCCATTTTCTTAGATAATAAAAGGAGAAACAATCAAATTTTCAGTTCAATATTCAATTGATTATCATATTAGAAGTATTATTCTAATATTCAATGATAAAAAAACAGAAATTCTCAATCTAGCATTCATCAAGTATATCTTAGAATGAATTAGGAGTATTAAGTTTTCATTTAGCAAACATTGTCAGCGAAGCCCATATTTCATAGGATAGATGAACCTCATTGAGGCACCTAACAATTTTTAAAAATATTTTTATAAGCTTCTACATCAAATTCGATGATATTTAAAGAGGTTGTAAAAAAAAATCAATTACATAAGAGATACATAGGGAAAGAGATTGTTAGAATATTAATATAAAATCATTAATGAAGTATTATTTAACAATTTAAACTTTTAAATTAATATGGTTTCTTGATGACTAAATGATATGAGTTCAAATATCACTATTTTTATTTTTTTAATTAAAATTATAATTTTAGTTCAAGGTAGTGTGTGAGACCTATATAAGTTCCAATCTTAAAAAAAGCGGATGTAGTATTAATTTCTAATTAATTGTTTAATATGATATCAAAAATTATTGATGACTAAACAACCATGTGTACAAATATCACTATCTTTATTGTTTATACTTAAAATTATAATTTCATTATCAAGTAGATTTGTGCAAGTTTTAATCTTAAAAAACAATGATTTAAAAGGGTGTGTTATTAATTTCTAACTTAGTTCGATCTTCACCTCAGACATGAGCTGTGTTAAAGAGCCTCAAAAGCATATTTGTTCATGGGAAGTGATTGTTTTTTAAATAGCTAGCTGAAGAGGGTGTTGAGAGCTTTAAAAGTTTTAGTTGTTATGAGCGACCCAATTGTGGAAGTTGGAGTTATGAGCCATTAAAGATCCATAAGCATTCAAGACGACCTTCAACCGCATACAGGCTTCCTGCATTTAATACACCCTCTCCTCCTCCTTCACTCACCGCCTCTAATTAAAGACCAGAACCAAGAGACTAATTGTGGCTCTAGCATTTTGGCTTTTGGCCAGGCTTGGCTTGGCTCGGCTCCAAAAATAAATACATTTACACTAGGATAAAAGGTGATGATACTATCATAATATTGTTTGTTAGTACGTGCTCCTAACGTGATATTGCTGGTTTTAATGTTTAATTTCTCAGTCAAATAGACGCTATATATATATTGGACCAAGGTCATGGGTGCGCAAAAGACCAACAAGTGCTGGTTAGGTTTTCCCATCTTGGTCGTAATTTTAGGATCAGCTTGGATCGAGCTGTGTAGAGATTCATGGAGCCAACTTGGATAGCACGTCATGCATAGGCATGCAGGCCCTTTTTCCTTCAAAGTTGCCCTAGTAGAGATTCTTCCTTGCAGTAATGTGACTGACCAAACAGCGCAAACTCAGCTCGTATTAATACCCGAACCTTCACCATATGGATGATCACATCATCACTTTAGAGTGAGAAAAGTTCCTTTGAATAGCTAGCAGCTATGGTCTCCTTTGAAGCTCTCCCATCTCCAAATGGGAGAGTGTTAATCCCAGAGCTTGATGATTCATCAAAGAAGAGAAAGTGGGAAGAGGCGCAAGCTGAAGGGACTCTCGAGAAAAGATCAAAACCAGAAAGCACAAGATCATTCTTCGAAGAAATCGAGCTGCATCTTGAGACTCCATTACCTTTGGAGTGGCAAAGATGCCTTGATATTCAGGTATTATAATCGTATATATGATTTGTTTGGATCATTGGATCATCATATATGCGTGTGTTAAATTAAATTAGACTCTTGGTCTTCTAATCTGGTTTTTGCATGCAGTCAGGGCAGATACACTTCTATAATACAAGGACCCATAAGAGAACATCAATAGATCCGAGGAAAAGCCCCGAGCCACCAAGTCCAGATCATCATATGAGCTTAGACCTTGAGCTAAACCTACCATATGATCAATCACAAAGGAAAAGCTTTGCAAACGACCATATTACAAAGAAGAATTCCGGTGGCTCCATCCGGGGTATGGGTGATCACTTGTTCAAGGATTCTAGCAGAGACAAGGAGAGTTCGGAAGGACTAACACGGGGTCCCTCGTGGCTAGCGTCTGAACGGGATCAGCAAGAAATGGTAGCAACAGTGTGCACAAAGTGCCACATGTTGGTGATGCTTTGCAGGTCCTCTCCTGCCTGCCCTAACTGCAAATTCCTGCATCCACTAGATCAAAGCTCTCCTAAACTCTTCAAGCAAAGGCTTAGCCTGTTATGGTAGTGATGAGGTCGACAAATAACAAAGCCAGGTTTCAAGTTTTAGGAAGCTATCTATTAGGAAAAAAACTCGATGGAGTACATTAATTCCCTTCATCATTATGGAATTAAATGTTAATCTCACTACGTTCTTGATAACTCTTAGCTCTTATATTTGATCTCTATTGAGAAATTACTTCCGAGAGAAAGTATTAGGACGCGGGAGACTAATTAACTTGTATGGTATACAAATTTATGAGAATATACAAATTAACTCAAGGGACCCAGTATTATATAACGAAGTCTGATTCACCGTGGCAAGTACTGCGCCTATGGAATTTGCGCGGCGTACCTTGGATTTTCCCTGTATACCTGCTAAACATTATTTCTTGGTTTAATAATAGGTAGAATTAATTATACAATCAATTCAATGTTATTATTTAAAGAGCTCCATAATTAAGAAATGCTTACAATATTATGTCTCTTTTCTTGTTCGGAACTCCGATAGGTCACCCTTTCTCTACCATTCAACTTGATGCTGCGCGCGGGCACCTGCACATGCACTCGCCTATCTTTCTTTCTCTGTGCTATCGGCACTGCATTTTGTACCATGATAGGTACACAGCTTGTATCATTGTCTCGTGCAGATTCGAGCCAAGAAACTCTCAAATATCTATCCAATATGAAGACAGAAAATCCTCCCATAGACACGCACAGAGAGAGACCCTTGAGTATTTTCTTTAGCATCTGGTCTCCAATAACCCAGCTAGTGCTGATTGACCGAAATTAGAATAACAAACTCGCATGCATGGTACAGCGAGACATTTTATCCATCGGGCGAGGCTGAGAAATGTTGATGCGTACACAGTCAAGTAGCAACTCAGAAGATTAGAACCATTAATCTGATGCACGTGATATATATGGTTTTGGATTTCACCCGTGATTGGCTTATGATCCCAACTCCCAAGTCTAAGCTCGGACTTGAATCCACATCTTGTGGTCGGAGATGAGGCCTGGTATTGAAACTAGGAAGAACCAAACTAAAACTCTCATTTCTCTAGAACAAAATAATAGCACAATGGACGTTCTACAAAACCCCCCAAATTAGCGGTTTTGAGTACTTGACTCACTATTCAAAATATATTCAATTGAATGAGAAAAGGCTGGATTGTAGAACAAAATTCAGCTTCATTACAAAACAAATCCATATTTTGTCTTGAGTGTGCCTGATATGACTAACAGAAGAGAAAACTACAATATTGGCTCCCATGTGTCCAGTGAAACAACAAAGAGGACAAAGGATATTTGGAAAAAGTAGTAAAACTGATCGGTGCAAGAAAATAATATAAATTATATTTTAGAATTTTATTTAATAATTTAAATTTTAAGGTAAGATAATTTCTTAATACGGTATTAGAACCTTCTTGATTCAGCGGTCACGAGTTTGAATCTTACCACTCTCGTTATATTTGATAAAAATCAAATATAAGATAGTGTGATCCTATACAAATTTCAAGTTTAAAAAGGCTTTCAAATGAGAAAATGTGTGAGAGAATAATATAAATCATATTCTAAAATCTTATCTAACAATTTAAAATTTTAGATGAGATTATTCTTCAATGTAAGTGGTAGTACTGCACACTAGAGAAACCAAATTGCCTAACTGTAATTCTGCAAAAATGTTCTATAGAGATGTATCAGCCTGTTATGCATGTCTTTGCTTGAGGTCTAGATCTGAACGAAGTGGCAATGGATGCAATTTCTGATGCGAAGTTAGTGAAAGAGGACTCATGATTGACGGGATTAATATCCCTCAATTTCTGTTCTCCAACCTGTTCGGAGACAGAAAAGGATGCAAATGCACTTTCCTGAAAATAAAAAACCTTTCCTTAGCAAACATGATAATGATGACAGGTGAACAGACAAAAACAATGATAATTTTTAAAACATAAGCAACCACTGCAAAATTTAGCTTCTGTCACAATCACAATTCAGACAGAAACAAAAAGGGGTGTAAAGCAAGAACCAGAGTCTAGCACATCTTACAATTATGGCACCTTCACCCAGTTACGAATTAGTTCAATAGAAATGATAATGTAGAAAAATGGAGAGCAATTCATTTATGTCCAAAAAGAAGAGATGGAAATATTAATTCATGGCACATTTCGAGACTGTTTGGTAGCGTGATTAATTTTTTTTTAAAAAAATTTAGTTTAAAAATATTAAAATATTTTTTAATATTAAAATGATATGAAAATAATAATAAAATAAAAAAATCAATTTTCTTTTAAAATATTTTAAAGCTCAATGCCAAAGAGGAACTTAAGCAACGAGAAATGAAGAATATGATAAATATAAAATCAAGGATACGTGGGACCTTACCAGAGACGATGAATGCTGAAGATTGACAAGCCGATATTCATCAAATGGATCATTTTATTTCTTCAGATGAGGATATATTGTTGGGAAATTATCATGCCCATTTATTCAGAACACTAGCCCAAAACATGCCTTTTTATAAGGATATCATTTTCGGTTTTTATTTTAAAAACAAACAAATAATTATAAAAAACCAAAACCGAATGGTTTCAGTTCGGTTCGATTTTTTATGTAAAAAACCGAAAATATTTCTACATAAACAAAGAAGGAAAGCACCATGTGCAGATCTCTCTTTAGATGCCAAAGCCTACAGCTTTCTTATCTTTCCCCAATGGAATAGCTTGTTGAACCTCAGGAAAGGATTTCTCCCTCCTCAAAGACGGTTGATTCCAAGGGATGGAAGGGCGCGCTGCAAGCTCAACCCTAGCTTTGTTTGCGTCTGAACTTTCTCTTCATTCCTGGGAGCCGTGCTGTGAGACTGTACCAGTTGGGATCGCCTTTTCCAGGGATAAAGAAAGAAACCGTCTCGTGGTCTCACCAACCTGATAGCGAACGGTTTGTGGCAGTTCTGAAGCTCCGACGAACCGGGCACCAGCTTTCGATTCTTTTTTCTCAGTTTTTTTTTTATTTAATCGTTTTTTTTTTTTTTAATTTTTTCACTAACCCTACTTTTACTTGCTTGGATGACAAAGTGTGTACTTTGTCATGTCAGTTCTTGAGGACCACTAGACCAGGATTATCACGAGAAAAATCTTTGAGCCGATTTATTTAAGTTAGTATAGCTGAGGTTATTTTAAAGTATTTTTTATTTATAAATATGATAAAATAATATTTTTTATTTTTTTAGAATTAGTTTTGATATTATCCCATGATCTAAAATAAGATAGCTTTTGAAAAGTAATACTTTATTGATTTTCAAGAAAACCAGAACCAAATTGAACTCTGTCCCGACTAAAATGCAAATATGAACTTCGAAACACATAAATGATGAATAACAAGAAGGGACAAACCTTTCATGAAGAGAGTTCATATCCCCAGAAATCAATAGAGGAACCTCCAAAACACCAATTTCCTCCAGCTTTCAGACATGAAAAACACAGGTACACAGATTTCATTAGCAGCATATATATTTTTTGTTCCTTCCAATAATCGAAGGAAAGAACAGTATCTACAAACCAAAGCGTACCCGTCGTAATTTCACATCAGGGTAGTTCGAATATGCATGTGTGTGTATTTGCCTATGAATAAACAGCAATGTTGTGAATATTCCTAGAACCAGTGAATAGCAATTATATAACAAAATTGAGACGGAAAAACATACAGCACAAAAACACTTGATCGAAAAGCTTCACTAATGCTGACAGTTTTCAGAACTTCTAAGAAGACAATATGAGGAACGTTGTCCTGGAGGAACAAGTAAAGGAGTGAACTAAATCATGATGCAATTCAAAGAGAAAATGAGAGCCAATACTCTAGAATGCAAAAAGAAGATTGGGAATACACAAGTTATTACAACCTTGCCACTACAAGAAAAAAGACCTGTTTGCAACCGAGCGATCCGTTGCAAATAATAAAGGAAGCCGTTGCTAGTTAATATTTGCAAGTGAATTTCTAACGGCTTTGCAAACAGATGTTCCGTTGCAAATGCAAACTTTGCAACGGCCATTCTGTTGTCAATTGCAATGGATAATCCGTTGCAAATTACTACAAAACATAGAAAGTGCACAGGTATAAGTTGCAACAGAAAATCCGTTGCAACTTGTAATTAATTTTTAAAATCAATTTTAAATTTATTTAATTTTTAATGAATTACAAATAAATATTTCAAAACTACTAGAACATATTGAAATATTATTAATATTGAAAGCCAAATAAATATGGTTGAAATAAAAATTATTATCAATTAAAATTCATAATACAATAGAGATTCGATTACATTTAAATGTCTAAGTAAATCAACATGGAATAAAAAAATACATATTTTAAAGTGTGTAAGGCGAAAATGATTTACGATGTTGTGGATGAGAGGAAGATGAACCATTATATAGTAGATGAGATCGAGGTCGATATACTAGTGAAGATATGGGACCCATGAGTGCCATTGTATGTGATGGCATTGACAGGGCCACAGGTGTTTAAGAACAAAATTTTTGAAAAAAATATTATCTCATCAAAAGAGAAAATAATAAAAATTAAAAATCAAAACTAAAGACACACATATATAAATATGGATAAAAATAGAGACTATTTAAGAAATATAAAAAAATTAAAGGAATTAAAATAAAAAGCATAAGGGCCGAAACAAAAACCAAATATATTGTTAGTTTCAATGAAATAAAAAAAATTGAAAAAAAATCAAATAAAGTATATTATTTATACATGCAAGGTTTGACATAATAAACACATCAACACACTCTATTATAACAACAGGAACATCAAAGTCTTAACATCTAAAAATATCATTACTATTACTGTTAAAACAATAAAAATTATTAAATTATCTTGAGAAAAAAAAATCATAAACATTAACAAAAGAAGAAGCAAGAAAAAAACTAAAATTATTATTATTATTATTATTATTATTATTATTATTATTATTATTGCGTTAATAATGGCCGATAAATTTAACAAAAGTGCAAACAAAAAATGAACAAAAATGAAAAAGATATAAAAATTATTAGCTAAAAAATATCATTTGACGTGAAAATAATAATAAACAAATAAATTAAAAAAACCAAAAGAAAGAACAAAGACAAAAAATATCAATTTTCAAATGATCATAAACACAAATTAAAAATTATAAAGCAATTTTTGAAAACAAATGTTATCTCAACAAAAAAGAATATAATAAAAATTGAAAAGAAAAAAAACTAAGAGCACATATATATGGACATGGACAAAAATAGAAACTGCTTAAGAAATATAAAAAAATAAAAGTATTAAAATAAAAAATTAAAAGTATACGGGCTAAAATGAAAACCAAATATATTATCAATTTCAATCAAAGAATAAAATTGAAAAAATCAAATCTTATGTACCAAAAATATTAAGGGATTTAAAAGCAATCCGAAAATTAAAAGAATAAGGACTGAAATGAAAATGCAATATATAATCAATAATGCAATATATAATCAATTCCAATCTAATGACACAATTGAAACAAATCAAAACTTATAAAACAGAAATAAGGACCACACAAAATAATTAAAAGGGCATGGACTGAAATGAAAAACACATAAAACTGGCGGCTCCTATGTAGTTTAGGTCGTAGGAGAGAGAAAAGGGGGGAAAAAATTCAACCGCCTACCATCTCGTTTCGAACCATCTTTTTATTGCATGCGCGCATACCATGAGGAAGAGGACATAACGACACATCCATTAAGATGCCGAATGCACATTTTTTGACACCATAAGATGCCACATGCGCTGCTAAAAGAGAGCGTGAAGCCAATTACCGTCAACCGTGTGTGTCGCACGCATCCATAATAATCAGATAAAAATAATAAAAAAAATACGATCAATTATTGAAACACCTTTGCAATCAACTCTTCAATTTTGTTTTATTGGGGGACATATCTGTATTTAGCTATTTTCAAAATATGTGAAATTCCCGTGGTATCCTTCCCAACTAGAGCTTCTTCTTTTTTTAGGGACATAATAATTATTGTATTGTGCAAAAAAAATATAAAAAATTCAATAAATTATTTACCTGAGCTAGACTGAACCGGATAAAAAATATACAATTATCATGGTATCCCTTCGGCCAGTACCTGATTTTTATCTTTTTTTTAAGGGACAAACTATGCAAAAATAAAAATAAAAGCAATAAATCGACGAATCAAATGGACCGAACCGATACTACAATACATAGTGATTCTTTTTACATGATACTGTAACCGATCCATCACATGATAGTGTAACCGAACCTGAGTTTTTTTAGTATATTAGATAATAATAATAATAATATCTCTCGAGAACCTCGGTTTGGCGTCTCTATTCAACCGCGGACGGACTGGCTGTAATGTGCGGCGGTGGATGCGAAGCCAAAGCATCTCAAATCCGCCATTTCCCTACCCAACAAATTTTACCATTCTCATTTTTCTCCCAAACCGCAATAAACTCCTCTCGGTCTCATAAAAATGCCAGGATTTGAGATATGGCCGAGAAATTCACAATTCCAAACTCCATCCTCAATAGATTCAACTCCCAGCTCTTCTACCTCATCGACTCTCGGTGGCATATTTCTGGAGCCCGCCGTTTCCTCTTCAATTGTTAATTTTATTTCTCACAAATGCTCTTCAATCACTATTTCATATCCCATTTCCTTTTATAAACACGCGA
Source organism: Salix dunnii (assembly GCA_015731905.1). Classification (NCBI taxonomy): domain Eukaryota; kingdom Viridiplantae; phylum Streptophyta; class Magnoliopsida; order Malpighiales; family Salicaceae; genus Salix; species Salix dunnii. The sequence goes on along the minus strand of CM027663.1, from coordinate 11,483,254 downwards.
ATTTTAGGGGTTTAAAGAGAGGAAGGAGTGGTAGTAATGAAGTGATGGTTAGTGGTGTGTTTCTGTCAGTGAGCTTGAGAAATGACGGGCTCCTGCAGGAATCCAAAGTGTGTTTGGTTCAAAACGAAGATAGCAAGAGTCTGGAGGAGGAGGAGGATAAGATGGCGGAGGGAGGTAATATTGTTTTGGAGAGTAAAGAGAACCGGAAGGTTAAGGCAAGAGGAGGTTTTGCTATGAATACCACTAAGCATTTGTGGGCTGGTGCCATTGCTGCCATGGTTTCAAGGTTTGTGTTTCTTGACTCTCCTTTTCTAATTTTCTTGATTTTTCCATTCAATGCCAATTATGGGCTGTTTTTGTTAACTTGTATGTTGAACATCGTTAGTTCCATTGCAAAACCTGTGTTATAGCTTCGATGCTGCACCAAAATTTGTTTTTCCGGAGTGGTACGATGCACTGTTATTGCTTTTTTACTTTGATAAATGCCGTTGAAATTTACTGTAGTGATGTTATTGTGTCAGAACATGTGTGGCTCCGCTTGAGCGATTAAAACTGGAATATATAGTTCGCGGGGAGCAAAAGAATATTGTTGAGCTAATCAAGGAAATTGCTACTACTCAAGGCTTGAAGGGTTTTTGGAAGGGGAATCTTGTTAACATTCTTCGCACTGCTCCATTTAAGGCGGTCAATTTTTGTGCCTATGACACATATCGGAAGCAACTGCTTAGATTCTCAGGAAATGTGGAAACAACAAATTTCGAAAGGTTCATTGCTGGTGCTGGTGCTGGCATTACTGCGACAATTCTCTGTTTACCACTTGACACGGTATGTGGAAACTTGAGACTCTCTTCCTCTCATCTGCTGGTACTGGGCTTACTCTTCATTGTAGAAGTACTTGCACGGTACACTGTTTATGAAAAGCTAGTATCAAGTGGCCCAAGTTGATTGCATATGGCCATTTGTTTTCACCTGCTGAATGATTTGGTTTTCAGACTGTGGTATCAGAGCTTAGTAATCTTGCTCTCATAATTTCTTCTATATTCCTGGCCTTAAGGTTATATTAGGGAAGGCTTTTATCCATGGGAAAGCAAACAGGTTGAGACTGCAGATGAACAACCAACCAAATTGGTTACCCCGTTTTCTGAACTCTTGTTTGCTGGGAATATACGATACTCCCTTGCAATGTCTTGCCAAATTTACTTTACATAACTAGATAAATTTACCTTACATGACTTGATGATGTGTCTCAGTAATGTGATATTTATGACAAGAAATCAAGATGACCTGTTTCATATTTATGATAAACTCTGGGTGTTTTATTTGGTGTGGAAAGTTATTGATAAACAATCATGTGGACAATCACCCTAAGCTTTGGGTGGAACTTGGAATGCATTATGTACCTTTTATAGTGATAGAATGTGTTAATCGTAGTTTTGCTGCTATCTAGTTATGCTACCATGTAAAGTATTTAGCATTTAATTGTAAAAAATAACCTCATCTGCTCTGCTCCTGATATAAATAGTTAGATATTTTACATTCCAGGATTTCATTGTTTTGAAGGTTCACCCGGGGGCCCACAGCCACCTCTGGATTCTAACATGCTTTTTAATTGCTCCATCTTCTAGATCCGCACCAAGATAGTTGCACCTGGTGGAGAAGCTTTGGGTGGTGTAATTGGTGCTTTTCACCACATGATACAAACTGAAGGTTTCTTTTCACTTTACAAGGGCTTAGTACCTTCGATCTTAAGTGTGGCACCATCAGGGGCAGTATTCTATGGTGTGTATGACATACTTAAATCAGCTTATCTGCATTCACCGGAAGGTCAGAAGAGACTTCAGTATATGAGCCATCACGGGCAGGAATTAAATGCCTTGGACCAACTGGAGTTGGGACCAATCAGGACATTAGTGTATGGGGCAGTTGCTGGTGCTTGTGCAGAATTTGCTACATACCCATTTGAAGTTGTGAGGAGACGGCTTCAATTGCAAGTCCAGGCTACCAAGATGAGTGCATTGGCGACCTGTGTCAAGATAGTTGAGCAAGGAGGAATTCCAGCTCTTTATGCAGGACTGTTTCCCAGCTTGCTGCAGGTACATAGCTGAAAGCTCTGTGCTCAACGTACTTTCTTCTGAGCTGTTATGCCAGAGCTTTATTCTATTTATATGCATATTGCTTGGTTATTATTATAAGACTTGCAGAATTTGATGACGTTTAACTTTGGAACTAATTGAATTATTTCTTAAACAAAACCATACAGATAGCTGGGATAGGAGTTCTGCTTATGTTAGCTTAATATAATGTTATGTTTAACAAAACAATGATCTAGAGTCTCATGGATTACAAAACGTTCACACCATAACATATGAAGATGGATCCATGGATCTAGCACCCAACTAGTTTGGGTTGTAGTAAATTGAGCTTATGGGAGTTGGGACCTGAAATCAACATGGCTGTACCATTGGGGTAAAAACCTCTTGCATTCCACTCTATAACTGAAATTCACATGTTCTGGAACTTGTTATTCTTATCTCTTAATAAAGCAATCTAATTCTTTTATTGCAATGCTGCTTACAGAGCTTGCACATCCTTCCAAAATTTTGACAGTACTGTTCTTTTTCAATATGTTGCATCCTCAGGTGCTTCCTTCAGCTGCAATTAGTTATCTTGTCTATGAGTTTATGAAGATTGTTCTCAAAGTGGAATGACAAAGGAAATATGATCTATTAGAGAGTAACTTGTAGGTGCCCTGTATAGTGACTCAAGATGAGCACTGGATATAAATCAGAATGGTAAGACTTTACACAGCAATTATTATTGATTTATCAACACATACTCTTGTTATGCAAAAGGAGGAAGCTCAAGATTTTCAATCTCTATAATCTTCTTTGCTTGATTTGATTACTGTTCTATCTCTTGGCCACTATCCATATTTTAGGCTTTTCTGCATTGAAAAACTTGATTTTGGTGAAATATACTTCAAATCTGAACACCATTGGCAAAAATACCTTCTTGTTTAGTGGTTTAGGCATGCATAATGTGATTTGAGCATTTAAAGTAGATCCTGTATAGTTTTACTGTTGTTCTTATGCATAACTACAGCTCCAAGAGAAATGAATTGCTTGAACAAACTGGAAGAACAAAGTTTCTTCTGATATGGATGATTTATTGTTATGTTTTGATTTTGGTCACAGCTTGTGTACTTATTTTGATCATCGTGATTTGTTATCCTTTCCCAGATGGATTGGGAAAACGTATTGAAGGGCTTTCATGCATGCTTATGGACTATAATTTTTAAGCATGAGAGTTTGTTTTGCAAGTGGTTTCTTTCTGATTCCATTTACATATATGTTCATCTTATTTTGCTACCTGAATACAAATTCAATCAATTCTGTATTGATTAAAGACCAACAAGAGGATTTTCCACAAGGGATGCTAGTTTTTTCCCCCATCATTGAAGTGCTCTTTACGAACTTTCTTGATGTTCACCTCTCTATTTTCTATTTAGTGAGGGCTGGTGGTGGGAAATCGATTTCAAAAGATGCGGAAGACTGGCGTCCGAAAAAAGTAAGATTGTTTTGACAAGGCAGTTATGAATCTCATCTCCATCCCGAAATGATATGATCAGTGCTTCAGGTGTAGCACAATCTTTCGAGTAACATTTTGATGATCACTTTATCGTAGATGATTGTTTTTTCGATTACACTTCGAAACTTTTGTTGAGGTAACCCATGGTGAAGTCCGCCAAATTTCAAATTGCTGCTGCTTTCGGGTTTTACACTAGATTTTGTGGCTCCTGCTTAAATTGATATGTTGGCCCAGTGTGGTACGTGAACTTGTGTAAAACCATTTTCAAATTAATTTTAAGAAAGCAGAATGGATCTTAATTAAAAAATATCTTTAACAAAAACAAATAATTCTTGATCCAAACGTTGAGTTCTCTCCGCGACAAGTGAATTGAAAATAAAACTTATTCTGCGAGGAGGACAATCTAAAGGCCTTTTATTATTGAAAAGGTCCGAGAAAATGAAAGGGGCAGAAAATGCTTTTTCTATAATTAGTTTATATGTTTTATAGTTCCTTAATTACAAGTGATATTATTTTATTTATGTATAAAATTATTTGTTTTATTCGATATAAGTATCATTTCCTTTTAATATTTACTAATATTTAATAAATGAATCTAAACTATAAACAAAGTCTATAAAACAAAGATATTTTGCAAATGAAATTATAAATGTGATATAATCATGAGATTTTCAAGTATTGTTTCAAATGTTTCTTGTCAATATTCTAATAATAAACCTTTATTAAAGTTGTCGATAGTAACGCATTATTTTTTTTTCTTATATGAATGGAAGAAGCTTTTCTTATAAGTTGAATTACTAAAGGCATTTAAAACTAATATGTAGGTGCGTCAAATGATATTTATACTAAACTGATTTGCATGAGAATTTTAAATAGTAATATCAATGTATCTATGGAAAGACTTACATGATAGTCGTGTAAGTGATCTTTAGAAGATCACCAAATTATCTTATATAAGAAGTGTTATATTTTGATCATGTTACACATTATCTTGGTAAAGGTAACAAATGGATAGACATTGAATATAATATAAATGTATTTGAGTGATCAAAAAAAGATTCATCATCCCATGTGAATTAGAGAAAATATTCTACATGTCAAATATTACTATTTTTAAATCCTTAATGTAAGGTGGAATGAGATTCGCAAAGAGTTTTAAATCTCACTCAAATGATCAATGATTATAATGTTGTAAAAAAAATGATTTAAAATGACAAATACATTGTGTTAAAATATTTAAATCAAAACATTATTGTTGAAGAGATAATAAGTGCATTGAAAAATTGGCCATTGAAAGGTTAAGTCAAATAACTCAAAACTTTCCTAATATTTCAGGGATCATGATACATTGCTAGACAATACATTTGATATTTAGATATAAATTAATCAATTATTAAATTGATAATAAACTAAATTATTTATTTATAATTATAATTAAGAACCACAATGATTTTTGCAAAACTCATTAGAACAAATTCCTATCTCTCTATGTGATTTTATAGTTTAACTATTTTTTAATCAATGCCTTAAACTTCTTAAAATAATTAAATATATTAGACTTTATTTTAAAATGTTTACCCATGCTTTTCTACTGTAAACATCAATGAAAAATAAAAAAATACAATTTTTTACTAAATAAGCATGGTTGAATAAGACCACATAAATTTGCATGTATCTTGTATAGAGGTTGACTTTAGATGTAGACTCATTCCAAAGGTTTTTTTGTGAAATTGTATACCCCTTAAACATCTTCATACAACTATTTTGGGCATCTAATGGATTGTAAATATTTTAACATCATTTTTTGGTTATCATCTTCAAGCTATTCAAATATACATGCCCAAGTCTTCAAGCTATTGCAATTAAAGTTTCATGAGTACCAATAAATTGATGATTATCATCTTTTAATCTAATAAGAATCATATATTTTTTCTTAATAGAAACTTTTAAAAGATCCACAAAAATGACATTACCTTTAATTGATGTATCAAGCTCCATAAACTTGTCTTTTATATCCACACATATCATTGCTAGCACTATTGTCAAGAACCACATGTTTTTTTTTTTTTTTTTTTTTTTTTGCATTTGTTCATCATGGTCTAGTATTAAGGTGACTTGACATTCTCTTCAACTCTTGAAACTCATTATAAAAAAATTCACATTCCTATCTTCCATTGTGATTTATAGTATAACATTTTTTTTTTATTAATACCTTAAACTTCTTAAAATAGTTAAATATAATAGACTTTTTTTTCAAAAAATGTTCACTTATGCTTTTCTACTATAATTATCAATAATTTTTTTTTTTTTTACTAAACAGGTATGGTTGAATAGAACCATACCTGTATGTGTGTGTGTGTGTGTGTGTGTGTGTGTATATCGTAAAGAGGTTGACCTGCTTTAGATGTAAACTCATTTAAAACATTTTTGCAAAATTATTTACCCACTTAATTTCTTCACTTAACCGGTTTAGATATCTAATGGATTGTAAATATTATAATTTTTTTTTTGTATTATCATCTTCAAGCTATTCAAGTTTACATGCTCAAGTCTCATATGTTAACTAAGTCTCATATTTCACATATGCCTTTGAACATTTAGATACATTCATCTCTATGTTTAACAAAAATATCATATTCTTTGTCATAGTTACATTTGCAATTAAAGTTCCATGAGTATTATTAAATAATGTAAACATATAATATGCTTTTATAGTTGAGTTATGATAAACATCACCAATAAATTGATAGCTATCATTTTTTAATCTAATGAGGATTATATGTTTTTCCTTAATATGAACCTTTAAAACATCCATAAATTTGAAATTTTGTTTTGCACTTGTTCATCATGGACTAGTATTAAGATGACTTCTTTCTTCTTTTTTACTATAAAATTGACATTCTCTTCAACTCTATTGGTTGGATTCTAGTGATCCCTAGCATAGTGACCTATTTTTTGTTTTTAATATTATAATAATACATAATTTTTTTTTTCAAATCTAGGTCTTAAATTACCATTGTTAGTGGAACCAAATGATTGACTTGCTTTATTTGCTTAATCTATTGAGGTTGCCTTAACCATCTATTCTAAATTTTTTTTCCTCATATTTCTTTGCCTTGTCCCCAACCTCGACCTCCTCATTTTCAAATCTAGGTCTTAAATTGCCACTATCAGTGGAACCAGATGATCAACTTGCTTTATTTGTTTGGTTTATTGAGGCTGCCTTAACCTTCTATTCTAGAACAATTTTTCCCATATTTTGGTCTACCTTGTCCACGTCCTCTACCTTCTTGGATATATATATAGAGTCATCTTACTTATATTTTCTAAAGAAAATAAAAGTGTTTATCCATCCTTGTCTTTTTGAATCTTATTGACTTTTTTTAGGCTTATAATTTTTACATGAGTTCTTAAATTGTGAGAAAATCCATATTTGGTATGTATTTTATCATAAGTGTCATAACCCAATTTCTGGGTTACTTCCTAAAAATACCCAAAAATAAAAAAATAAAAAATAAAAGGGGCCGACGTTGGTAGAAAAATCAATGTGGAAATTTTGGTTGTTTTCAAGAGTCCGATCGTATCTCTTTTATCCCAAAAAAATAGAGGAAAGTACAGATTTAAAGAAAAAATAATTTATCATAAATCTGTGTAAAAATTAAGTAGTACAACATAATTATATTTTTATGGGTTGATTTGATTTAATTGTCAACCAGTTTAAAGTGTAATTATATTTAGGAATTAATTTAAGGTTCAATTGAAGGATTTAATTAAGTGTAAGGACTTATTTATATTTTAAATTGGCCACATCAAATTAATTAAGGGCTTAATTGATGAAAAATCAAGTTCTTGAACTTAATTTAGCTCAATTGAGAAGATTAAATTTTTGGAGACCCGATTGAATTTTTCCAAGCCAATTGTGCAAAGATAAGGGTCAAATTGAAAATAATTAAGAGTTTAGTGATCAATTAAGGGTCAAATCATATAAATCAGAAACAAAGGATCAAAATAAAAAAAGGCGCGCAAAGCCAAGGTTACTGTTGAAATTCTGACGGGGATACAATTGCACAAAATTACAAGTTTAAATCCAATTAGGGGTGCAATTAGAATAATTATAAATTGAGAGACCAAACTTTACTTCCAGCTTCCCCAAAAATGCAGTCCCGCTGCAGTGGAAGCCCGACATGCCACCATTGTAGGCATGCCATTGTCGACAGGTTGTCATTACAAGCACAACGCCACCTACAGCCGCATGAGGTAAAGCCACCACACAAGCTGCCTCTTTCACCTATAAATAAGCCTTGATCACAACATGCATGGGGGAGGAAAAAGATGATAATACAAAAAACACAAGGGGAGAAAATTTATAAAGCTGAAGGAGACCATCGTTAACAAACGGGGATTATAGTCATGAGGGGGAGCAAACGAGGATTACAGTCATGAGGGTGAGCAAATATTAAAAAAAAAAGGAGAACAAATAATTTTTTTGCAAAAAACAAGGAAACATAGGAGGAATACAAAGGCACCACATAGCCACCCTTCATTTTCCTATGTGCTGGTGCACTGCTCTCTCTCTCTCTCCCCCCCTCTCTTTTCTACAACCATGCTGACACCTCTCTCTCTCTCTTGGTTGATAATTCTCTCTCTTTAAAACCAATCCCAATTAACAGCTCTCTTTCCTCCACCAGTACAGCCGTTGACCACCACTTGGTCTATCTCCATCGTGACTTGCAACATATCAACTTTCTTCTTTAGTGCCGATGATAAAGACTGGTGAAGCAACAACCATGAATTCCAGCACAGGTTAGCCACTTTAAGAGCTTTTATCGACCACCATAGGCTTCTATTTTCGACGCCACCACCACAGGGAGAATCACCTCAACCTCTTTTACTCGATGGAAGTGGTAGGTGAACCTCTCATCATTGTCAGTCACCCTTATTTTATTGTTCACGTAACATGTGAACAATGCAAGTGAATTAATTCACTAAATTATTTACGTGTTTTGTTTTGTTTTTTTTTCTTTATTTTTTTGGCCTTTGGCCCGGCCTCTCTTGGCCCAGCCTAGATGGTCGGGACAGGCCTAAGTCAACAGACTTAGGCCCTTGGCCAACCTTGACTGGGCCAACCGAGGCCCATTTTGATTTTTTTTTTAAATGTAAATAAATGTGTTGTTTTCATATATATATATATATATATATATATATATATATATATATGTGTGTGTGTGGATTTCAAGGCTATGTTATATCTTTCTCATATTTTAAAATGAAAATTAGATATCGTAATCGGTTTATGATTATTCATTGAAATTTGGCTAAAATATCAAAATAAATATAATTATTTTGTTTTACTTATCGGGGTGTAAGATTACATTGTAAATTACATCCATAAATAAAAAATAGTTTTTAACTACAATGTAGAATCACATTGTAAAGTGCATCCATAGATAAAAAAAAATAATTTTTAACTATGATGTAAAATTACATTGTAAAGTATACCCGTAGACATAAAAATGGTTTTTCAAAATGCAGTGTAAAAAATTTTAACTTAGAAAAACAATCAAACAACAATGTAGCTTACCTTAGGTAGGGTGCACTAGGGGTAATGCATCTTCCTCTTGCACAACAAGTCCCCTTACCTAGACTCTCGCAGACCAATAGGTTTCTAGTGACCCTAATATTAGGTGACGACTCATGATAATTATAGTTGTAATTTTTATGACTATAAAACACACCTCATTTTTCACTATGCGCCGTTGTCTCCTTAATCCAGGGAATGGCAGGGCGTGAAGCACAAAAAAATCTTCATCGCAACAATATGCATCATATAATGAAATTTCTTTTGTAAAAGTATATGATCATTTCTATCACACTTCTTTATATATCTCTTTATTTAATTGAATATGACCAATACTTTAGCAATAGTTTGAAATACACTCCAATTCAAGCATATGTAATTTTCAAAGTCACCTCATTACTTTTATTGGACTACCTTTCTTACATTTTCAACTTCTTAGTTAGATTGTTGCAAAACCTCATGTTTTCTTGGAGGTGGTTGAATTAGCTATTATCTCAAAAGTGACATTATTCATACATTGTTGAATGATTGTGAGTGCTTATTGATAATTCTTTGTGCATTTTGCACAACCTCACTTCGAGCTAAAGTCAACGTTACTCCTTTCATAGACTCGTCAAACCTTTTTTTTTAATTGTTTCCTATATATCTTGGGAACTTAGCTAAGTTTTCATATACATACATCAAGTTTCGTAGTTTTCATTTGTCAAATGAGCACATTGAAGTAAGAAGTTTGGATTAACAATGTCAAAACAATAAAAAAAAATTGATATCACTTGCTGAAAGAAAATAAATGTAGTAGAAGTTTATGGATAACAATGCATAACTACAACAAAAGTAAAGAACAAAAAGAAAGATTGTAGGGAAAGACAATCTTATTAATTGTTTTTATAAACCCCGGGAAATAAATGTAAGTGTAAGTTATAAACTAAATAAACAAAAATAAATAAATAAATGAAAGTGGAAGAATTCATAAAAAATTTAAATAAAATAAGAATTAAATTTTTTTGAATATAATATCCAGACAAAATAGTTGAGATATCATAATTTTCAACTCGGAATTAATTAGGATTAGTGTTAAATTAATGGAATGAATTAAAAGAGAATTAACATAGGTTGAGGGCGGTTGGAATTGAAATAAATTGAAATATTATGATTTAAATTATAAGAAGAGAAGATATGGGGTAAAAAGAAAATATTTAAAGGAAATGGGGGCCTAAGTGCAATAAGAGAAATTAAGAGGTATAAATACCCCTCTCTTTTCTCTCATTTCCAACAGAATGAGGGGAGAAAGGGAGGGAGTTTTTTTTTATATTTTCTTACCCAATTGAAAAAGAATTTCAAAGTGAAAGTGAGATTAAGGGTTACTAAAATATTCAAACATAAAAAAATCCAAGGATTTGGAGCATTATTGGAGTGGAAGAAAAGGAGTGTTTGGGATAGTAGCAGTAGGAAGAGAAAGAGGAGAAATGGAGATTGTGATTTCACAAGCTATTAGGATCTTAAATCTTTTTTGGTATGGTGTTTCTTATATGCATCTAAAAAATTCTTGATTTTATGGTTAAATTGCATGGTTTTTCTTTATGAATTTTGGGTTAGGGTTCTTGAAAATTTTAGGGGGGAATGTGCAATTGTGTGTAATTGATGAATATGACATGAAATAGGATGAAATGAGAGTTAATTGACAAGACAAATGGAAAGGAAAAAGGAAGACCCTAGGAAAGGCCATGGCTGGCCATTGAGGGCAATAATTAAGAGGGAAAGATTATGTGTTTTGCAAAATAATTATTGTATATGTCTTGTTGGATGTGAATGTTTGTGAAATGAATGATTGAGGATGAAAATAATGAGAAAAGTCTTGTTTTCCCAAGGACAACTTTTGGCTAAATACATATGTTGCAGAACTTAACAACTTGACATATTCATGTCTTGATGTTCAGAGAGAATTTGAATGGAAAAACAAGGGAATTAGGATCGCTTTCCTTCGTAGGAGTGTAGTTCTAGATGTCTAACATCCTAGGAAACTTGTTTGATTTAATTTGGAATTTTATAACTCTAGTTAAGGGTCACCTAATGTGACTGTGTAGGGTAGACTCTGTAGAACAACATGTTTGTCATATTTATGATGCATTTCGTGAATTTTGGGGATAGAGCTGAGTTTTCTTCCCTTCATAAGAGTCGTAATCCTATATGTTAGCTTTCTAATGAGATTAAGTTTGTACAAAAAAGAGTTCTAGAACTCCTTTTTATAGTGAAAAATATGGGCATAGGTCGGAATCCGACCTCTACTGGCAACTTTGAGAAAAGAAGAAAAAGAAATGGGAGGTCATGAAACGATGAAGTTAGATGCATTGAAGGAAATGAAACAAGTTATGTTTGAAAATGTGTGTTTATAATGATATTTTGATTGACAAAAGTTATAAAAAACATAAAAATAAAAGAATAACAAATTTAAAGGCATATTGAATTGTTTCGATGTGGTTATTATAAAAAGTATCGGTGGTTTGAAATGATTTATGAGAATTTCCTATGATTTCAAGAGGGAACATAAGTGTGGTGCAACAAAAACAATAGGGGAACGCAAATCGAACGCTTACAGTAGGTAGATACTTGGTACCTATATCTCCTCTAGTTAATAATTATTTTAACTAACTATTAAAATATAAGAAAACAATTTGGTGCTTATTAATGAAGAAAAGAAAAAAGAGGGAAGGAAAGGTTAAATGAAGGAAAAAAAATAGAAACAGAGGACTAGATTTAATCTATGGGTTCCTTTGGAGGAAATGAATAGTAACAATGAATTTTGGTAATGATTGTTTCTCGAATTGTATTTTGTCTATCCTTGGTATGAAACGCTAATGAGGTTAATCAAGCTGGTTAACATCGACATTTCCGGTACATGGGAGGAGAAATATAAACTTGATTAACTATTCAGGTTGAAAATAGTTAATGATATTAGTGGGTGCTGTCGATATCGATAAAATTTATAAACTTGATTAACTATTTAGGTTCAAAATAGTTAATGATATCGGCGGGTGCCGTTAATATTGACAAAATTTGTAAACTTGATTAACTATTCAGGTTCAGAATATTTAATGATATCAATGGGTGTCATCGATATCAACAAAAATTCTAGACTTGATTAGCTTTCCAAGGCGAAAGCTAATGATGTCAAGAATTCTTGACATCGACATACTTGAGAACCTCCCACGGTAATATGGAACAATGATTAACTATGTTAATGACACATGTTTGTGTCAGCATTTTCAAGAAATTGATTAGTTATTCCCAAGACGGGCAATTAAAGACATTAACAGAGGTCATTAGCGTTGGTAATAGTTCTTTCGATGTGGAAGGGGGGAGATATAGTAAGAAGAAATAAATTCTTTTTATAACTTTTGAAAGAGGTTTATGGTTGTATTTAGGATCTTATATGATTTAAGTAAATAAATATGTTGTCTAATTTTTCTTCTATAAATTGTTTGTATTTACTTCTTTATTTTTATTTATATGAAAAAAAATATATTTTGTAGGTCCCTCCTAGTCATGTCAAGAGTAGATTTTAAGTTCCATGATCTCTTTTTGTATAAGTCAGGAACTTAGGAATTTGTGGTGTAATTTTGGTCATACAATAAATATGTAATTTGTATAGAATATTATATTCGTAATATGAAGTTCTGAAATGTTAAATGTATCAACCTATACTTGGGATATTAGAATGTACCAGATTATGTTAGAATATTGAATTGTTTTATGTATATATGAATATGTATATGAAATCCTCGTGCTCAAATTAACCCTTTTTTTATTATTGTTATCTTATGCGTGTGATATAAGATAAAGTTTGAGAATGAATACAGTCATGAATATAATCTGGAATGAATTATGCAGATGATTATACTAAATGCGAATATAATTGTGTATGAGATGTGATTCTAAATGTGTGTAGGGTTCATTGTCGATAATTTAGGATTTCCTGATTTAGGATGAATTTTCGAGGAGAAATAAAAAATTATGCTCCATCTACACTTTATAAAGGGAAAGATTCACCTATAAACTAATAGGAAAAATTATGGGTTGTTATAGTTTTTCTCTTAAGTGTTCCTCTCTAGACACAAATAAATTATATTAATTATTATAGATACAAAGGTTGCATGAGCATGATATGACCTCTAATGGTTGAATAGCTTTCATTTAATCTCATAAGAAACTGACTAAGTCTCATTTTTTCTTCATTGTTTGACAGTTGTTTCATTCCACCACATGTGCATTGAATGACTGGGCTGATAATCTTTAATTCATCCCACAATATCTTTATTTTGGTGTAATATGTGAAGATGGAATCTTGATTTTGTTGCAATTCTACAATAGAACGTTGAACTTGATAATGATGAGAAAAATTACCTTGTGAGAATCGCTCTTGTAGGTCCAACCAGATTTCAGAAGGAGTTTCAACATAGAGAACGCTATTGGCAATTTCTTGGTTTAAGGAGTTAAGAATCCAAGACACAACCATATCATTGTATCGTTGCCATAACATGTATTTGGGATCGGTTTCACTTGGTATAAGTATGGTTCCATTATAAATCCCAACTTATTTTTGGCACCGAGACTTATTAGCATGGATCGTCTCCATAAGAGATAATTGGTTCCATCAAGAACTTTTGGAACAAGAGTCATGCTTGGACGATATAATTTATGAATAAAAAAAAGGATAAGAAGGATCTATGGTTAAAAGGGACATCTTCTGAAGATTAGTATTTTGATTCTGAAGAGTGGTATTTTGGTTCTGAAAAGTAGTGTTTTGGTTAATACAATTTTTGGTTAATACTATTTGAATCAGTATTGTCCTCTATTGGAGGTTTTTGCGGAAGCTTCTTTAGTATGCATAAGGTTTCATGAGGTTTCACGGGCTCTGACACCATGAAAATAAAATAAATTGAGTGCTGGGAAGAAATACTGGAAGTTTTTATTCAATTGTTGAAAGTTTAAAATGAGAATATATATACAAGCACGTAGCTGGAAAATAGGAGATACAAGTGATTGAGTCCAACTCAATCAATTAATCTATACAACTTGAATTACGGTGGATAATCTTCAGCAGTGATTAACATTAGCAGCAGATGATAATCTTCAGCAGTGATTAACATTAGTAGCAGATGAGCTTCATCAGTTGAAGATCAACTTTTATCTTTTCAACAATATATGTTTAGATTCATAAAATTGCTCGGATCGGAGTCATTGCTTCCCAGTGATACGCACCAACATTTATTAACCGAGCGATCCAGGCAATTGTAGACTTGTTTCCAGTTTAAAAGATGAAATGTCGTTTCCAGAATTGATGGTTGCATTCGAACACTACGGCTTCCAAACCAGGGCCCCTTAAGAGACATTCGGTGCGATAACAATGAAAAACAGAAATTCATGTCTGCGATTCACTTCAACTCAAAATAGATTACGATAATACACACACAAGAAACATTGAAGGCAATGCAATGTTTTCATCCCAATGATTTTCACAAACCCAAAATGGCAGTATCTAAAGAAAACCCCACAAAAACAAGAACCCTAATCTGAAGAAACAACAAAAATCTCAAACCTCATCTTCATGAAGAAGCATATTAGGTATCCCTTTATTAACAGGAAACTTTCTTCCTGTCTCAGGACAAGTCAAAGCCCCTTCTTCGAGGTGAAGCTCCAGAAGAACGTGGTGAAACTTCCTTAAGAACTCCTCAGACTCGAGCATCAATGAATCGGCCTCCTCAGGAAGATCAGCATATCCCAATGCTCGTGCTCCGTCGACAAGGGCTTTCCACTCGAGCTTAGGGAACATGTTTTTGAGGAAATCGGGATTGAAGTCCACTTGCTTTTCAAGCACTTGCTCTGCCTCGATTCGTAAAGGGAAGCCGTTGGCAACTCCCTTGATATTGGAGGATAGCATGTTGTGAGTAAATAGCCTCATGTCCGATCCCTCCCTGTCTCTCAAGTCTCAGCAATGGCTGCAAGCAAACGGGTGTTTAGAGTGTTGTCGGATGAAGGAAGGGAAGGGGATTTGTGTTCAAAAGGACGAAAACGGCCTCGATTAGTGGAGGACCAGCTTGTGTGAACCCTGAGCTCGGTTATATGCTGATTTTGGGCCTTCTTAAAAGTGGGCCTCTTCTGCGTGCATACTAATTAAGTATCCGAGAGCAATTCCACATTTGTATTTATTAACAATTATCAAAACAAAACTAAAATAACTATCTAGCATCAATACAGGGTCCTTTTTACTGTTCAAAAAATAATCGCTCGCTCATTCACATCACAACTGTTCATTTACTAGACATTTTCTCTCTTCATTTTTGACAATAAATGATTTTTTCATCAGAGACATGCAAAATCTTCATTTGATCCCTCAAGTTTCAATTTTCCCATATCTCATCCCTATTGCTCTCGGTCATCATCTTTTTCTTTTTTTTTTTCTTTTTTTTTGTCATTTTTCAATCTTAGAGCAGTCGAGAGAGGAGAGAGAAAACTCACTTGAGAAGTTAATGATAGTGAAGTCCTTTAGGTGCTTTCATTTTTGTCATCTACGGATTCAAATTTAAGAGATAAAACAATGAAGGTAGTTTTGGGGTAAATCAAGCCTTAAAAAATATTAAAACTTTATTTGAGTTTTTGAATCGATTATATATATATATATTGCCGTCCTTATACAATCATATGAAAATAATTGAAAAATTTTCTCTCTTTATAATTGCTTTACTAATCATGATGAATTTAGTGGTCAAAATCAATTTTACCACTTATTTTTCATCAAAAACTTTAAGCCGATGGAACTTGTTTGTAAATTATTTTTGGGAATTGTAGTCGAATCCATCATTGTTTATTTTATATCTATATATATATAGATATATATATATAGGATATTCCATTAACAACTATGTCATAAAATTTCCATATATTTTGGTGGAAGTTTTGACATAAATGATTACGGAATATTCATTCAATTAGTGATTCTGCTAGAGTTTTTTTTTTTTTTTTTTTTTTTTTTGATTTCTAAGCTAACAATTGCTCACAATAAACCCACAACCCCAATTAAAAAAAAACTCCAATGATTAAATTTTACAAATTTCTTATTGAATAATGCTAAATGAATTGAGCAAACTTATGAGTTTTCATAGTTGAAAGATTAAATAGAAATTTGTATATATAATGCACACTAATAAGATAAATAGAATTTCATAGGTTATATCAAGCATGCATATATGTTTTATAATTGATAACATTTGAATATTTACCATAGTATAACATGCAAGAATTCGGATATATATGTGAATTTTTTGGTATCCCAAGTCAAGAAATTTTATTATTGACTACGAAGAAATTATCTTTTAATCTATTCCTTTTAGGTATCATTATTTTTTTCCTTTCAAGGATGTGACCATAACCAACCTCACTAAGCTATAAATTAGACTTGATGGTAAAACACTTATTTTATGATCAATAATTTATTATAAGTCATGTGTCCATCCAATAATAATTCATGAGATTTTCTCAAAAGTTGAAAATGCTTAGTTTCATCTACATCTTTTATTCATAAAAAAGGATTTGATGTGAGACTTCACTTAAATAATCTTGATTTCTTCTCAATGCATCATCACCATACTCTGGTAGGATTTATATTTCCCCTCACAAAGTTATGCATCTTGCTAGAACATGAAGTCGAGCCAACCATATTTTCTAACATGGTTTTATAAGGAACATAAGATTCTTTATGTGCAAATTAATTTAAGTATTTCTTGATTAACTTTTTTTTTAAGTAGATGCAACTTCACAACATCTTTAATGTTGAACTTTTTTATTTTTGCATTGTGCACATGAACTTTTAATTTCACCATCATTAATATTCTATGAATTAGAAAATATAGAATTAATAAAAAAAAATTAACCCTTTCAAACAAATCTTGATTATACATCCCATCATTTTACTCTCTATACATCCAAAAATAATTATCTATTATAATATATTTATATTAATAAATATTATCACCCAAATATAATTAACCAAACACATTAGGGAGGTCAAATGGCAAAACATTATGTAAACTAAAATTTAAAACTACTAACTTATAAATACTATAATAAAACATATGAATAACAAATTCTAACTATTTATTAAAATCAAATCACAAGGAACCTACACAAACCAACTAATAATTCCCAATAACAACTTACAAACCATCATTTTTTTAAATTTAGAAGCAACTCAATTCTCATAATTAAAAAAAAAAATTCATAATCCAATTAGAGAAGACAATTTATCCCAAACCTAATGGATATTGACGTTAGCTAATCTGAATGAGTGATTGTTTTTGGATAGCTACTTTACATGATAGATAATAAATAAGGTATAAATATTGTCAAATCTGATTCGAACCTAATTCAATCCAAGATATATATATATATATATATATATATATATATATATATATATATATATATTATTTTTTGTTGAATATTATATAATAGTGGAAATATGAATAATCAAAACCTAATGGATATGGATGAATATCAAAATTCTTGATTCTATAGGTAATAAATAAGGTATGGGTACAAAGAAACCCGATTCTTGGATACCTATCTCTATTCATAAATCCAATAACTATCAATCATTTCACAAGTTGAAACATACTTAATCCTAATTAATGCTAATTCCGCATAATTTTACCCCCCCCCCAATTTTCAACTAAATTGTAAATTCATAAAAACAATTATTGGTATCCAACTAACTAATTTTTGTTGGTGATTTGACAAGTTAAAAACATCGATGAAAATGCTAACATGCTTTTTTTTTTTTTTCTCATTGTTGTTTACATTTGAAATTATTGATGAAGAATTTATCTTTTATTTTCCATCAATAAACCAAGATGAAATATGTTTAGATGTTTTCTCTTTTTTCTTGTTTTTTGCTTGTGAAAGAAAATGAAAATAAAAAAAGAAGTGTAGACAAAGTAAAATATTTATACATGCATCTATCTTTTTTTTTTTTCTTACAAGAAAGCTTAACTTTCTATTTTAATATTAAGTAGCATTAACAACTCCTTTTCAAAGTTGTTAATACCATTTCGGTTGGTGTTTTGGTTTTTTCAATTGGAATTAAATATTTTGATTTTAAAGTGTTTCAGCGCGCCATTTTGGAATTGTACTGTTTATGTATATATATATATAATTAAATGTATTAATTCAAAAAATTAGTTCAAATTAAAAAATAAAATTATTTATAATTTTTCAATTTAATCTAGAAAAAGACACAATAAAATAATTTTTCTAAATAAAATTATGAACATGTATAATATTACGAGAATATTATCATCAATCATACAAGGTCATTATATTTTCTGATTACTCTGAAATTTTAACATAATATATATAAATATATCATGAGACTCCTTATAAATTCATCTTAATCTAATAGTTGGATTAAGAAATAAGATTGATATTGCCAAATTATTTATTATTTAAAAAAAAAATTACTTGGCTGAAATAGAATGAGCAGAATAAAACCGGTACGTTTCCGCCGATTTTTTGCCAAAAAAATCCAAAACGAGCTAGAACTTAAATCAAGATAAAAACAATGCCGTTTTGTCTTATTTTTTTAACTGGTACGAAATGTTTCTGCTAGTTGACCAAAGCAGAACGAAATTGACAACTATGCTCCTTTTACTATGAAAAGTCTTACTTTTCAACAAAGACTTTGGGTTTTTTTTTATGGTAATATTATCAAGTAATTTGTAAGAAAATAAAATAAGTATAGTTTTCATATTATTTTATTAAAATATCATGAATATTTAAAAAAAATAATATTTTTATACAAGTTTTAAAAATTAATATTTTTTAATGTTTCTTGTATTGTTGAGTTAGAATTATCACATGTTTGTTTATGTAAGTTTTAAAAAATAATTACTCTCATATGTTTTTTTATTGTTGAGTTAGAATTATCATATGTTCTTTTATTGAAGTTTGATTTTCATATAATGCAAAGTTTTTATTTTATAACTATTCTTGTAACAAAAAAACGGCATGTTTATGCTTAAAACAAATATTTAGGAAGAAGGGTTTTCAAGAAAGGAATATAATTTGGGTACCATTAAAATTATTTGATTTCTTGTGATTGTTTATTTTAATTGTGTTTAGTTTCAGTTTAAAAAAATCATGCTATTTATTTTGACGAAAAAAATGAAATGTATTGATAAATAATATATTTGACTAAAAGAATATATATTTTATAATTGCATTTGTATAAATTCCTATATATATTTATCATTAATATATAATTAAATAAAAATAAATTCCAAAATTCATGGAAGAACGATGCGCGGGTATACAAATAGGATGTGTGTATAAAGGATAAAAGTAGAGATTTTTGGGGCTCGGATAATGGTAAGGAATTAAGGGTAAATTTGATGGGAAATGCCTGAATTTTGCCATATACAGTCGAGGGGAAAATTGCCAAGGAGTGCACCAATAGCCACTCTTCACTTTAGAAGTATGCGGAAGAGTCATTATTATTATTTTTTAAAAGTATTTTTTGGTTTTAAATATATTAAAATAATATTTTTTTAAAATATTTTAACATAAACACATCAAAATAATTTAAAAATATAAAAATTATTTTTAAACAAAAACAAAAAATCAAATTTTCATCAACTGCTAAATCAAGCACACCCTTTATTTATCTCTAAAGTTGATAGTCAACTATTTGGACATGTTTGTTGGGTATTATCATAGTGGTTGTTTTTTATAATATTTTTTTAAAAAATCAAAATAATATTTTATTTTATTTTATTTTTGATTTTTTTTATATCAACTCATAAAAATATATATTTTTTAAAAATATTTTTAAAGCACAAAAACTAATGTTCTTTTAAGTTCTGTATTATTTAATACTACCTTATGGCTTCTAATAATTGAATTGTAATGAGTAGTTTATATGCTAACATTGTTGTCAAATTTCTTAAATTTGTTAAACAATTGGATTTATTGTTCAAGTATTTTAGATTTTTTTTTTCTTAGCAATTTGCTACTTCCTCACGGAAATTTTTTGATCAAATATTATACGGATGGGTGCATATAAGGCGACTCGCATATGAATCCAATGTTCTGTAGCTGAATGAGTCGATAATCTTTTTGGTGGTCTCATGTCCAAACCAAAGTCCCGTGTGATAGTTTGCAAGTGCATTCACCTTAATGAATAGAACAAATTTGACTTCTTAACAAATCGAAGATGCATCTGGACGTAAGGATTGAAGGCATATTGACTTGAATGTTTGAAAAAATAAAATAAAAATGTCTCTGTTCAGGATTGCAGACAGATGCTGATTTTGTTTCATCAAATGATCAGTTGAACTTGAATCTAAAATTATGTGCCCGCATTAGTTGATCGATCTAAAGATAAAAAGGAAATGGAAATTGCAATCATGTTTGTGAGAGCTTGCAAAAAGCTACAGTGGCCGGGATGCCAATTTCCTTCTGTAGCAGCTAAAATATTACTCGGAAAATCTTTAGACTCTGCGCCTGCTTTGTTTAACATCTACATGCATGCAACTATCGTTATCTTGTATATTTGATCTCATTTCTCCAGATATTGAGGTTTTATGGGTTTGACCTTGAAAGCTGATATGTTTGAATTGAAACATGACTTGAGATGGGTCAGATGATCCTGAATTTTACATCTTTGCTCTCTGATATCCTCCAATCTTTGCGTGGATCTCATTTAGTTTTCAGCTCTTAAAGCCCGTTTATAGCAGCTGCTTATGCCAAAGCCCATGCATGTACATGAGAGAAAACCATGAATATGATTATTCTGGGGGGATATTATAATGGATTTTGCTTGCATGGTGATGTTATTATAGCAGAAACAGTGAATAATGGTGATATACCAGCGGATACACAGCCATTTGTGGACGGCATCACTTAAAAATGACCTTTCAGAAGACCATCGGTTTCCTTTATATATCAGAAAACACACAAGAATCAGAGCCGGGGTGTATTTTTTTCCTCATGTCTTGGGGTCTCATGCTCTGAATGTGTTTGGTCATCTTCATTCCCATTCCCTTCTCAGTAGAAGCAAATTAACCTTGAATTTGACTAGGAATATATTTTGCACCCCCTCTCTCCTCACTCTATATCACAGGCAAACACGCAAACCTCCCTGAGTTGTTTTTGTGTGATGTCACGGATCAACAAGTTGAAGCAACGTAAGAAGCGTAAGTGTATGGTGAACAATTAAAGAGCACGATCCATTTGTTCGCAACATTTTAAATAACAATTCGAGCTGAAGTTCTGAATTGACCTCGCCTTTCCTGCACTTTGCATGAATTTCATCAACTTTTTAATATGCGGTTGGTATAACAGTTGAGAAATATCCAATACCAAGAACAGTAACGTGATTAAAAAATATTTAAAATATTTGAAGAGGATTCTAGTGCTGCTTTTTGCATTTCTTAATGGAATTTGTAGAAATTTGATCACCAAATCTTTGTTTTGCTCTCTTTTTCTTTTTCAAAACTGAAGAAAACTTTTGTTTCAAGACTTCTTCAGTTGGTTTTCATGTCAATAAGAAAAAAGAAAAATCCTTTCTGCTAACGCAATATGAATGAATTGTAGTTAATGCTTTAATGTTCTTTTCAGATATGGTAACAAGTACCATGATAATAACCGAGTTCCACATGCGAATAGAGAATCTCACATCGGTTTGGAATAAAAAATTTAAGGTGTTTTACATATAAGATAAAATCGAAACCTATCAGTCTAGGTTTTGGGGTTCAAGTAGTGGTGTCTTTTGTATTTATGTGCAAGCTTGGTATAAGTGACTCTTTATTGCAGATTTCGTTGCTTTTGTTGTATAAAATGAAACATATGAAAAGAAGAGTTGGTTTAGAGACTTGAGAAACCATGTTTTTTAAGCATTTATTTGTCACTTTATTAAGCAACACCTTCAAGATATAACTAAGTTCTCTAAGATTCTAAGAAAATAATAATAAAAAAAAAGCAAAGAAAAATACATCTTGTTTTTGTGTATATTTTTCTCTGTATAGTAATTAGATTTATATAGATTTGAAACATTATAATAAAATATTTTATTTGTTAACATTATGACTGTTAATAAAACTATATAATTATTCATACAACAATTGTATTTTTTTTTTATTTAAACTGAATAACTGTTATTCAGTTTTATCCCAATAATCATATTATAAAAATAAAAGAAATTAATTCAAAAGAATTAATCTTACTGACATATTCAATTCCAAGCCTCAAGTGTCATCTTTTGATATTATAAATATTTATATAATAATATTTGAGGCTCCACTATAAAAACTCATTCATCATAGCTTTCACATATTTACTACACAATAGAAACTCACATTTTATAGAAACAAAGGAGGGAGTTTCTTTCCATTGTGGTGGGCTAGGCATCTTTCATTTCTCTAGACATTTACAAACTACACCAAAAGATTTAACCAGTACGCGGTAACATAGACAATGGTTCGACTAGGATGAATGTGACGTGGTTGGTTGAACTCCTATTTCTGTCACCCAATAGTTGAACAAATGTGCACTCCCATGGTTTTCCCCATTATACATAGTTAAGTAAGAAAGTAGTGACGCCACGCTTGAATTGTGATGATACTTTCATTGCAAGAGGAATAGTGCTTAATACCCTATTGTTCTCTTTTGTTTTATCTACTGGAATTATTTCTTACTATACTACCATTCCTCTTTTTGATATCATAGAAGGATACAAAAACTATGTTACAAGATAGTAGAGCACAAAACTTTTGTACCATATATTCAAACATACATATACCATGTCATAAAATATCTTTTCTACACCAAGGCACTTGATCAATCTAAATCTTCATCTAAACTTGAATCAACCATACTATATAAATATTCAATAGAAAAAAACTCTAGCTTCAAAACCCACATCATCCTTACCAAAACCAATTATGATGTGTGTTTCTAAATCATTTAGATCCATATTACATGATATTTGCAGAACATGCAAGGCTTGCATATATTATCGGTGAAACAACCTTACCAAATATTAGTGATACTTTTTATATGAAATGGTATGCAAAAAATCAAAAGATCTAGGGATGGTTATTCATGTTTATGTTACAAAAAAATAAGAAACATTATCTTTCATTGTGCATTGCATGTGAAATTTGCTGCGCTTTGGCCAAACTTTTCTATAATTGATTGGATGAAAAAAAAAAGAAGAAAACATGTCGAATTAAGTAATATTTTTTACCTTCATCCTTTCTAAACCTATTATAATGATCTCATTGAAACTTTCCAAGGCCTAGACCATCATGATATAATTATAATGAAATACCTTAATGATGCTCTTTTATATATAAAAGAAGTAGTTAAATGATTACGTGGGCACATCTTTTTTTAATGGAATTAATGTAGAGTATGAACAAATCCAAGTTGACATTTTCAAGAATGATCCTGTATTGGATTTTGAAGGGATTTATACATATGTACAATGTGATGTGATTCATATAACATCACTAAATGGACAACTTGATTATTCATAGAAATTTATTTATGGTAGCTTACTGGTCCAACCTTCAACAAAGGCAAACTATTTTGAAATTTGAGTGAAAATTGAGTTCATTAGATCATGCTACTTTCCGAAATCAATTAACATAATCCAAGTAATAAAGTAAGAGTTTCTTATAAAAATGTTTATGTATGCATTATAATGAAAATGAAAATACTAAGTCATTATGTTACATGCTGATTAGGTGTCAGAATAGAAGGATCCTATAACTGAAATCCCAAATCAAATCACTATAATTGAAATTCCATACCAAATCACCATGTCTTTGATGTTATAGCAGAATCTTTTTTCTTAAGGAAGTTTTAGCGTTGATTGCAACTTTATATATCGCGATGAAAGTTATTTATAATGTGAAATGGAAGATTGTGTAGGAAAAGTTGTTCTACTGTTGCCTTTGTTATTATTCATATATATAGAAGATTACAAGAGTGATTGTCGCCTATACATGGTAATCTAATCATTCTAAAAACAGTATAAAATATTACAGATATCATGGAGAGATTTACAGATATTATGGAGAGATTAATGAGTAGTAATAAAGGGAGAGTATCATAGTGAGAATTAATCTTGATATCTTTCAGATTGTACCACGATGAGTTGATAGTTATATCGATTTTGTATGTGCGTGTATATATATATATATATATACATAAAAAACCCTTTTTTAATAAAAATGATTTGGTTATATGTTTTAAACTGTTTGTAATTATATGAGATGTTACAATGATGATCAGATGAATTCATCCTACTCCAAATTAGCAAAAAATTATGTCTTTAAAGTTGTACGTATTTCCTTGTTTAAGAGTTATAAAAAAGTCATCTCAATAACAACCTACATCATCAATTTTGTATCATCTAATTCATTACAAATATAGACTCCCTTTAATGTTTTTATAGGACTATAAGTGCTTTTATTATGTTGAATTGATTACCTAGAGTATTTAGGATGCATCCTCATTAACTATTGATAAATAAGATGGAACTCTAAGCTTTCTATTATATCTTTATAGACTATTTTTCTTATAAAACATATGTACCTTGAGCATTAGTTTTTATAAAAATGACATACATTACCATGTTTCTAATCCTTTTATAGGGGGTTATAAACGAATTATTGAACTCTTTGGACTCTTTTAATTTTTCATGACAAATAATTTATAAATAAGGTGAACGGACAAATTTTCAAGAATAAGAATAGTCCATATCAGATAGAAGTGGTTCCACCATAATCCCTATCAATAGGACTGCTAACATTCTAGTCACTTTAAATACAAGTTTTTTCCTCCAAGTTGTACCGTGTAACAAATTCCTTTCTCAATCTAAATCCATATTTTAATTTAAGATAAAATATTAACCCCTTTTAATAGTGCTACCTAATTG
Source organism: Salix dunnii (assembly GCA_015731905.1). Lineage (NCBI taxonomy): Eukaryota > Viridiplantae > Streptophyta > Magnoliopsida > Malpighiales > Salicaceae > Salix > Salix dunnii. The sequence continues at coordinate 11,458,094 of CM027663.1, read as the reverse complement.
AGTTATAAAAGGAACACCTAAAGAAGATTATAAACCTCTTCTCAAAACCTAAGTGCCCTATAAGTAACTTTGTCTTTTATCATAATTTATCAAAGGATAATAAATCATTTATGAATAAATCATATAATGTATATATAGTTTTAGTAGTGATAAAAAAAGCCTTGACAAACATTAGTTGGAAGTAATTAATGAACAAAGACATGAACTACTAATAAAATAACTCAATATTTAAATTTTATGATTTACATAAAAGGATGAAACTTGTTAGATACAAATGACTTTGCATTAAATATAACACTAATAAAACCATGGAATGATTCAAAGCCAATTTTATTGTGAAAAAAGAAACCTAAACTTAAAGTATTAATTATGTAAAGACATTTTCACCTATATCTAAGGATTAATAAAATTCATATTTTACTCTCTTTTCTTATGAACCTAGATTATTCTTTACATTAGTTTGATATAAAGAATTTTTTTTTGCATGAAAATATCAAAGAATAAAAATATATAGAGTTGACACTTACATATAATTTAAAAACTAAAAAAAGCAAAAATATTGTAGATGATGAAGTCACTCTAAAACTTTGATTTAAAAGGTTCACAAGTTTTATTAAACCATTTAGATACATGGAAAATAATTATGATCATATTCTTTTGTTAAAGAATAATATTGAAAAAGATCATTGCTCTTGTTGTGTATGTTGATGATATAATATTTATTAAAACAAATAAGATGAAAATAAGGCATCACAAAATCATCTTGCAAATGAGTTTAAAATAAAAGATCCCTTAAAGTATTTCCTATGAACTAAAATGTTAAGATCAAATAAAAATATTTTTTTGTCTTCATGGAAATATGCCTTAAATATGTTAAATGAAACTAGTATATTAGGTTTTAGTTCATTTAGCACTTATATGGAATATAATTTTTAACCAAATATGAATCTAAATCAAGTTCCTACTTAAAAAACACTCTTACAAACTAGTATGGGTAATAATTTATCTTTCACATATTAAACTTAATTTGGCTTATATACTAAATATTGAAATTCAATTCAAGCACTCTCATAATAAATACCATATGAATGTCACTATTAATTCGAAAAGCATAATTATATTTTTATAGGTCAATTTGATTTAATCATGAGCTAAATTAAAGTTTAATTATGGATCCAATTAAAGAGTTTAATTAAGTGTAAGGACTTAATTGTAATTTAAATTGGCCATATTAATTTTATTAAAGGCTTAATTGATTAAAAAAATTAAGTTTTAATTTAGGATTTAATTGTAAAGATTGGAATTTTCAAAAACTAAATTGGATTTTTGCCAAGACATTTAGATAAATTAGGAGTGAAAATGAAGAAAATTGAAAGTTTAATGGACAATTGAGAGTCAAATTGCATCAATCCAAGACCAAATACCAAAATAAAAAAGACACGTAAATTTGAAGTTGCTATTGAATTTTACCGGGGATAAAATTGCATAAATAAAAATTTAAATGTAATTAAGAGCACAATCACAACAATTATAAGTCAAGGGACCAAAATGCACTTGTTCTATTTTGTAGAGAATAAAGCAGAGAAGGAAGAAAACATTGAAACAAAGTCAAATCTTCTTCTTCCTTATCGTTGGCAGGCCAATGAAATTTTCTTCCTTAGTGCTGGTAGGTCCAATTTTTCTTCTTCCCCAACACCGACAACTTCAAGAACAATTTCTTCCCCTATCATCGACAACATTCTAGTCTTCTTCTCCCCAACCAGCAACTTCAACAACTATTTTTCTCCCCCCAACAGTCGATTAGCACCCACCTCTCAGCATCACCAATAACCCATTATGTTGCTCCGACCACCACCAACAGCTTGTAGCTCACCGTAGGCGAAAAACAACAAGCCTTCCTTGACATTGACAGTTGCACCATCCTTTCATCGTAGTGACATCAACATCAACAAAGTGTTCCTCCTCTTCTTACAGACACCACCACCTACGGAACAGGCTCAACCTCCTCTACATGGCGGCAATGATAGGTTCACCATTCTACTTCCTTCTTCTCCCCTCCTTACACTATTCACCATATGAACAATGGCCAATGGCATGCTAGACACATGTGAATAGTGGCTAATAGCCAGGCTCGACGCAGTGTCCAGCCCAATTGAAAATAGTGGGTTGTTTCAGCCCATATGGGTTGGGCAATTAAGCCCTAAAATTATGGGCCATTTTGGCCCACCTGGGCTATGTAGCCCAGCCCCAAAATAATATGGTGTTTTGGACAATTTAGGTTGGCCCACCAACCTAAAATAATAATAATAAAAAAATAAAAATCTACATAAAAAACACAAAATTTTAAAAATATTTTGTTTTTGTGCATACAACCAAATTCAAAAAATTCCAAGCATGTATTTCACAAAACAAAAAATCTTTCCCATGTTTTGAAATACAAATAAGATATAGTAACCAATTTATGATTATCCACTAAAGCTTTACTAAAATATCAAAAATCTTTCAACAATCATATTTTTTTTTTAGTTGAAACTTTAATTTTTGGGGTATAAAATTAAATTATAAAGTACACTCATAAATATTAAAGTACAATAAATGCAGTGTTAAAATTGAAGCTCTAAAATGGTTAGGTTTTCGACCCAATGAGGTAGAACCTCTCTCTAGAAATGAGATCTACTTCGAGACTTAGAAAAGAACAACAAATTAAATTTGATCTAGAAAGATAATCAGTCAACAATGTAGCTTATGTTAGGTAAGGTGCATTGGAGGTTATACGTCTTCCCCTTACATAACAAGTCCCCTTACTCAAACTTTTACAATTCATCAGGTTTTCTAGTTACCATAATATTAGTTGGCAACTCTTAAAAATTATAATTATAATTTTATGGTTATAAACGTATTTTTTCCGTGCACCTCATCCCCATCTCTAGGAATGGCAATGCATGAAGCAAAAAAAAAAAAAAATATGATCGTCGTGATAATCTTGTCCAAAATGATCAAACTAATTATGGTAAGATTGATAAACACTTTATCAAAGAAAAACTAAATGCCAAACTAATTGAAGAGTCTCACATTGAATTTAAAGACAAACTTATTGATATGCTTATCAAAGTAATGTCATGAACAATATTTATGCACCAACTTAAAGGAGACTAATGACAATTAATATGATTTTTACAAATAATGTATATCATTAACCATATTAATTATTTTTTATAATTATCTTCTTTCCTAGTTGGCTATTATAAATTGTCTATTTATACCTTTTATTTATATAAAAAAAGTAATAAAATGAAAACCTTTCCTTAAAACCCTATTATTCATTGTTGTTTTTCTAATGGGATTATTCTTTTCTATAATATCATTATTGTTTTAGTTTCATATATGAGTGGGAATCTCATATTGGTTAGGAATAAGAAGTTTGAGGTGTTGGTATAAGAATACAAAACCTATTAATCTAGTTCTTATCTATACAATCTTAGGTAAAGTTTTAGTGACTCCTCTACATAAATCTTAATTAAAGTAACAGGTAACATTTGACTATTTACCTTCTCATTAAATAGGTAATAAAAAATAAATTAAAAAATATTTCTTTTATTTTAAATTTCTTTGTAATGTTTCTAATACTTGTATATGAAATCTCAAACTGTTTTATTTGATTTTTACTACACCAATAGTTTAAATTTTAAGATATACATATTTTCTTCAATTGTCCTTGATAGGATTGATAATACATAAATAAAAAAAAGTAGTTGTTTTAGTTAACCTAAGCAAATAGAATTTTCCAACTATTTAGGATGCCTAAACAACTATAATTTTATCCTAACACTATCACCGACCTTAGTCTATCTAATCTTTCCATGACACACCTTTCTAAGTACTTTTTTAGGTTCCTAATTAAAAAGATTACATGTACAAAGGTTTATATATATATATATATATATATATATATATATATATAAATTTTTTCTATGCAGAGCATGAACCATCTTTTATTCTAATGATATTGACCATCACCAATATTTCCTTTAATGGTTTCATGCCAAAACAATAATAATATGAAACAACAACTACTAACAAAGAAAAAAAAATCAACAACTACCATGATTAGCTTTTCTCTATAAGAAAAGAACTAAATAACACTTACAAACACCATTTTTCTCTCTAATAGATTACAAATTCTACGACTAATGGTGAACATTAACTTCTCTAGCAATGATATTTCTCATTCTTCATGAGAAAAAATCAAGGAATTCGTATATAAAAACACTTATTCATCAATCAATATCCATGAAAAAGACTAAAGTTAGAGCCAATTCTTCATATAACTTTGCCATATAAAGCCAACCATTCTCATAGTTCTACACTAGGCATCTTTAGGCCATACAATCACTTATATATTATAGATATGCATACCCTTCAACCTTAATATAGTTCTCTCTTTCTATATTGTTGACTCAAACATCAATGAGTCACTTCTTCATAGAACTTGTTTTTTAGATAAACATCTAGCCTTTAGGTAAAGCTTGGGTGCAAGCTATCAACTAGAGACTCCTTTAGTCATATCAACATCCCAAGATATAGCCATAGAAATACCTATTTTTATATATTTTTTTCTTATATTATTAGTAACAACATTTATGGAAAACTAATCAAAAAGTATAGTTCATTCCCTTTTACTCACCATAGTTTTCATGGCCGATGAAACTCCAAGACATGAGAGAATAACCAATTTATGCATTACATGAACTTTCTATTTAGATATATAACAAGAGAATAATTAATGTATGCGCCATAAGAATTTTTTTCCTTTTAAATCTCCAACAACTCACTTATTAGATGCAGATTCTTAACAATGTTGTTTTAGTTATACAAGTATACCTTTATAGTTTTTCATTCCATTAATAGGAAATATAACTCATTGCTCAATTATATGTATTAGATGCACAGAGACAACTCTAATCTCATGAAATAGTAAAGCGAAACAACATATAAAACATGAATGATACTTTAACTCTATAAGAATCACTCTCACAATGAAGAGCACTCATCTACAAGTCCAAGCCATATGCATGACTATCTCCATCAATATTTCTCCATATAAAAAAAATTGATGCAAGACACGTTCCATGATTGTATGACCATCTAAGAATGAACAACATTCTTATTAGCTGGAAACTCTTTACTTATTATCAAGTCTTGTACACTTAGATCTCTATATAATGTATCTATATAGAGATTAACTTGGAAAACTTTGATGATCATTAGATTATAAATAACACATCCAAAATGTCATAATCATGCTAAACCCTGTGATATAAAAAAGTGATGTCATATGCAAAATTTTCACTAAAAGTTCTCATTGATATGCCAGGGTATGGTATCGTACCATTGATCCTAGTTCTACCCTTGATTTTCATGATTTATGTGTTAAGCTTATCTATTATTTTATTATCATTATTTCATCTAAAAACAGTATGATTGAGCTCTTTGCCATAACCTAATGAAAAGATGAAAACACTAAAGGATACCTCCAAAGATTTAATGATGAAATGATTACTCGAACCTATTATCATTGAGGCTTTAATTATTGGAGTGAGTCTACAAATACCTGTTATGAGAATGCTTTCAAGGGACATATTTGTGATCATATTACCTTTCTTAAGCTCCTAACAACATTTATGATCAACCTCAATACTAAGGTGCTAGTTATTATAATAAAGAAGAGCGTATTCAATAACATCCTAATGAAAATGAAAATATATATGGCACTAAAGAGTGTTATGCACTAAAAGGAAATAAAAATTGATTATCAAAGGCTACGTCCAATAATTTATGAAGAAGGAGATCGAACCTCAACAAGTAGGGAGAAATCCACATGATGCGCAACTTAAAATTAGATATTTTTTAGATATTATATCCCTATTATTTTCTTAAAACTTTTGAATAAAAGCAAAAATGTTTCCTCCCTCCGATATCTCCAATGGAAATCTAGATAAAAACTTCATGTCTCAATTAAAATCTTCTAGGTCTCCAACACTATACCTGGACTGACTAATCTGGTCTTGATATACCCTTCTATGCATTTTTTTTTGGTTCATAGGAGTTATGCACATAAAATCTTCATGCACACATTATTTTCTACGTACATGGAACTTTTTCTATGCAAAACATGCATCATCTTTTATGCTAATGGCAGTAACCATCACTAAAATTTTAGCCGGTGATGGCATAGTACATCAAAGATGGTATGACAGAACAACCAACAACCACCATGGCTAGCCAATGTTTTTTTTTTTTTTGGTTATAGGAAAAGCATTTGATATCACTGAAAAGCAAAAAAAAATTCTTTAATGGATTACCATCTTCACAACCAACTGGGAGAACCAACTTCTTCACTAATGGCATGCCTTATTCTCCATGAAGAAAGTTTAAGACTCAGTCACTAGTCATAAAAAAAAGCCAGAGTTACAGCCAAGTCTCCATAAACCTCGCCATACAAAGCCAACAATTCTCATAGTTTTATGCAAAGCAACTCCCCAGGTTGCAAATACGCTTTCCCTTCATCTTTATGATACGTTTTTGTTTATATATTATCTCTATATTTATATTATTGACTTAAATATCAAGAGAGTCCCTTTATTTCTAAAAGGACTTGTTTTCCAGTTGATCATCTTGCCACCGAGTACAACCTTTCAACTAGAAATCAGCCCAGTTATACCAATATCCTCAGATGCGGCCATGAAACTACCTATTTTTATCGGAAATGTTTTCAAGACCTCAAATCTAAACCCTTTTTAGGTGGACGCGAGATGCGTAGAGAATTTTGGTGCAAACAAGGTTTAGCTACCCATCATTTCGCTCTTGATCTCTGGATTGTCATTGAAGAGAAGCGACAACAGAGTTGACACGGTAATTAACAGCAATGATATATACCATAATCATTCATAAAAGTTACTTCAATATTGATATATAATAATTAAAAAAAAAAGGCGTCAGCTTCATTTTTGTCTATCTTCAATCGCAAATCCACGTACATGTATGCTTGCAAATATTTCATTGTTTTCTCATATTAGTTTTGCAGTGGGGTCCAGCCTATCAAAAGAAATCTTTGGCATGATTTGAAGGGGTTGAAATTAGTTATTTTCGTGGGCTAAATTAAGTCAACACAATTTTCTTGCAATTTCGTTCAGCTTTCCTAGTCGTGATTAGGTGACCCACGAGAATTGCTCTGCGCAAGTTACTCTTGCAACCGGTAATATCAGTCCCCACCTTCCTGGCAAACAATTTGGTCTTGAGCTCATAGATTGCTCTCGTCAGCTATCTACGAAAAATCAAAATAGATCAGGGAAGACAAATAAAGGTTACAGTGTAAAAAATACGTGCCCTGATCCTGGCATGGCGTGTAAAAAATCAAAATAGACAGGACATGAACGTGGACACGAGGCCAATTAGAAGATCGCCAAGGAGTTTATGTTCTAGATGTGTTTGGTTAGAAACCCATCGAAGCAAGGAAATCAGTTTGTTCAGCGTACTCTCAAAAGGAAAGAAAAAGAGCGCCTGACATCACACAACCTTCTGTTGAAATTATATAGTCCACTAGACAGGGAGCCTTGGTTGAAGGTCCGAAATCCAAGATTTTGTGTTTAAGAGTATATGACAGTTTACTAACTAATTATGGTGGAAAATAGGGTTTACAGCTGATGAGTAAGGAAAAAGACAACGCTTGTTTAATGGGAAAAACGGTCACTCTCAGCCGTTGGCAATTGATATTGACACTGAATTAAGCTGACAAATTAAACAAGAGTTTAGGTTTGAAAGGATCTAGCTTAAAGAAATCGGGAGCACCATTCTTCTGCAAATAAGAGCCAAAGTTCAATCCAATTTCAAAAGTACCCTGGATCTAGATGGCCACCATGACTTGGCTTATCTAAGCCACATAGGAAGCATTGCCCCAAAGATTTTGTAAAACCTTCATGCTTCTCCTACCATTTTGATCCCAAAATACTACATCGATTTACATGTTATAACAGAAACATTTATAACTAGCATATGAATCAAATGCATATTGCAGGAGGAGTTCGAATTCAAGGTAAACGGCTGGTCTTCATGCCAAATAAATATCGCTAATGTACCAGCGATTTGCCAAGACCCCTCTAAAAAATGAGTTTAATTTATCTCTCTATGAAAGTACAAATGATTGAGATGAAGTAACGAAATCAATTCCTTGCCCTTATGGATTGAAGAAATACTACCTCTAAAAAGTCATCTAGCTAGCATGCTTATGTGAAGATTAGAGGAGAAATGAAGAAATTATGCAAAGAATAGAGAAGAAGAGGTGATCTGAACTGAAAGAGAGAGAGAATGAGGGAAAGATTGAAAATTCAAATTTCTATTTCTTTTTACTGTTCTGTTATACACACAGTTCGTATATTTTATGCTTTATATTTATATACACAAGGAGAGCCTTACATATGCATACTCACACGTATACATACTATAATCTATCATCCCCCTCAATCTCTGGCTTGAAGAAACCAAGCATGAGATTGCGACAATAAGTATGAAATAATGGATAGCTTAAGCCTTTAGTAAAAATATCTATGAATTGCTCCTGAGAATAGACAAATTGAACAATGAATTGATTGTTGGCTACTCTTTCATTAACAAAGTAAACATCAATTTCTATATGCTTAGTCCTTTGATGATGAACAAGATTAAAGGAAAATGCAATAGCTGAAAGATTATCACATAAAGCACATGGGGTTGTATGGTGGAAACACCAACAATTGTTTAATCCAATCAAGCTTAGTTGAGGTGGTAGAAAGAGCCTTGTACTCAATCTCAATTGAAGACCTTGAAATAATGTGTTGTTTCTTAGTTGACCAAGAGGCAAGATTGGATCCAAGAAAAATGACCAAACCAGTTGTGTATCTTTGATCATTGGGATCACTAGCCCAATCAGCATCATTATAAGCTGTGAGGTCCAAGGAACCCTTTGTATAACTAATCCCAAATTGTAGAGTACCTTTAAGGTATCTAAGTATCCTCTTAACTGCTGTAAAATGTTCAACCATAGGCTGTTGCATAAACTAACAAACCTAATGAACCGAGAAAGCAATATCAGGTCTGGTGAATATAAGATATTATAGAGCTCCCACAATACTTTGATATAATGATGGATTATCATAAGGCACACCATCATCCTTCATCAATCTTTGATAGGGAAGACATGGAGTAGCACAAGGCTTGGCAACCAGCATATTTGTCTTAAGAAGAAGTTCCTGAATATATTGATATTGAGATAAGAACAAGCCAATAGTAGTATGAGTGATGTGAAAGCCTAAGAAATAGTGAAGTCTCCCTAAATCCTTAACTTCAAATCCAGCTCTAAGAGATTGTATAACCTCCCCAATGACACAAGGATCACTACCAGTAATGATAATATCATCGTCATACACTAGCAAATCAACAATACAAGTAACAAGTGTTTTGACAAATAATGAATAATCATAATAGGTATGATGAAACCCCAAGGTAGTTAAAAATGGTGTAAACTTGTCATTCCAAGCACGTGGTGCTTGTTTAAGACCATAAAGAGACTTGTGCAGTATACCGACCAACAAAGGGTGACTAGAATCAACAAAACCAAGTGGTTGTGCCATGAATACTTTCTCTTGTAAATTATCATGCAAAAATGAATTCTTAACATCAAATTATCTTAATAACCAACCAAAATGAGTAGCAAGGGCCAAAACAATCCTGATAGTGATAGGTTTAACCACAAGATTGAAGGTCTCCATAGTCAAGTTCAGGTTCTTGGCTGAACCCCTGTGCCACCAATCTGGATTTACAACGAGCAACATACCCATTAGAATGCTTCTTAAGCTTAAAAATCCATTTACACCTGACCAAATTCTTATAAGAAGGAAGAGAAACCAAGCTTCAAGTGTTCTTAGATTGAAGGGCATCAATTTCCTCTTGTATAGCTTGCATCCAAATTGATATTTTCATAACAGCCTTGTAACTAGAAGGCTTAAGAAGAGACACATCAGTAGGAGGGAAAGCAGTAGCAGAAACAAGGCAAACCTTTTTCATGACAATACCAGTCTTGTTACGAGTTTACATTGGAGGGAAATTCATATACGGAATGTGCAACACAACTAAGATTGTCTCAGGATGAAAAATTCAATAGATACACATCTTGCATTGATTGACTTTTAGAGTTGGATGGATTCAAGATCCATAATATGAGAAGTTGAATGCAAAGGGGAAGAAGTAAAGGACTTAGAAGACGACAGGACAAGGGAATCAAGAGTAGCATGAAGTGAGGTCCGAGGAGACATCACAACAATATTATTATTTTCTATAATAGGCATGAATAGAGAGGCAACAACTGAAGAGGAGGACTTAGGATGAGATGCTAAGGTGGCATAGGGAAACACATGTTCATTGAATAGAACATGTTGTGAAATATATGTACGCTTTCTTATAGCATCAAAACAAACATTTCCTTTATACTAAGATGTATAACCTAAGAAGATACACATTGTAGTCTTAGGTTATAACTTGTTGATATTATAAGGTCGCAGTAATGGAAAACAAGCACAACCAAATATACACAAATGAGTAACAACTGCGACAATTTTAAATAAGATTTCATAAGGGTATTTGTGATGTAAAACTGGAGAAAGCATTCGATTTATTAGATATACGGTTCTATGGACAGCATAAGACCAAAAAATAAATGGCAATTTAATATGATATAGCAAAGTAATTGTTGTTTCAACTAAATGAGGATGCTTGCGTTCAACAAGGCCATTTTCTTCAAGAGTGTATGGATAGGATTTTTGATGTACAATTCCTTTAGTAGTGAGAAAGAGCTAAAATGATTTACTAATATACCCCCCACCCTTATCACTTTGAAGAATTTTAATAGCATATGAGAACTATGTATGAACATATTGATAGAAGACAATAAACACAGAACACATATCACTTTTATTCACAAATAGAAACAACCAACAATATCATGAATATTCATCAATAAATATCACATAATATCTATAGCAATCAATAGATAAATAAGGAAAAGGTCCCCTATAGATCGTTATAAACAATATAAAAAGGTATTAAAGATTAATTAGAACTGAAATGGAAGGGAATTTTTGTAAACTTACCCTGAAGACAACTATGACACATGGAAAAAGCAAAATCAATAGGACAATTAACATTTGCCTTGTGTAACATCAATGTAGCAATTTTATTGGTAGGATGCCCTAACTTGTTGTGCCAAGTAGAAGAGAGGACTAACTAACTGACCCAAATATGATCGAGGCTGAATGGACAAACAAGAAATGGACTTAGAAACAAATGGTAAGGGATAAAGTCTATTACTATAGCACCCTTTATAGATTATCCTCTTTTTGACCTTGTCCTAAATCCAAAAATAGAAGGCATCAAAGATTAATCGAGAACCATTATCTAAACACAGATGATGCACTGAAAGAAGATTTGTGTCAATTATAGAACATATAACACTGACTTCAGTTTAATAAGAGCAAAAATTATGGGAATAACAGAATTCTCAACATGTGACATCAACAATCTTCACCATTAGTTGTTTGCACTGTATCATTGGTAGCATAAGGAGCTGTTAAAGATAGATTGTTCAGATCAGAGGTCATGTGGTTTGTAGCCCTAGAGTCAGTAAGCCACACTTGAAAAGAAGACTGAGATGGATGTAATATTGTATTCATATCTTGTATGGCATGTGGTGGAGTGGAGTGAGCTTGAACTAAAGGATAATTGGTAGACCCAATAAAAATTGGTCCACTATCATTATAGAAGCAATACCATGTGGTATGATTTGTTCTACCATAGATATTGCATTTGCTTCTCTCATCCTGTATGAATTCACACATAGGAGCAGTATGACCTTCACGATTTCATAGTTAGCATACTTGTACAGTTGGGATAAATGATTGAGAAGGAGAGGAACCAAAAACACCAGGGGTCATATGTTGCATATTATATGATTTGACATGATATTAAGGTCTATGATGAAGGGTTCACAATCCTTGATTATTTTCACAATTCTCTCCTTAGTAAGTAATTGAGTGCAAAACTCTTTTAACATACTAACACTCTCTCTGCCTCCAATTACACACTAAAAAGTACTATATTCTGATGGAAGGCCATTCATTGCTAGAATTACAATGTCTTCATCATCAAAGTGTACTTCTGCAACAATTAAATAGTCTCTAGCTTCTTTAATCTTAAGAAGATATTGACTAATCGTATCAGCTCTTTTCCTAATATTCTGTAAATTTGACTTCATTTGAAAAATATTGATTTTAGATACCATGGAAAATTGCTCAATCAATTGAATCCATAGGTCTCTAGAACTAACACTGTCAATTGCACATGACATAGTAATTGGAGACAATGTAGCAGTAATTGATTGCATAAGTGCTCTATCATGCATTTTCCATATTAATATATCATCACATTCAACCGAAAAAGAAGAAGAAGGAGAGGTATGTGTACCATATTCATCCACTATAACAGATGATGAGCAAAGCTGAGTTCTATCCACAAACCCAATGATTCCATTGCTCTTCAGTAGCAATCGCATTTGAAAATGTCATTTCAAATAGATTGTGTCGTCAAGCTTCACATTCACTGAGATGAAGATTGTTGAAATTAGAGTTGTAATTGGAGATTGCAAAATCTAGAGTTGTAACCATAACTTTAGAATTAACAAAATCACAAATATCTTTGATCAAACACCTGAGAAGCTCAGTGACGCTATAGTGACAGATTTGAAAGAATAATTATGGAAGTAGAGGATTTGAATTGTTGAATTAAGAAAAGAGATTACAAAAACAGAGGATTTGAATTGTTGAATTAAGAAAAGAGATTACAAAAGAAGAGGATTTGAATTGTCTGCATGAGCATTTCTAGCTTTGATACCATGTGAAGATTAGAAAAGAAATGAAAAAATTATGCAAAGAAAAGAGCAGAAGAGTTGATCTGAACTGAAACAGAGAGAGAGTGTGAGAAGGAAAGATTGAAAATTCAAATTTCTTTTTCTTTTTATTTTTCTATTACACACACACTTCATATGCTTTATATTTTTATACAAAGGGAAAGCTTTACATATGCATACTCACACCTATCTATACTCTATCAGCTTCAACTGTATATTAGCATTCATTAAATTTAATGTAGATAGTCCAAATTTAAATTAGTGACTTGTGCTCCTTGTTGTATGTACGTAATCATTTGCTATAGTAGTGGCATTTCATATTGAGAAGTAAGATTCCTATACAAAGAGAATTATCTATAAAGCTAAAAGATTTCATGGTTTTAAACAGTGTTTTACACTGTTCATCTATACTCAAAAGCACTATGGACTTGAATAGTGAAATTACATGATAATATAGGTATTATTTATATACTAAGACAAAATAATGAGGTTGCTTGGTGTATGGGTGCTAACGAAGGTGAGAGTTCGAATGTCACAATCAACAAAAATAATCACTGTTCATTACTATTACAGAAGGGGCTTTTCATTTTCTTTCTAACCAGACTTCTTTTATTTGTTTTTTTTATAACGGGGGTATCTGTGATAGCTTACATGCACTACGACTAACCTTCGGATCTATTTTTTTAATTTTTTTTCCTTTTTTTCCCACTTATATATATATATATATATATATATATATATATATATATTACTGGTTGAAAACTGCTTTCCCCTTGCCTTTTTTTGTCTTGTAACTGGATTTTTTTTTTTTGGGTAGGTTAAGTGCACCACGACTAATCTTTGGACCTATTTGATATATATATATATATATATATATATATTATAACTAGGGTGTTCGGATCAGTTTAAACGAACCATGATTTTTTTTCTCATTACTGGTTGAAAACTGCTTTCCCCTTGCCTTTTTTTGTCTTGTAACTGGCTTCTTTTTTTGTTTTTTTATAACCAGGTGTCCGGGGTAGGTTAAGCACACCACGACTAATCTCTAGACCTATTTTTTTGAAAAAATTATTTTCCTTTTTTTTTTCACTTATACATGTTTTTTTATAACCAGGGTATCAGGTCACTTACGCTTACATTCAAGTAGGAATTAACAGTGAAAATCACGGTAATAAATAGTAAAAGATGCTTTTCCTTTGCACTTTTTTTTTAGTCTAATAACTAGTTGTCCGAAACAGTTTACTCACATCACAACTAATCTCCTCACCTATTTTTTTTTAGTAATGAACAGTAATGATTTTCACTGTTCATTACTCTTACAAAACAGGCTTTCTGTTTTTTTTTATTTATTTAAACAAGACTTCTTCGTTATTTTTTGTAATCGGGATATCCGTCGCAGTTTACACGCACCACGACTAATCTCCGAACCCAATTTTTTTAACATTTTTTTTTCTTTTTTTTTCCATTGATACATTTTTCTTGGTTTTTTTATGATCGGGATGCCCGGATCAGTTTACGCGCAACATGATTTTTTTTAATGAACAGTGATTTCCACTGTTCACTATTGTTTCAAAAGGGACTTTCTATTTTTCTTTACCAGGCTTATTTTTTTTTATAATCGAGGTATCCATTGCAGCTTACGCGCATCATGACTAATCTCTAGACCCATTTTTTTACATTTTCTTTGCTTTTTTTTTTTTTGCCACTTATACATGTTTTTGTGTGTTTTATTTTATGACCGGCGTGTCTGGGTCAATTTACGAGCACCATGAATATTTTTCTCATTACTGTTTGAAAAGGTGTTTTCCCCTTACATTTTTTTTTTTAAATTGGGCTTCCTTTTTTTATAACCGGGGTTTTCGAGCTAGCTTACGTGCACCACGAATAATCTCTGGACCCACTTTTTTAAAACATTATTTTTTCCACTTATACATCTTGTTTGCTTTTTTATAATTGGGGTTTTAAAGGCAGCTTACGCGCACCATTATTTTTTTTTCCACGTATATATTCTTTTTATAATTAGAGTGTCTGGGCCAGCTTACGTGCACCACAAATAATCCAGGATCTATTTTTTTTACATTTTTTTTATTTTTTTTCCACTTATATAATTTTTTTATAACCGAGGTGTCCGGGCCAGCTTATACGCGCAACAATTATTATTATTAAGAAAAAAGCTAAAACAACTCACTTAAACATTGTGTACACACTCACAATACATTATGGATTACAACAATGTATTCACGATGTTGCCTCTTAGTGCATCTCAATCTTTGTCTTGGAATCAGGGGTATTTTTGAATTTTCCACGAGACCGGTTGGCATTACTAGATTGTTTGAGGGTAGTTTTGTATTCCCCCCATATTTTTGCACAATAAAATAGTTATAATATCCATGAATAGGACAAAAATTCACAGGAACCATTGGGGCATTAAGGTTATTGCACATATTTTTTAAAATAGCTAAATACAAATTTACCCCCTATATATATATATATAAATAACCTATTTATTATTTTCAACAAATGATAATTTACTATTATTATTCTAAAATATTTTTAATATAATAATACGAAGAATAAATCTTACCAAATAATAATAATAAAAAATTTAAACAACAATGACGGTGTCAACGATAGTATGACAGCTTTAATAATTGTGATAAAAATTCATTGGTCAATGTTATATTTGTGCAAAATAACTTTTGTGTCTTTTTTATATAATATTTCAAATCTCATATCACGAAAAAAAAATATATTAAACCATACATGGACAAGATAGGTAGAAAAATTATGCTAAATTGTCTAGAATAATAAATTAAAAAATTGCCCTGCATTTTGCCATAGTTGGCACAAAATTTTTTAACATGTAATAAAATTGTTAATGGTCCTAAATTTTTATATACATTATTTTTTTTGACTTTTTCCTTAAAAACTAGGAAAAACTAATTATATATTGTGATATTTTTTTTTCATATTAATGTCTTAAAATATATATAAAAAATTGAAATGAGTTTTCTTTAAAAATCTCACATTAATTTAATCTCAGTGTTCTAAAATTTTTTAATATAATAATATGAGGAAAAAATTTAAAAAAATCATCTTTGATAAATTTTAGCAATTGTATTTTTGCTATCTTTCAAATAAATTATTCAGCAAATAATTAAAACATGTCCAACAAACAAGTTGTATATTGCAAACGATAAATAATATATCTTTAGTCAATTTGATCAAATGCGGTTTTGCTATTTACCAATTAAATTATTACCAAAGTAGTTAAAACAAAATCATCAATCAAATTGTTTGCTACATAAAATAAATTACTTATTTATGCTACAATTCAATTATTGTAATTTTATTAATTGCTAATAAAAGAATTCATGAAACAAATAAAATATACACAACAATCATAGAATTATTTCGAATCTAATTGTACAATCTATCGTTAAATAATTATCAAAACCGTTTTAATATTAGCAATATTCAATCACTTTTAGGCAGAAAAAAAACTCATATCTAAAAGATTCTATCAAGTATAATTTTACTAATTAAATATTAAAATAATAAATTACATTACATATAAAATCAATTAATTTTTTATATAAAAAAAATTCAGGGGAAATTCGCTTCGACAAATGTCATCGAGGCAATTGATCGAAGCGTGTATAGAATGTCTTGTGTGTTACAAAAGGGAAAATTGGTGCAGATTAGGGGGGCGTTTGCTGCACCAACTTCTCTTCTAACGCTGCTACCCTCTTAGGCCAAAGGGGTCTCATCCTCCATTACTCTCTTTCTGATAATATATAATAATTATATTGTCTCTCGCACTGAAAGTCCCATTTCTTCTGCTATATTATTGCCAAATTTCCTTACATTTTATGAAACCTTTAGCTGTTTTAGTTTACCTGCTTTAATCCGAGGTGTTACACATAAGTAATCAGGTATCTATCATCATTGACCTTTAGTGTCTGTGGCTAGTTGAGTTCACGAATTAGAGAATTAGTTTTAAGAGTTTATTATATTCTTTTTAAAATCTTCAGTTCATTCCTCTTCTTTTTTTCATTTTTAAATTATCCCTTTTTAAATGGATTTATAATTTTTCCATCGTAGATAATGTTTGAGTATTTGATTACAAATGAATAAAATTTTATATAAAATAAATAAATTTAATTATTATGAAAAATCAAGGAGCAAGTTACATCATATATGAAAATTTTTAAATAACAACAACAGTTAAGAAGCATTAAAATTACATTGGCTATCAATAAACTAACCAATAATTTTTATATTTATTTTAAAAAAAAAGGAAGCATATGCTTTCCACAAAAAAAAACAAAGCTGGTCTCCGTTTGCCATTTCAGGAATTACGTGACCGGATCTATCAAAAGACAGTGTTAGAGTACTTGCATGAAAGTCATTTTGTAGACATGTGAGATTTTGATCTGCTTCTACTGCTGCAATCTAAGAACAGATTCCTCCATGCATCACGTGAAGCTTCTGCCGCACAGCATTTTTATTTTTCACGTAGTATTAACCGATCAGCAACGATTACTGGAAGCTTAGCTGAGCGTGTTGTGCATCCACAATGTCATCAGATTTTGAATTTCAAGGGAGATTCTGAAGACAAAAAAGGTTTTATTTTGATAGATTTAACTAGCTAGGGAAGAAGTGATTTTTCCCGAAGCAAGAAAAGTTACAGGCGAACAGTTTTTTTTTAAAAAAAAGAAAAAACACAGAGATATCTATTAGCAGGACGACAGTGAGGAAACCCTCAATTATAACAGACTCCCGAAAGTAATGAGCGAGACAAATTAATTAGTTAGAAAGGGTTCTACGAGATCACTATGATTGTTAATATACATATATATAAATTATCAATATATGTCAAAGTAATAATGCTGGTATCCCTTAGGTTCAATGGGTTCTACGGGCATCCAAATAATGTTGTCTAGATGTGGGATATGTCTCAATCTCAGCCAACCTAACAAAAAGAGTGAAATATTTTTTTTTTATTTAAATGATTAATGAGAAGAAGCAAGAGCAAAGATTGTGTATATATAGCAAGCCTTCGTTTTGGTGGGAGTAGAGGGAAGCGACCAAATTAGAGAAAAGTGGAGTTTAATAGCAAGATGGGGAGGTCTCCTTGTTGCGATGAGAGTGGCCTCAAAAAAGGACCATGGACTCCTGAAGAAGATCAAAAGCTCGTAGATTACATCGAAAAGCATGGTCACGGAAGTTGGAGAGCTCTCCCAAAGCTTGCAGGTCCAGATTTTAATACCTCTCTGTCTTTATCACACACAAATTAGTGGATGAATAGAAAATTAAAGAAAAAAGAAATGGGTATATATGATCATTTGTCTCTGTCTTTGCAGATCTTAATAGATGTGGCAAGAGCTGTAGGTTAAGGTGGACAAATTACTTGAGACCTGACATAAAGAGAGGCAAATTTTCTCAAGATGAAGAGCAAACAATTTTACATCTTCATTCAATTCTTGGAAACAAGTAATCGTACATATTATTGTTTTGCTGTTTTGAATTAACAATATGGACTTTTTGCTTAACTCTTTTAACTGCTTGGATCAATAATCACAACACTCGCATGGCTTTGATCTTTCATACCAGATGGTCAGCTATTGCTACCCATCTACCAGGCCGGACGGACAATGAAATTAAGAATTTCTGGAACACCCATTTGAAGAAGAAGCTGATTCAGATGGGTTTTGATCCAATGACCCACCAACCAAGAACTGACTTCTTTTCCAGCTTGCCTCATCTCATAGCCCTCGCTAACTTGAGAGACCTAATGGAGCATCGTCCAATAGAGGAACATGCAATGAGATTGCAGGAAGATGCGGTCCAGTTGGCTAAGCTTCAATATTTACAGTATCTTCTGCAATCAGCGGCAACAATCCACAACCCCAACTCCTACGGTCAAAATGGTGTTACAGACATGGAAGCTCTCAATCTGTTGAATTCAATTCCTCCCACAAAAGAAAACCTTTTATTAAATTCATCAGAACTGGAGAATCAGGCCTCGTATCACTTTGCAAATGCAACCTCTCAACTACTCCACCATCCAAGTGTATTGTCTCCATTGTCTGACCCACAAGTCCCTTTCAGTTATCAACCATCTTTGAATACTGAAATGGGCCAAGCTCCATTTCTAACTACAATGCTTAGCCAGGAAGGTAATAACCCATCTGATTCTTCATGGGTGCTTCCTTCTCCTTCTCCAGTTCTTGCAACTGCAACCGAGACTAACATAAGCAATCCAGGTGATGCTAGTAGCACAACTTCTTGCTATGGTGGAGGAACTTCTTCATATTGGCCTGAGCTTTTCTTTGAAGATTCTATTATGCATGATATTTCATAGTTATATTGTCTGATAAGAGGTTTGGACTTGTATCTCCATGTATTTTCTGATATTCTAGGCATCTCATCTCTTACGTATACAAGTCCATTTATAAGCTCATGTAGCACAAATATTCATGCATCTGCATGCAGTCATGTGTATACAGCTTAAGCACGTAGACAAGATTTTTATATATACGTATTATGCACATATCTATACATATAGCGTGCTTGAGATTATTTTTTCGCTTTTCAATTTAAGGGAGTGTTTCCATTTGACAGGAGTTGAAAAAAAAACAAGCTTTTTCCATCTCTCTTCAGTCTTCTCCTTAATTTTTTACTGAGATACTTTGTGATATTTTGTATATAATCATTCTGTGAGTTATATATCCTCCAATAATTACAAGAACAGTCAAGCTGGTATTGTTGGTAAATACGATGTATTGGATATTTGTGACAAGAAATTAAAATATATAAAGGCTTAAAACACGCAGAGCCATTGATAACCTTGAAATTGTGTTCTATATGTTCATATTCATTCTTCATAGCCAAAAAGAAAAAGGAAAAAGAAGAAGAAGGGTAAAATCCAATTAAGGAACCGCGAGTTCAAGACCATGACTGCAGTATCAATGGTTTGGAGTACGGTTAAATTATTTTTTAAAATATTTTTTTTGTTTATAAATATACTAAAATAAAGTTTTTAATATGTTTTAAAAATTATTTTTGATATTAATATATAAAAATAATTTTTTTTTAAAAAAAAAAAGAAGCAAGACCACGGCTGTCGATTATCAAGTAATCAAATTTAGCTCGAGGAATGAGGATGCCACATGGCTGTCAAAAGAGAATTTCTCCAATTAAATATTCACCATGGCACTGCATAATTGGGAGCAGGAGCATAGATTCTCTGTTTTGTATGTGACTATTTTCCAAAAAAGCATAGATTCTCTCTTAGATTCGGCATAATTTGGCAATCATGCTATGCTAATTATGGGAAAACCATTAGAAATTTGTTGGTGTCGGATTCATTCGTGCAGCCAATAATCACTTATAAAATGAAACTACTGTTTTCAGTCACACCCACTTAAGTTTACTGAGCTTTCCTTTTCTCTATTGATGCTAAAATTACAGTGGGGGTTTTATGAACCACACTACAATATTAGAGATAATCCTTTTCCTTTCATTCCTATGGTTTTCGTGTCATATAAACAGTTTGCAGTGTCTGCTTTACTGGACTGTAAAAGAGAGAAGTGGTTAAGGGTCTGTTTGGATAACGGGTTTGAGATGTCTATAAAAGTACTTTTCGAAACGTGTTTGAGCGAGGGGGGAACAAATGCTCAAGTATAACCCTAATTTATTCAAGTTGAATCAGTCAATGTTTTTCCTCATCCTTGCAAAAACATCCACAGGAGCCTGTAATTAGAAGAGCGGGCATGGAAAGAGAGCTCCCAAAAAACTACCTTGGAAGCCTGTGAAGACAGAAAATTTCCCTCCTAAAGGGGAAAAACAAAAGAACCCTAGACTAATCAGCTTAAAGCCACAGTAGGTAATAAGGGAAGCATTAGTACGTGATCAAACAAAAATATTAATCAACAAATAGGTGAGGTAGATTTGAATCCCAAAAAAATCCTGGGATTAAAGTAAAAAGAAATTCGTTAAGGTCCAAATTTGCTGGTTGAGTAGTTAGACTTAATTCCTTTTCCATCAAGAGATTGACCGCTACACCTTCACATTAAACTCCACTTATAATAACTTTACCTCGTACATGTCTTCATAGCGAAGCTAATGCCTGGTTACGATTACAAATGTCAATGGACTTGATCATATTACATGAGTAAGCTCGATTTAGGAAGTGTTTCATGAAAAAGTCACACGGATCATAATTGTCAAAGCAACGTAGAAATTAGAAACAGAACATGGTTTAGGTTTCTTCTCCTCCTCCCTTATATCGTATTTTAAGGATTGTTGTAAGTTTTCATCACCTAACCCTACCCTATTTGTTGGGCGCTCAAATTTTCTTATGTCATGGCTATAGACAACGTGATGGATGATTCATTGTAAGCCCATCTCATGATCTTAGACTATACAGTTGGTGGCAACGAAATGGAAATGATTGCCATGAGTGAAAACATCAAGAAAACGATGTTTCTTCTTTTGTTTGGGGGCACATATTCGACACTTAATCAAGTTTGTTATTTACCTTGATAATAAGTGATTTCGAGTGAATCTGTTATGTTATGATCAGATGATCTACTCTCGATAAATTATGTGGTGGATGGCTTAACAAATATATTCATAAATCGTTTAAACAATTTTAGGTCTAAAAAGAGATTTAGTTGTATCACATTAAAATAACAATTTAAAAATATTATAAATTTTTACAGGGGATTCTAGAGACTATTTTCTCTATAAAATCGACCATGTTATTACTACATGGACCACCACATAAATCTTGTTACATCTTCTCCACTGATTTTGGTAATTTTGTGATTTTTATATATTATTTCAAATTTTATAGTTGTTTCTCTTACATCCAATATATGCATTCGGTGTTTTTTGCTCTTTTAACTTTCGTATGAGCTCATTATTTTCATAGCTTCGTACAGGATGGTTGCTCGCTATTAATGCACAAAACTCTCTTCTTCTTCTTCTTTTGGGAAATGAATTTTGGAAAGGTTCCAACTGGCAGCAGGTTCTGTTTGGATCTATTTCTTTTTTATCAAAGGGGCCATCTGAGCCCAGAATGCAATGGCGTCTTCTACATTCCTCACGCATGGGCATTTTTATTGGGCCAGGTGCCTAAGAGAAAGTAAGAGAATTCAAGACCTAAGTTTATATATTCTACTCGTCAATGCTCTCGTATCCTATTGCGGACAACACCATATTTTTTTCGACTCAACAAAAAAAAATATTTTTTTTTTATTATAATATAAATTTAGATAAAATAATAAATATATACAGAATTCTTATTAAGATAAAAATGCAAAATATTTTTACAAAAAAAAAAAACAAAAAAAATCACTAAAATTATCATTATTATAGTGCAAACAATAAAATGATAAAATTATATGATCCAAAGAATAGATAAAAATAACAAAAAAAATAAAAACAAAGGGAAAAATAGAGCAATATTAATTTGAAAATGATCACAAACATAAATAAAAATTTCAGGACTAAACCAAATAAAAATAATCCCTAACAAAAAAATAAAATGACAAAAATTAACACAAAAACTAAAAGCGTAGATGCATAAATACAGATAAAAAATAAACATTGTTCAAGAATGACATAAAAAACAATGAAATTAATAGCAAATAAAAAATTTAAACAATAAAGACTGGAATGAAAAATAAAATATATAATTAATTCCAATCGAATAAAAAAATTGAAACAAATATAAACATTCAGATCGAAACAAATAAATATATTTTAAAAAAAATATTATGTAATTTTGTTAAAAAAATTAAAAGAATAAGGATTGAAATGAAAAGTAGTACACATGATAAATTTAATTTGGAGGACACAATCAAAATAAATTAAAATAAAATATATAATAAATTTTAATTGAAGGTTAAAATTGAAATAAATAAAACATTGGGACAAAAATAAATAAAAACATTTAAAACAAAATTATTGAGTAATGTTTTTATAAAATTAAAAGAATAAGGACCGAAATGAAAGATAGAATATATGACAAATTTCAAATGGAGGACCTAATCAAAAGCAATTAAAACCTACATACCAAAAGAATTAAAATAAACAAAAGCAAGCCTAAAATCAAAAAAATAAGAACCACATTGCAATCCAACATATAAAATTAGTTTCAATAAAAATGTCTAATTGCAACAAATCAAAAACTATATGGAAAAGCAGTGATAGAAGCGAAATCCAAAGCCCAAGGACCAAAAAAAACATTTCGCAAACCGTGAGGATCGAAGTGTATTTTCGGGCGGTAAGAGAGAGAAAATAGAGAAAAAACTTAATTTCGTCCATCGGAGCTTCCCTAGCCACCGGAACTAGACACGCATCGTATTGGAAGGAAGAATACATTTCAGTGCACCATATGACATAGTGGAAGCCTCCTGAATGGCGTGTGCGCCAGAAACACTACAGACGTGTTCGTCCAACGCGTCGTAGTGTTGGCAAGAGATAATATTAAAATAATACACAATTACCTATACATCCCTAGATCCGTTGATAACTATGAAAAAACCACCGTGAAAAATTCAAAAATACCCTTGAATATAGCACCTAGTTTCTGTCATTTTTTGCAGTTAATTTCATAGTTTTGCTATACATAAATTCAAAAATACCATTAATATCCCCTGAAAATTGCTAAATTACCCCAATTTGGTTTGCCTTCTCTTAACATTTTAGGGGGCTATTTTCATAGTTTTACTGTGCAACAAATCCAGAAATATCATCCATGTTATCTGAAAATTTCTAAAATACCCAGGTCCCGGGGATTAAAAATTTTCAGTCCTGGTGTAAAATGGAAATTTTACTGTTACAATGAATATTAACCTAAGTCTGTGTGAACAATAACACAATGAACAGAAAAAGAGGGATATATTTTTTCATAGTTAATTAGTCTATGGTTGCTATTATATTCAAGTATTTAGTTATATAATTTTTCAGATTATAATATGGTAGGTCATTAGAATTATGATGACTCATTATATAAAAAAAAATCATGCATTGAATTATTATGTAATTAAGAGTACTCATGCAAGGACTTAAATGTATTTGTCTATAATAACCACTAAATTTTAGATAAAAATAAAATATTGGAATTTTATATTTTTTTTAAAAAAATATTGAAATGAAATTTTATGGAAAAAAACCCCATATGATTAATAAAAATATATGTGACTAAACAAAAAAAAAATGCAATGTATCAACCTATATTTTACATTATATCACATCATATCAAACATGCTTTATTATCTTTGATAGCATACCAAACAAGATACAATGTGGAGTTGAATGGATTATAGCTCCCACTTGTAGAGGATATTTGTAGGTATGATAAAAGTTGTTTTTTTTAAGTATTTTTTTGTTTGAAAATACTTCAAAATAATAATTTTTATTTATTTTTTTAAAAATATTTTTAATATTAGCATATTAAGATTAATATAAAAAACTAAAAATAATTAATTTAAAATAAAAAATATTTTTTTTCAAAAACACTTTTAAAATGGAAAACAAATCAAATGTAAAAAGTTTTATATTCTTACCTCGACTAATTGTTAGTCAAGTATGAGTTATTTGTCAAGTTATATATTTAATCCATCGAAAAGCTCCCAAGTAATTCTTTTTATGCATATCAAAATAGTTTCAATCTCTAGGGAATCAAATATATAACAATTTGAGTTTTTAAATTTAAATACTTTCTTACCACAATATTATATTCTTAATCAATAAATAATCAAGAGTTCAAATTTTAAATTGTGAGTATATGCAAATTTTCATTGTCAATTCTTTTCTAAAAGTAGTGTATTAATGAGTTCATATAAATCTACTTTTATGATCTCAACCGCCATTTATACCTTCAATTGAATTAGTTATTTCACAGAGATAAATCATTAAGAAAAAGAAGGATAGATACCTAAAAAGAAATATTCTTTTAATTTTTTTTGGGTTATAAATTTGATATTTTTTTATCTTTCATTTGTAGTCTAATTCGTAAAAATAGGCTTGGAGAGTAACAACTTGTATATTAATAGTTACTCTTTAAGCACCTTAAAGTTTTTCTATTCAAGATTATGTATACAGTGTCGACTGGTCACTATCAGAATCAACAGTTTTCCCAATAGAAATATCCATCAGTAATTTCATGTAATTTCCATTGAAATTTTTTTTCTCAACCACCACAAAGACAAAAACTTATCGTTAGTAAAACCTTTGTTGAAAATTTATATTTCGTCAGTATTTTATGTTAGTGATTCCCTTTGTATATTTCATTAGTGATTTTGTCGATACATCAATGATTTCGTTGTTAATTCCATCTGTGTATTTTATCAGTGATAGTGGTAATTTAAGTAATTACTATCAAATTCTCTGAAAAAAACCGATACATATTTTCATTTGTAATTCTGCCACTAATATTTTACTTTATTTCAAAAACTGAAAAATAATTTTGATAAATTTTAATAATATGAAAATAAATTTAAAACCAAAATATATTTCAAACTAAATTAAATTAAATTGAAAATGAAATATACAAATCATCAAATTTTGAACATTCAAATACAATAAATCTAAAATAGAGGTGGTACTGAAGGAGGAGGTTGGTTGGAACTGTGAAACGTAAAAAAAGAATCACACAATATGATTGCATTTGTGTAACCATTTTGCGTAGTTTTATTGTCTCATCACACATTTTTGTTAGTTAAAGCTGCTTGAAACTCCAGAGTTTGCTTGAGCATTTGAATGACGTCCCAACTTTTGAAACACTATAGGTCATTTGCAAATTGTCGGCTATAGTGTTAGAGAGTCCTCTGAATAATCTTGCCTCAAACCACGCATCCGAATCAAAATCTAGATGGGTTGAAGGATTTTCCCATATTTCTCCTTTAACCATCTATTATATGTTTTCTATTATGTAAAAAATAAAAAAGAAATAGGAGAAAATCCAATGAAACAATAACTTAAGAAAAAAATACTTAAATACCATGAATTGATAAGCATGACATCCCTTAAACTATTGTTGCGCTTCTTTTTGGTGGTCTCTACTCTGCACATGCGTCTCAACAAAAAACTCTATTGATAATGGATCGCGTCCAAAAGTCATAACTTGTAGGGGAGAAATCAATTATAAATGTTAAGAAAAATAATTATAAACAAAAAAATGATGTAATTGATGTTGGTTCTGATTCTGCATACAAGAATTTAAGTGTCTTATGAAATGCTCGAATGTCATGTGCTCATTTTCATCAGCCCATATTGGCTCAAAGATTTATGGTGGCTTGAATTCCTTTTAGACTGTCATGTTCTTCGATTTTGAAAGTTCTCTTACTCGCACATATTTTTTTATGTTTGCTTTTTTCTGCACCTTGTACCACAAATCATATAACTTATACAATACAAATGAATTATTTATTAGTAAATAAAAATAAAATTATGGTATTTGAAAAGAAATGAGAATTAAAAAGATTGTTGATATTACCTATTTGCAACATGATTTTCACATCCTCTTCTTGCAACATCATCATTAGCATCCTAACCATTAAATTTTCCCTTGTAATAAAAATTTAGAAAATGAAAATTAATTGATAAAGTAAATAGATCAACATTATAAATAAAAAATATTCATACTAACCTTAAACATTGTAAATCATGCATTGACTCCTGCTCCCCGTTTGTTATTTTTGGAGATTTAGATCCATTGAAATAATAAAATCTCCATTGATGATTTAAAGGTCATTGTTATTGTTATCATTACCTTAATATTTGTAAACCTAAAATTTTATTCCCTAAATGAAATTATCTTGAAAAAACTTATTGAACAGATATAATCATGAAAAAAAACCTACATTGAAAGGTGATCCTTCTATTCGTTTCAATACTTGCAGGTAGTTAGATTTTGTTGTGAAGATATCCCCCCCCTCTCGACTTTGTGGTATCTCACTCCATGACCTCTCATCATGAGTCAATACATGTGCTTTAGGTGTTTGTTCGTCAGTGACACCTAAAAACTTGTGGTCCTCAGAATCACTACTATCAAATCTAGCACCGATCCTGTCTTGATGATGTATAATAAGTTTTCTCCTAATCGTCTACACAAGTTCAAATATATTAAAAATTAAATGGTTCATATATTCTTTAAAAAAAAAATAGCAGCATCTCCCTTATCTAAGAAACCATCCAAAATTTACAATCCTATAAATAAACATCATATATGCCACAAACCAATTGATTTTATTTATTGTTCTTCAATTTTTTTTTTTTACATAATTCAATTTCATCAAATATTTTTATTTCTATTTTAGTATTTTTTTTTAAATTACTCCTAAACTTTAAAAAAAATATTCTAAAATTACAAAAAAAAAACTATTCTAAAAACTTAGTAATTAATATTATTAACAAAAATAATTCAAATAATACCACAACAAACAATAACACCAAAAAATTGTAGTTCAATGATCAATCAATAATAGAAAAGTAAATTAAAAATATAATGCGAATAAAACACAAAAAAAAATCCATTAATAGCATAAAAATCATTAGTTAATAATGAATTAACACAAGAAAATATAATTAAAAATAATGCATTAATCCCACACCAAACCCATTAATAGCAAAAATAATTATAGAAAATTAATGTAATAACCTCAATAACATTAGAGCAAAAAGAAAAGAAAAAAGCTTAATATAAGAGATAAAAAAAAAGAAGAAATCTTACCTTAAATTTGAGGTAGTAAATCTAAAAGGAAAACAAAGAACAAGGAACAAGTCAAAATTAGAAAAACAATGTTAATTACTAAAAATAATTAAGAAAATAAGAAGAGAAAATATGAGAAGAGAAAGGAAGGCATGCCTATGACAAAACCAAATATTTAAAGAATAAATATTTTTGTTAGAGAGAGAATAAGAAAGATGAAGAAGATAATGATTAAATGAACATGCGTGTTGTTCATATAAACTATATTTATCAACATAATTACAAACAGATAATAAAATATTAATATTTTCAATTATGTTGTTAGTGATATCATTGGTGACGTAAATTAAAATTTTACAATTCTATGAAAAAATTATAATAAACCCTTCAAATATTACCGATTATATTTCATTTTATCGGTAATTTAATAGGTAAAAAACACTGATAAAATATTATGTTGGGAAATCCGTGTGTAATGTTTTAACTGAACAATTGTGATAAGAGTGGAATAGTTATGTTGCACACTTGAAAATACAGACATAATATTTTGTTAGTAAATTTGTGTGTAATGCTTCAGTTGAACAATTACAATGGAAGCAGAACAATTCTAGTGTACATTGGAAAATACTGACAAAATATTCCATTGGTGAATTTGTGTGCAATGTTTTAGTTGGACAATTGCAATGGGAGTGAGACAGTTCTAGTGCACATTGGAAAATACCGATAGAATATATGTCAGTAAATCCATGTGTAATGCTTCAAGTGATGGTAACTAGTTTGGTATGAATTTAGTTGTATTCTCCATCCATCCATTACAAATATCTAACGTAGTTGCACACACAAGGAAACAACATTAATATATTTCTTTCTCATAGAATAATAATTTTACATCATTGACATTACATTGAAAATTTATTCAAATTGTATTTTTCCTCTTCTATTGATTCGTCTTAATCCTCATCTTATTCTTTGATGTTGATTTCATCATTATCATCATTGTTAAAATGTGTATGTCCACTTGAGCTTAATAAATCATTTAACTCCTTGACATCAACATCAATAAAAATATTTTATTCGTAAAATATTACAACTACATTGTGGATCCTTTAATCCAGGCTCCAATGTTTATGTCCTTTTATCCTTTCCATATTCTTTAATATGAAAAACATATATATTGACGAAATACCCGTTGTAGCAATTAACTTTGAAGCACGTGGAAAATTGATGTTGTTGTTACTAAGCACTAAACACGTATCACTTAGGAAAGACAAGGTATCTCTAGCATTTCTTCCTAGTTTATAAACCTAGTTCACAAAGCGCAGACATAAATTAATGAAAAATATTAATGAAATTAATTATTCTAAAAGATGGAAATAATTACAAAGTATTAACATGCATTCTGAAGCACGTGGGAAATTGTTCATCTTGTAATCGAAAGATTTAGGATGCAGTCAACTGTTGGGACAATAAAAATAAACCATGTTATCACCACAGAATTTGACAATGTATCAATTTATGATACCTGTAAGAGAATAAATAATTATATTAGGTCTCAACTCGTCGTAGTAAAAAAAACACATAATTATATGCTTGCTTCAATTTTGTTTTTGACAAATATCTTTGGGTGATTGTATTTTTTTGGAATGGGTTGTCTAGGATAGGAGAATATTAAGAAGTTTCTACTCGAGGACACTTTCCCACCATCTTCATGCCTTGTAACATGGTTGATTCTATTTGTTAACTAAGGCTCGAAATACAATGAGATAAATTTTATGATTTCTTCAACAATATAAGCCTCACATCTCGAAGCCTTGACGTGCATTTTATTTTTAACTTTTCCATAAGATTGAACAAGTAAATTTATGGAATTAATTAAATATTTTAATTTATGCATTAAAAACAAAACAATGTTAATTTATAATATCTAAACTCTGAAATGGATACATTCATCTATATTAGATTAGCCCTTCAATTTTTTCCTTATACAATAAATGTATGGGTAAATGCTCCATTAAATAAAAATAATAATGAAGGAAATATTATCTTAAGTTTGCAAACTGATTGTAAGATATTCGTTTCAAGTTTCTCTAAGTATTGTGTTTGTAACTTGATGGAGCATATAATTCTAAAAAATGATTGATCTCCATGAGTACATCCCATATCATATTTAGTAATAAATCTTGATAAACTAATGGAATGAGTGTTTGCATAACATGTGAGAAGTCATGACTCTTTATTTCATACAATTTGCAATCCTTCAAATTCATCAACCTTGATATGTTTGACGCATGTCTATCAGAAAAATGCAAACTTTTAAGTTATATATACATTAGCAGCTATGAATTCTTGTCCAGGGAGAAACTACCTTTCAACTTCTTAACCCATGATACTTTATCAACAAACTTAATGTTTTTATAGTGACAAAACATTGTTATATCCATTCTAGCTTTGATGTTGTCTTTTGTCTTTCCTTTTATGTCCATAATCATGTTGAAAATGGTCTCAAACCTGTTATTTTATATGTGCATGACATCAAAGTTATGATAGAAAAGATTGGTCTTCCAATAAGAAAGCTCTTAAAAAATACTTTGTTTTACTCAATTATAGGTCAAACTAAAACTAGCAAACTTTTGCTTACAAGATTGAAAACCATACACAATGTTACCATACTCTAACACCATCTAAGCAGTTCTTCACTTGATGGTATTGATGATGCAATATCCCTTTTAACTCTTCCAATAAAAAAATCCATTTTGTTTTCAGCTATAC
Source organism: Salix dunnii (assembly GCA_015731905.1). Lineage (NCBI taxonomy): Eukaryota > Viridiplantae > Streptophyta > Magnoliopsida > Malpighiales > Salicaceae > Salix > Salix dunnii. The sequence goes on along the minus strand of CM027663.1, from coordinate 11,427,606 downwards.
TTGTGATCTGGTCGTAAAATCCATTGGTGACAATCAAAAATGATGTTTTGTCATCATTTATCAATGTGAATGCTTTGTTTTATCCATATAGTAGGGACATGTTAGTTTTTATGCATGCTTCACCTAGAATGCATTCTATATGCAGGAAAATCATAGATAATCCATATCGAAGTTGTATTCATTTGAAAATTATATTCTCTCAATACATCATAAATTAAAACCTTGAATGACCATAATTATTTCAACTCATCAATTAATGGTCAAAGACAAACATCAGTGTTATGGCCTAGACTATAAGGACCAGGTATGATCATTGATAAAAACATAAATTTTGACTTGATACACATCTCCAATGGCAAGTTATATACCGTGAGTATCACCAATCAACAAGAATAAGAAGTGGCAAATAAGCCAAATGGATTGAATTTGTTTGTACAAAAACTAAGATGTACGTTCCTTGCGTCCACTGAAAAATAAGTATACACATGGTTAAAGTGTTATAAGGTTTCACCATCTTAAAGGTGCACCATCACTCCATCAATTGCATTTAAAGAACAATGTCATATCATGTGCTAAGAAGTCTTTGCTGACATAAATAACCTCTGTAATGTTGGTGTGATTGGAAAGTATCTAAACTTTTTATGTGTGATATGAGATTGTCCCCTGTCAGTTCAATGTTTATAACTAGAATGCTCATATGTTCTACACTTGATCAACTTTGTATTTTCAAGGTAGTATAACATGCAGAAGTTGAGACACATATCAATTTTCTAGTATCCTAACTTGAGGGGTTTCATCATGGATTTGGTAGTATTAAAGTTCTTTTCCAGTCATTCTCTTAAGGTAAAATGTTTCTTGCGCATTCGATAATTCTATCATAATCGGTCTCACTCAACCTATAATTTAACTTGATGGTGAGCACCTATGAGACAGGTAAAAATTTACTATGATTTGTGCAACCATCCCATAATGGTTTATCATAGTCTTTTGAAAGATCAAAAGTTAGTCACGTCTACATTAGGTTCTTCATCTACGACTGGATATTCACCTACATCACTTTATTTTTTTCTCATCGCATCTACAACCATATTTCTATATGGATTACTATTGGCACCAAAAACTCCATGCATATTATTGGAACTAAAAGTTGACTCAACCATCCTTTCTACCATGATGTTGCGAGGAATAATTCTTTTTGTGTGCATACCAACACAAATATTCCTCCATGAACTCTTTTTGTAGAAGATACTTCATCACAACATCTAAATCGATAAACTTTTCCTTTTTACACCTTCTAGAAGAACATCTAATACCGCCTCCACTAATATTTCTTGGATTAGATATGATGTAGTTAATAAAACCTTGAACCCTATTGTAATAATCCAACTAATACAATCATTGGGGTGATTCAAGATACATTTATAAACGATCCTCAATTACTTAGATATCAAACCTATATACAGTAATCATGTATTAATTAGAAACATGAACTTAACCAAATATAATTTTACATCATCTAAATCAAACCCGAACATGTACACATCATAAATCTATACAATAAATTTATATGATAAAAAGCTATAAAACAAACAATAAACACCTAATCAAATCAATACACTTAAAAAATATGCAAAAAAACATTAACATATAAAATTAAATTTCAAAAAAAATATAGTAGATTTTCTTGCTTAAAGTGAAGAATCCAAAACAAAATTGAATTATAACACAAATATGTCTAAACTTGGTGTTGAAGTTGCTAGATTTGTTATGAGAGGTTGAAAAATGTTGAAATTAGAGGGAGAGTGTAACTAGAGGGTTGTAAAGAAAAAAAAAATATAGGAAGAAGAATGAGAAAGAGGGTCGATGAATGAATCATAAGTTAAAAAATTACCATCAGAATATGTTTATTGATGATTGCGTCGGTAAAATATGTCATGTAATCATACCAGAATATTTTTTAATTCCAATGTAATTTCACCTGAAAACTTATTGGTGTTGACCATTGGTATTTATCGACGGGTCACAAATTAAACAACTACTGATGGAATTACCATCATAATATGTTCATCGGTAATTACATTGGTAACATATGTCATGTCATCGTACTAGAATGTTTTTAAATCCCACTAATTTTGCTTGAAAATCCCTTAGTGTTTACTACTAATATTTATCAACAAAATAATTCTCACTATATTTCCATCAATATTTACAAATAAAAAATCCCCATAGGTAAAGACTTACCAAAACAATGATAAAACATTTCTATTGGTATTGTTCATAGCAAAATACCAACAGAAAAATTCATTGGTATTTTGATGTGAATTAGTTGGTTTTTTGATAGTGGGTTAGACATTTTATACTCAAATCAAATATTATAACATGATAGGTTTGGCAGGGGAACTAATATATGGTTTGAAATCCATTTTCATGTAAGATTTTTTTCCCACTAATCTATGCACAATCAAATGTTATTTGACTATAAATTATTTTTAATATTCACTACATTAACCAATCCCATAAAACTAATCTAAGCGTTGTTCAATGTCTTCGAGAATAAGAGTTTTTTTACTTTCCTTGCTTTTGAACGCCAACTTTCCTTGGAAAACCTTTAGAATCCTTTTTGTTCTCTCACTTTCTCCAAGTTTTTCGTAGTAATACTGAACAACTTTTTTCTTGACACGTTCAGTTGATTTTTATTTTCTTTTTGTATTAGGAAAAGTTATATACCCCCCCCCCACTCTTTTAATACCATCTATGGACCATCTTGACCCATCGATGGACCATCTTGACCCATCGATGTCTAGATATTATTTTAATATAACTATTGACTAGATTATACACATGCATAGAGATAAGTTGTTCCAAAAGAAAATTAATTTACATATTTGTAGACAAATTATGAATTTTATGTTTTAGATTGAGATATGATTCAATAAAATAATATTTAGGCTAAGGGGTTTTTCTAATATTATTATTAAACATGATTTAGCATGTTAAACTTGAAATCTCAGAACTTAACTATTTGTCTCGCCCAAATATCAAATTAAATTATGTAAAAGTTGTCTTGACATGAAATAGTTGACTTTATAGATTCAAAGTTGATCATGATGAACAATATAAATATGATTTTATTTTTTAAAACAAATCTAATTTTTTTTTAAATATTGAGATGATAACATATTGAATTAAACTAGGTTTCGCGGGTTAACTTATCAAACTTGCGATCTAGGTCATGAACTCAAATCAGTTTAGTAACCTTTTTTAAGACTATTTTATATTTAATTATATAATAACAAAATTTGATGCTCATAAAACTGAGCATCAATCCAATATCAAGATGTTTTTATGAGACCATAATAATCCCATTGAAAACAAATTGCTAACCAAAACCAAAAGAAAATTGGTTCATAGACTTTAATAGATTTAATAATTCTATTTTTAAAAAATATTTTTTATTGAATTATACTACAACAAAAATAGATGCTTGCAAAATTTAGCATCAACTTAATGTTAAGATGTTTGTTTGAGACCTCGATAACCCCAAAGAAATCAAAACAAGATAAGTTTTGAAATATAATTGAAAATAAATAAATTTTTGAAAGATAAAATTGAAAATAAAAACAATACAAAAGTCAAAGAAAAAGAAAAAAATAGGCCAAATGAGCTGGCCATGGTGGATTAATGTGCTTAGTCCTTTTAAAAAAAATCTAAGCTCATGGGCCTACTCTAAGTCCACATGTTATGATATTTTTATTTTTTTATAGGGTTTGTTTGCCCCTTTATTGTTTTTGGAAAAACAAAAATAGTAGATGATATGTCATTTTCCTACTTAGAATTAGAATTAGATTACTATAGTGCTAAAGGGTGTTTTTTTTTGCCTAAAAATCAATTCTTCAAACTATTATATCTAGTCTGTTTTGTTTTTAATTCACTTTCAGTACCACAATTTGTTTATGTAAACAAATTAAATTAAATTTCACCATTTATAACCTATGATTTATTTTTTATTAACTTAAATTTTTTTTTAAAAATACAATATCACCATTTGTATCAAACAATTTGCTTTTGATATCATAGTAGCAAGCACTTGTCATGTTTTTTCTTTCTTTTTAAAAATTATTATAATCTATGATATAACATTCATTTTATTTTCATAAATCTATTTAAAAAACTAATATATGGATTTTTTTTTTATGAAATCCAATGTATGACTTGCATTTAGAGTTTGGTTAGTTGATTGAAGCTCTCCTCGTTTTTTTTTGGAAAAACTATTTTATTTTTGTTATATCAATCCTGTCATTCAATATTAAATTAATTTAAGACGTATGCTCTAGTTTGTCTTTGCAAAGATTATCCAACAACTTTTGCATGTCAATCATAATGAAATAAGATGATCTAATGTGTTTTCTTCTTAATGTTAGATAAAACTATTGTTTAATATGCAACTAATTTTAAATTCATGGATAAAATGCTTTTATTTTTTTATTTTTTAAAGACTTGTTTTCTGTGTATGTTTTTGGTGGTCATAGTTGTTTATTGCCTCTGTTTTTTATGGGTTTTTTTTTTAAAAAAAATGAGATGGTTTACAACTTTTATTTTCTAAAAAATAAATTTATGCTCTTGGACTAGGCTAGAAGTTCCATGGGCCTAGGCTATGTTTTTAATGTCTAGGCCCACATGATTGTACTTTTTTATTTTGTATTTTTTTTTTAAATCATTGAATGCAATTGGGTCGGGTCAATTATAAATAGTAATTTGAGAAGTTAGTTTATGAAATATAAGGTATTTTTTTCCTATTAAATATTTTTTTATTTATTACTGTAAAACAAATATAGTCTCATCATTTGTTATTGATGATTTATTTATTATAACCTGAATTTAAAATAATACAATTTTATCTTTTAGCGTCAATGATTTATTACAGTATAAGCTAAAACAAATCGTCATTTTATTGTAGAAACACTGTTCACACACACACAAAACATTGTGTATTGGACATTTGATCCACTACTTCGCGCCTACATGAGCTTGGTGGTCTTTATATATATATATATATATATATATATATATATAGGAATGCTTTTTTTGGATTTGTAGAGTAGAAATATCAAATAAATGGCTGTGACCGAGTGGTTCTCTGCGCGTTGAATTTTTTCAACGCGCAGGAGTTCGAACCGCTCAGCACCAAAATTGATTTTGTAGCCGAGTGTTTTTATTTTTAGTCCATAGCAATTTACATGGTGATTTGGTTCAAAGAAAGTTTCTTTGAATGAAGTTATACAACTCAATTTTTCTAATATTATATTAATTATTATTTTAATATTTCTTTAATATTTCAATTTAGTTTGTTCTTTTATTTCTCAAGAGTTGTCCAATTAATCTTTTGATTTGGACGGTTTTTTCTTTTCTTTTTAATAACTGGTTGTTCTTTTATTCGAGAAAGTTTGAATTATTTTTTTTGTTTTTTTTTAAAACTGGGTTTTTTTTTTTTAAAAAAATGGTTTTTTTTTCAATAAATGATTGTTGTTGTTTTTTGACAAAAAAAAAGTTTTTATTTTAATAACTAAGGTGTACGAGCCAAGTTATGCGCACCACGACTAATCTCTAGATCCACTTTTTTTTGACATTTTTTCCTTGTTTTTTTCCCTTATACATTTTTTTATTACTGAGGTGTCCGGGTCAGCTTACGCGTACCATGATTTTTTCTTCCCAAGTATATATATTTTTTGTTCTAGGCCAACTTAGCGCGTCACGAATAATCCCTGGACTAACTTTTTTTAACATTTTTTTTTGTTTTTTCCCCCTTATATATTTTTTTATATATAATCAGGGTGTCTGGATCAGCTTACACGCACTGTAACTATTATTATTTTATATAATACATAAAGGACATTGCAATTCAAAAAAGTGTTTAATATATATATTTTAAGGCGCTAATATGAAATAAATAACAGAATATACAAGCATAAAATCAAAGGCGCTAATATGAAATAAATAACGAAATATAACACGCATAAAATCAATCAGTTTTCCACATAGATAGAAGCTTAGTGCAAGTGCGGGCAAGTTCGTTCACTATAAGCTAAAACAAAATGGGTATTTTTCACTGTTCATTGCAATGTTAACCCAAACTCATATACACTGTGGATTGGAATAGTAAACACTATATACTAAAATAAGTATTATTTGAATGATAGGATGAACAAGAAAATCATTTGGCTGAGTGGTTAAGTGTGGGCGCCAAATCACGGGAATAAGAGTTTAAATCTGTCCAGCTGCAAATATTTTTAAAACAGTAATGAACAGTGATTTCACTATTCATTATTGTTTAGAAAGGTTTTTCGTTTGTTTTTTTTTTTTTCAGACTTCTCTTTTGTTTTATTAAACAGGGTATCCGTGTCAGCTTACATAAGTCATGACGAATCTTCAGATCCATTTTTTTAACATTTTTTTTCTGTTTTTTTTTCCATCTATATATTTTTTTTCATGACCGAAGGGCCCGGGTTAGTTTACGCATACCACGATTTTTCTTCTAATTACTGTTTAAAAAGATACTTTCCCCTTACACTTTTTTTTTATAACCAGACTTCCTTTTTTGTGTTTTAACAGTAATTTTCACTATTTAAAAAGGTGTTTTATGTTTTTTTTTAAACGGGCTTTTTATTTGTTTTTTTAACTGAGGTATCCGTAGCAACTTATGCACACCACGACTAATCTCCAGATCCATTTTTTTTTTTTAACATTTTTCTTCCTTGTTTGTTTTCCCACTTACACATTTTTTTTCCATGGCTGGGGTGTCTGGGTTAGTTTACACGCATCACAATTTTTTTCTCATTACTATTTAAAAAGGTGCTTTCCCCTTGCATTTTTTTTTATGATTGGTTTCCTTTTTTGTATTCTTTTAGTAAACAAGGATATTTTTTAATTTTTTTTATAACCAGGGCCTCCAAGTCAGTTTTTTTTTTAACCGGGTTTTTTTTTTTGTTTTTTTTAACTAGGGTATCCATGATAACAAATTTCTAATAAATCATTTCATATTCTTAGCAAATTTTTTAACAAATTTTATAAAAAAAAATTAGCAATAGCAACATTCAATCATTTTTTGGTGGAAAAAAAATCGTTTTAACAGATTTTATCAATTATAATTTTACTAATCAAATATTAAAATAACAAAATATAGCATGTATAAAATTAATCAATTTTCTATATAGATAAAAAAACCGAGCATATCGCGTGGGCAAATTCACTAGTATTTTCTATATTGACTCTATGTGTCCGTCACTATTCTTTCTTTACTCTTTTTTAAATATATTATTTGACAAAAGAAAATATGACACGGTCATGTAATTTAATGAGAAATAATCCCTAGAATAAAATAATACATGCGCGCACGCGCATATATATATATATATATAAAATTTAGTGACTTGCATGACTTAGTTAACTCGAGGCCGTGTACTTCCCGAGAAAAGGGCCAGATCCAACTAGTCAGCAGACCCATCTCTCCCACACATGCTGTCACCATCTAAGATTCCATTGCGATCTCAGTTGAGATAAAAAGCGCGTTCGAGGAAGAATCAGATGCAAGGAAATAAAAAATGAAAACGTAAAGAAGGAAGCATGTCCCTTCTGAAATAAAACAAGAGAAGGGCATGCTCGTGTTTTCACCACTAATGACACTGCTACAGAAAACAATACGAGGAAGCAGGAACAGATGAGAAAAGATGAAGCCCTCTAGTCTCTTGTTGTGTACAATTTTTTCTACCCTGTCAAAGAGCAAGAGAGGGTTAGAGAAGGAGCTAGAGATGTGGGTGGGCTTTTGTTTTCTTGCATGGGATAAGAGAAAAATAAAATAAAAAAATCAAGAAAACAAAAGTTGTGGTTGGAAATTGCCTGCCAATTTGATGTATCCCCCACTCCTTTTAACCAATCCAACTCTCTCTCTCTCCTCTCCGACGAGGGACAAGGGCTCAATGGTTGCAACTAGACCCAAAAAAAATCATGAAATCTCAAGTACGCAAATGATTGACTCTATTGGTTGGACCAATGATCTGAATACTAACCAGAAATAAATAAATATATTAGATAAAACCCAGATCCTTGTAAAAAGTAAACTCAAGATGTTATACAAATCATAAATTATATACCATCACTCAAAATTTAACAACAATATTATTGGACAAATCCATTTTATAAGCAGAGAATTACTATCCATTAGTCCACCCTCAAAAATAAAAAATAAATAAAAGGCATAGAATTATTATTATCACCCAATAAATCTGGAACAGAATATAATAGGTAATAAGGAAAGACAAATGGAAGTAATCAAATACAAGATAAGTGCAAAATCTATCATCCACCCTCCAAAATCACATGAACTTTTCAATGCTTATGGTCTGAGTAAAACCCAGTAGCAGAAAGCATTGACTGCAATTTCTTCCTTGGTGACCTTCTAAAGAAAGAAAACTAGCAAAACAGGATAAGTTGTTGGATATGGCTAGCAAAGAGAGAAAGTGACCATTTTTGTGGTGTTTTGTTAGAGAGGAAGATGTCAGGTGGTGGGTGTAGTATAGTTTGGTTCAGGAGAGATCTAAGGGTAGAAGACAATCCTGCACTTGCAGCTGGTGTTAGAGCGGGTGCTGTTGTTGCTGTGTTTGTATGGGCACCTGAAGAGGAAGGCCATTATTATCCTGGTAGGGTCTCAAGGTGGTGGCTTAAACAAAGTTTGGCTCATCTGGACTCTTCTTTAAGGAGTCTTGGCACTTCTCTTGTTACTAAGAGATCAACTGATAGTGTTTCTACTCTTCTTGAGGTTGTCAAATCTACCGGTGCTACTCAGCTTTTCTTCAACCACTTATATGGTTGGTCTCTATTTATCTTTTTAGACTTCCTTTTGAATTATTACTTTTGTTGCATGGGATTTGATGATCATGTGGTTTGATGGACTCTCCCTAAAATAATATTCTCTTAGGAAATCCTTCTTGGGTTTTGATCTTTTTACCCTTTTTATTATTATTATTGCTGTTGTTGTTATTGTTTCCCTTTCCCTTTCTCTTTGTAATGTTTTCTAATATTTTTGGGATTTTGGATTGTTGTGTTGTAATTGATAAATAATTCCATGATTTTTGCTTGATGTTTTGTGAATTGGAATGGTGTCTTGTTATGGATTTATAGAAATTGTGATCTTACATTTCTTTTCTTGTTGGCTCATTGATTATTGAGTAATTGTTTCTATCGTGACATGAATTGTCATGAATGGGGGGCCACATATAACTATGTGATTCCACCGCTCACATTTTCTTTTCAGCAATTTGTTTATGATTTCTTCCTTGTTACTCCTATCTAGATCGATTATTTTCTATTTTAAATTTGCCACAATATGCTGTAATTCAAATCAAATAGTAGGAAAGGCCTTTGCTAATCTAGTTTTGTTGCAGCAAGTCTTTCTTAGTTTAGGTCTCTTGCATCCACTGCATTTAAGTTGCAATTTACTGCTTTTCATTCAAACATAAGGTGGCAATTCATCATTTGGTAATCTATTTTTCATTCCAACATAAGGTGGAAATCCCAGTGCATCAAGTGGCAGTTTACTGTTTTTCATCTCAACGTTGTGTCATTTCATCATTTTCTTCCAATTTATTGTTTTTCAGATCCCTTGTCACTGGTTAGGGATCACCGGGCAAAGGAGATTTTGACTGCTAAGGGTATTACTGTAAGATCTTTTAACGCGGATTTGCTTTATGAACCATGGGATGTTAATGATACCCAAGGCCGTCCATTCACAACCTTTGACACTTTCTGGGAAAGATGCCTCAGCATGCCTTTTGATCCAGAGGCTCCACTTCTCCCGCCTAAGAGGATTATTTCGGGTTTGTCTTCTTTCAATCTTTTCTTTTGAAAAATCAGTGCCCCATGTTTGTGTTTGTGTTTGTGATTTGAGAGTTACTTTTTGAAATAGATAACATTAAAACACTCATGCTAAATGCAAGAACTCATGCTAAATGTCTAGAGAAAGCAAAATATATTTTTGAAACTTCCAGAGCGTTCTAAAACTGGGGTTCTATCACCACACAAAAGGTAGGCATTTGCACAGTGCTTGCCACCTCAGTTTGTCTGTGATCATAAAGAAAATTTTGCAGCAGTGTGTTAATAGCAGAGCTGTTCAAAATCTTCAATTCTATTTTCTCTTTTCTAACTTCTTTGTATGTAATATTTGCAGCATCTTCTTCTACAGGATGATTCTTTAATTTTTGTTTTCTGGAGGGTAAATTTCATCATATCCAATCTTCTTTCACCTATTTACTGCACTCTTTCAGGTGATGTATCCAGATGCCCTTCAATCATGCTGGTATTTGAAGATGAATCAGAGAAAGGAAGCAATGCACTTCTTGCAAGAGCGTGGTCACCTGGATGGAGCAATGCTGATAGAGCTTTGACCACTTTCATTAACGGACCACTAACTGAGTACTCTAAGAATCGTAGGAAGGCTGATAGTGCTACAACCTCATTTCTCTCACCACACTTGCATTTTGGGGAAGTGAGTGTGAGAAAAGTCTTCCATCTTGTTCGCATAAAGCAGGTTCTGTGGGCAAATGAAGGTAACAAGGCCGGCGAAGAGAGTGTAAACTTGTTTATCAAGTCAATTGGTCTTAGGGAATATTCAAGATACTTGAGTTTCAACCATCCTTACAGTCATGAAAGGCCTCTTCTTGGGCACCTTAAGTTTTTCCCTTGGGTTGTGGATGAAGGCTATTTTAAGGCATGGAGACAAGGTAGAACAGGTTATCCATTAGTTGATGCTGGAATGAGAGAATTGTGGGCTGCTGGATGGCTGCATGATCGTATACGTGTGGTAGTTGCTAGTTTCTTTGTGAAGGTTCTACAACTTCCATGGAGATGGGGAATGAAGTATTTTTGGGATACTCTATTGGATGCAGATTTAGAGAGCGATGCTCTTGGGTGGCAATACATAACCGGCACTCTCCCAGATGGCCGTGAGTTTGATCGCATAGATAATCCACAGGTACGGTTGAAACATTGTAATTTTTTTATGCTACCTTTCTGTGTTACATGACTAGTTTATTGATTTATTTATTACAGTTTAGGTTATGCATGTCTCCCACAAAACTTTTCTTAAACTGGACTTGTTGGAAATGATGTCTCATTTAGTAAGTTTTCCACAGTTTGAGGGTTACAAATTTGATCCGAATGGAGAATATGTACGCCGGTGGCTTCCTGAACTAGCTAGGCTACCAACTGAATGGATACACCACCCATGGAATGCACCTGAATCTGTACTCCAAGCTGCTGGAATTGAGCTGGGATCAAATTACCCTCTCCCTATTGTAGGGATAGACGCAGCAAAGGTCAGGTTGGAGGAAGCACTTTCAGAAATGTGGCAGCAAGAAGCTGCTTCAAGAGCTGCAATTGAGAATGGAACTGAGGAAGGGCTTGGAGACTCCTCTGAATCAGCCCCAATTGCCTTCCCTGAAGACATACATATGGAGGAAAACCGTGAACCTGTGAGAAACAATCATCCTGCTACAAATCATCGCCATGAAGATCAGATGGTCCCAAGCATGACCTCTTCTTTTCTGAGAATTGAAGATGAAGCTTCTTCGGATGGACGCAATTATACAGGAGATGGCAGAGCAGAGGTACCGAGAGATGTAAATGTGAATCAAGAACCAAGAAGAGATGCTTTGAACCAGGGGTTTGTTCAATCTGTTCGTAATAACACTGCTTCGCCACCATTTACTGTCTTGAGAGGTCTGACAAATGTTGAAGACTCGACAGCAGAGTCTTCTTCGAGTAGTAGGAGAGAGAGGGATGGAGGTATAGTTCCAGTTTGGTCCCCTCCAACTTCTAGTTACTCAGAGCAGTTTGTTGGTGATGACAATGGAATTGGAGCAACTTCTTCGTACTTGCAGAGTCATCCACAATCTCACCAGATAATCAATTGGAGGCGGCTATCTCAAACTGGGTAAGCACTTTCTGAAGTATTTGGCAAGGATGAAAAATGCCTGGTACTTTTCTGAATCTTGTCACAGCTGATAGTTTTCCATTACTCAAGCAATGTGGAGGCTTCTTTTGCCAAATGATTTAATGTGGATGACCTGAAGAAATTAACCAAATAATCTCAATCAGTGAATTTACAGCTACTCTCAATGGATGACTTACTAACAAATATGTATCGACAGATATGTTGTGGTTAACGAGTGAATATAGTGGGTTTGGTATTGTAATGCAATATGTTTTTTGCTTGAAAATAATTTCTTGTTTGAATTTTTTTTTTTTTCATTTTTGACATCAGTAAATCAGAAAGCACTAAATTTGGAACTCATGGTGATCTGCTGAGATAAGCTGTTTTGATTGTTATCAACTCAGAACCTTTTCCCTCGTTTACAGGTAAATCAAATATTCATGGTGAGAAGGAAGCAGGGAGGTGGAGAATACAATGATGCCTAATCCTATGATTCAGTCTATTGATAAACCAAAGTGCCTGTATATTTTATCCACCATGTTCTCATCATTCTAATATGATCAGTGGTAGGACCTCCAACCTGTATGATACACAAATGATTCTGGCAGTCCATCTGCTATCCCGTTTTCTGTACTTTGTTGTACCATATACATAGATCTGCTGTATAGTATTTATAAGCGAAGGATGAGAGTGCTGGTAGGGGTATGTAGTTCTCTAATAAACCCAGGTTTGTGCTTTCTTGCTTGACTAGGAAGAAAAATTACTGTAATTCATCCCTGTATCCTTTCACTACCCTTGAAGATTTGATAATTCCTGAGCTCCTGCTGTGTTATGTTGTGAGATGTTGTCCAGCTTAGCTATTTGTATCGAAATAGTTGCCAGGAGAAGTATTTCAAAATATAGCTAGGATGAGGTGCTATACCCTGTTGGCTACTGGATAGTTGAACTTGAAACTAGTTTTCATTATATGATAGACTGGAGAAGCTAACAGGGCGCTAATTTTGGATTTTACAGGTTCACCGCTCTTGTATCGCCTAGTACTATTTTACATATAGTATATTTAACATTTATTTAATAAAATACTAAAAGACGATGAGTTACAACACTTGTGAAGAAATCTGTAAAATTAAGAAAGTTACAAAATTTGGAAAATAAGACGTTAAATGACAATAATGAATATGAATGTTTACCTTGAAATAAAATTAAATTTCATGTGAAAAAGTTCTTTTTGTATTTTTTTTTTAAAAGAGTGAATAAAATGTATAATAAGTCTGTCATAATACATTTGATCGACTTTCTTATACTTGTATTTTATTAATGTTTGAGGTTGTCACCAACAAGTTTAATGAACGAATAAAATAATATATTATTTTTATAGATAACTTTTCCAAATGTATCTAGGTTTTGTTTTTGTAAAATTAATATGAGGCTTATTATGTTTTTACTAGAGAAACAATTTCATAGTGACTAAGAAGATGGGTTCTGGAAACTAAATTCCTATCTTGAAACTATAAGCATTGCTCGTTGTAATTAATTATTGGAATTAACCTCACTTTACTCGGATAGGCTTCTCTCCTATAGACTGTTTTTTTTTTACACCTTTGACCAACCAAATACCTACACCAATTCTATAAATCATTTTTCTTTTTCAGAATTTTTTAAACGATAACATGACTAAGCATTTTAAGGGTTTTATGGTTATTTTGCTTCTTGTTTTTGCATTTATACAACCAGTATAGATTTAGTTTTTACCTTTCCATTTATGTATTTGTTAGTTATAGTTTGGATAACCTAGAATACCTTTGCAGGGATAAATCTTCTTTTTATGTCTACATTATCCATCATTTTATGTTACATGAGTCTCCATTTCCCCACACAGTAGCTTCAAGATCACTTGTTGGATATTAGTACTGACTCAAAGTAGGTTGAATATTTCCTTGGTCATGGAACCAAAGTCTAAGAGTGACGCTTGCAACTGTTGATCCGAGGACCTGAGCCAAAATGTATATGGTTACCTACACAGACAATACCATGTGATTTAGGTCAATTTTATACAGATCAACGTATTTGATAAGCCATGTCAGTCAGCAAGGCTTTTTAGGTCAAATTCCATATACATGTTGTGAAGCTGGACATGAACTGGATGTGAATTGCTAACTGCATGTGCCATGCAGGCAGAAAAGAGCTTAAGAAGATTATGCTAAAGTACTGGGTCACCTACAGAATTGGGTCATTTGCATTTGCGAACTTTTCATCATTTTTATTTCAGTTTGTTGTTTTTATTCTGTTAGAAATGCTTGGTGTTACATACATGATATATTCTGATTTTGCATGGGTTAATCTCAAATTATGAGTTACCAATTTTCCCTTTATTTCGATCTCATGTACATATTTTTGCTTATTTAAGAAGCCAAAAGTTATCAATAAAGACAATCAATTAGTAGCTAAATTGTACAGTACTTTCTCACCCGGAAAGAAACAAGCATTTATTAAGTACCGGATGGGACGTAACATTGGTATCAGAGCTAAGTTTATTGTTGGTTACTAGAGTCACTAATAAGGATCAAATTGAGCAGTTAAAGGATGGGCTACACCGAATGGAGCTAGGCATGGATGATAGATTGCGACATCTAGAAGAAACTCTTAACCATCTTTCTAATGTGTTACTTGTTAACCAAAAGCCTCCAAATCATGGCAACCAACATTGTGAAGGCCACGATGGGGGATGAATGGTTGTCTCTTCCAAGACAAGGAACCTTGAATTTCCTAGATTTTTAGAAGATGATCTAATAGAGTTGTTTAATTGTGTGAACCGGTTTTTTGAATTTTAGAATACTCCTAAGAACCAGAAGGTCTCTTTGGCCTCCTACAGCCTCCTACCACTTGGAAAGGGAAGCCAACCTGTAGTAGCAATGGATTCGTAGGATGATTGAAGAGGAGGGATGTGTCCTCTCATAGGCCAATTTTGAAGACGAACTCTAGACTCATTTCGGCTTTTTAGAGTGTGAAGATTTTGATGAAACCTTTTCAAGGATAAGGTAAGGGGGTTCACTGTGTGATTACCAATGAGAATTTGAGAGTTTAGGGAATCAAGTACGTAAATGGACACAGAAGGCTCTTATGGATACATTTATGGTTGGCTTAAAAACTAACATTTCAAAAAGTATATGTATGTTTATGCCTCAAACCATGAACGAAGTCATTGATTTAGCCCAGATGAAGGATGATCAACTTACCAGACAAAAGAGGTTTATCAGACCTATACCACCAATGAGAGCTACCCTATCCCCTTCTCATATCAATCAGGTCGCACCACTAGCCCCTACCAATCCTTTTGGTGCCTCACCTGGGAGGAAATATAATGGACTAAAGCTTAGAATTTATGTTTTAATTGCAATGATCATTTTACTATACGGCATAAATGTCAAGAGCCACAAATACTTATGTTGGAGGGTTACAATCAATAACACTCCTCTATGTGATAATGATAATGAAGAATAACCAACTCAAGAGAATTACAAGTAAACCACTAAACCAGAAATCACACTACATGTGTTAAGAGGGTGGATTGTGCCCAAGACTATATGAATAACAATCAGGATTGGTTCCCATGATGTCATCGCACTCATCAACAATGGATCAACTCATAACTTCATTAGCAAAAGGTTGGCCAATGGGATGTGATTACCAGTGGTACCAACCACAACTTTTACGATGCAGGTAGCTAATGATGAGAAATTAAAGTGTTAGTGGCATTTTAAAGAGGTAGAGGTGGATTACAAGATACTCATTTCTCTATAGCTCTTTATTCTCTTTCTCTTATAGAGTTAAATCTAGTCTTGGAAATCCAATGGCTTGAAGTGCTAAGTTTTATGTTTTGCAACTAGAAACATGTAACCAGGGAATTTATTTAGAAGAACAAGATTAGAAAGTTACAAGGGACTAATGATAAAGCCATTCAAATCACATTAATTAATGAATTATCCAAAAAGGCTCGTCAGAACCATGCTATTTTTGCAATATGTCTATAGGTCAGTGTTGCAGAGCCACACAAAACAATTCATCCAGACATGAAGAAAATCTTGCACCAGTTCTCAGAACTATTAAAGGAACCTACATGTCTACCAACCATCAGAGAAGTTGAGCATTGCATCTCCCTTAAGAAAGGAATCAAACCAATCATTGTTTGACCATACTGTTATGTGTACTATTAAAAGGAGGAAATTGAGAAAAAAGTCCATGAAATGTTAAACTCCAGCTGTATTTAACCAAGTACAAGCCCCTTTCCATCACATGTATTGTTAGTGAAGCAAAAGGATGGAACTTGGCATTTTTGCATAGATTACTAGGCATTTAATGATGTCACTATGAAGAATTACTTCCCTACTCCCACAGTTGATGATATGTTAGACGAGCTCTATAGTGCTTCATATTTCACCAAGCTAGATCTTAGAGCTGGGTACCATTAGGTATGAGTTAATCCTCTAGATATTCCAGAAACTTCTTTTTGTATTCATAACAGACATTTCAAATACTTGGTTATGTCATTTGGCTTATGTAATGCACCCTTTACATTTCAAGCTATCATGAACTATATATTTCGCCCTTATCTTAGAAAATTTATACTAGTTTTGTTCGATGACATATTAGTCTATAGTTTTACTTAGGACAAGTATATGATGGATTTAAAACATACTCTAGCGATATTAAAGGAACAACAATTCTTTCAAAACTAGCAAGAGTGTTTTTGGCCAAAAAGAACTAGAGTATTTAGGGCATTTTATCACCAATCATGGAGTGAAAATAGATGAAAACAAAATTACAGCAATGGTGGCATGGCCACGACCCACTAATATTTATGAGCTACGTGGGTTTTTATTGTGACAGGATATTACAGGAAGTTTATAAGAAATTATAGCATTGTGGCGCGAGCTCTCAACAATCTCCTAAAAAAAGGCCATTTTGGACAACATGAGGAAGTTGAAATTGCTTTTATGACGCTCAAATAAGCCATGACAACTACACCAACGCTAGTAATTCCCAACTTCAAAGATGTCTTCATTGTCGAAACTGATGCAAATCTTATGATAAAAGAAGAAAAGGAAACCATTTTACTAGTAATGCATAGAATGCAAGACAAAGACAATATGTGGTATCTAGACAATGAGCCAAAACCATATATGTGGAGACAAAAACAAGTTCATGGAGATTCATGAATCAGTTAGAGGAATGTCATCTTTAAGGATCATTCAAAAGTTGTCATCAAAGGAAAAATGGTAATTAGTATTGAAGTTAAGTTCAATAAGGAAGGGGTATGAGATTGGAAGGTAAATAATAGTGACATATATGATTTCTTATCGATTCTTGATGAAAATGAGAAAATATATGAAGATCATCAAGAGCTTATAGTTACACCTTTACAAACACCATGAGCTCAACATTTGTTTTCTTCTTCTAATGTAAGCTCAAGTGGTGGCACTCCACCAAGTCCACTAAAAAGATGAGAAGCCTAGGTGACTTAAATGAGGCAACTAATCCTATTGATGATGATGTAAAACTATATTGTTACCTTGATACATGTGATCATATAATGTTTTTAAAAAATAAAAGATGAAAAATAGAGAATTGTTATGGATGAGGAGATTGCATCAATTGAGAAGAATAACAAATAGAAATTGGGTTCCTAAGAAAAACAAAATGTTAAGTGGATCTACAAAGAAAAGAGAAGTAAAAAAGTACAAAGCAAAGTTAATGGAAAAAGGTTATAGTCAAAAACAAGGAATTAATTATGTTAAAGTTTTTGCTTTAATAGACAACATTAAAGATAAGCTATAAGAAATTGTAGACGTGCAAGCCCGAACCTTAATTTAATTTGAAAAGGTTGTGAATTTGATTGAAGGTTTAGAAATGTTGCTACCCAAATTTTGACCCACTTATTTTTATGTTTCGAAAAAAAAAAAGACAAAACATATAAAAAAGAGGAAAATCCAAAAATATCTTGTTACGGGGGCAAAATTGAACGAATTGAGAGTTTAATGGTCGATTGAGGGTTAAATCGCGAAAATCAGGAACCAAGGACCAGGATAAAAAGATCGCGCAAAGCTAAGGTTGATATCGAATTTTTTTTTATGGGATATAATTGCATAAAATCACAAGTTTAAAATCCAATTGGGTGCAATTAAAGAAATTATAAAGGACCAAATCATTTTTTTTTACCTTCTTAAAAATTTTGAAATCTGCATTAAAAAAATTGCACTATTCCGGCGTGCATTTTGCATGGAATTTCCAGGCGCATTGATCATGACAGATTGATCAAAATTCTTCCTATATCCATCGTGATTTTCTTCCCAATTTATATCCATCAAAATCGATTTCCTGATTCTCCTCCATCTCCTCCTGATTCTCCTCTAATTGATATCAATTCGCTGCATTAAACTGCATTAAACGTTGGGTCTTCTTTCTGCTATAAATAGCAGTACACGGTGAATGGGAATGAGAACAAAAAAAAAACAGGGGGAAGGAACGAAAGAACAGAGAAGGGATTAACATAAAAACACAGTGAAAGACGCAGAAAAATAGAGAAAATGGAAGAGCCATTTACACAAAAAATTTGAATCCATCTTTCCCCTGCTCTCCCCAGCATTTTTTCTCTCGTTACTCTGCCTCTCCCTCTCTAAAACCAGAGGCGTCGCTCGCTCTCTCTCCTTCTCGGTCAGCACTCCGGCCACTAGCTTAGGCCACCCAACTTCACCCTTATCACCACCGACCGCCTCCTATCCACTCCAGCAGCCCAGCAATGTGATGAAGTATAAATACAGTATAATCACCTTCCGACGTCAACTCCGGCCACCACGGGCCACCATTTCCGACGAGACAACGACCAGAAGAACCACCTCGATCGCCTCTACACAAAGGTACTAACAGTTTCTACTTTCGTCACACTCCAAAATTTCCCATGCTACTGTTCATGGTCTTCTCTTTTGCAGGGGAGTGAGTTAACTCACTCCCCCGTTCCCTATTCTGCATGCATTTGCATGCAGAATAGATGGGTGGGGTGGGCCCTGCCTAGGCCCAGCCTGGCCCCAAAGGGGTGGGCTGTTTGGCCCACCCGAGGCTGGCAGTCCAGCCCCAAATGATGGGCCTCTCGGCCCATCAGGGCTGGAAAGCCAGCCCCCTATAAAAATAAAATAAAATTTGGATAAAAAATATTTTAAAAAAAATAATAAAAAAAATATATTATTTTCTTGCATACGGCCAATACACTAGCACATTTTAAAAAAATCTTTTTTGTTTCAAAAAATATATTACCTTTGAATTTTAAGGGAAAAATGTATTTTTGCATGAATTTCATAAAAAAATCATTTCTTGTATTTTTGGATTTTATAACATGTTTGTAAAATCCAAAGGGTATTGGCCAATATTTCAAAAAATATAAAATCTTATTTTTTGGGGAATTTATTATTCACCGTCGGTATTTGGATAAATCAATCCTAAAGAGATTAATATCCAAAATATTCAACGGGAATGATATGCTATTATTCACTGTTGGTATTTGGGTAAATAAATCCTAAGGGGTTAATATCCAAAATATTCGACGGGAATGATACGCTATTATTCACTGTCGGTATTTGGATAAATAAATCCTAAAGGGGTTAATATCCAAAATATTCGGCGGGAATGATATGTTATTATTCACTGTCGGTGTTTGGATAATTAAATCCTAAGGGGTTAATATTCAAAATATTCGGCGGAGTAATATCCCATTTGCCATTTAATTAACATATGTTTTAAGTCATAACAAATCATAAGCAAACCAAACGTCAAGCAGCTTATCTTAGGTAGGGCGTACTAGGGTGCTAAAACCTTCCCTTTACGCAACCAGTCCCTTACCCTAGAATCTCTGAAAGACCAGTTTTAGGTTTCCTAGTAACCATAATACTAGGTGGCGACTCACTTTTTTCACGAAATAAATATTAGACCCCCGATATTGAATTCCCCGCGCACTGGGAAAAGTCGCCACGACGCCGCAAACCAAATCATTTTTTTTTTGGGTGCGACAAGAAACACAAATATAGTTTGAAAAAAAATAAAATTGATGTTAAGTACAATTAAATCTAATATATAATACATCAACAAGGATTCCTCTTTTAAGTAGAGTTTTATCTAACAGTGATATAAATCTAATAGATAATAATCTTAATATTATGAAGTTCTAATTGTATTAAAACTCTTATAAACTATAAATCCTATAGACGAAATTCTAGTTGATATTGAATTTCAACACTCCCCCTCAATATCAATTGTTATCATTCTTTTTTTTTCTTCACAATATCCTACCTTAATAACATTGATATTATTCCGGTTGTCCAGATTGATTACTTTGATCTCTAATATATTTACATTTGATTAAAAAATATTGATAGTGTTTGTATTCCACCATTAAAAAAATTGACGAAGATAGTTTAACAAGATTTATAATAGACTAGTTTATTATAATCCTTATTTAATTAGAATGTTATATTCCTAGTTAGATTATGATTTTCTTTTAGTAGTTTAATTCCTTGATTATGCAAGACGTATAAACAAACATATAATGAGAAGCATAATTAACAAATACAAAGAGATATAGAGAAGAACTAAGTAGAAGTATATTTTTGAGAAAACATTATTCCTCTCTTTCCGCCTGTTATTCCTTACATTTGTTTTTGTGTTTGCCCTTAAAAATTATTGATCACTTTATCCTTAAAAATTATTGATCACTTTATCCTTCTCTTCCAACAAACCCATCATACTAGCCACACAGCAGCAACCATGCATTAAAGCAAGCAAAGACTGAAAACACCTAGAGAAATCCTTATAGTTTGTGTTTGTTCTGAATCCAAAGCCAAGGTACTCTTAAGAAAAATGTTAGACGCTCCATAGTCACACTGTACCGCCTATCTATGAGTTCTTTCCTAGTCAGAACAAGATCCGGTGTTTATTTTGATGCGGGGTAATAAATAATAAGTTAATAAGCAAGAAAAGAATGAAAACTTAGAGAAAAAGAGAAGAAAAAGAATTGCTGATATGTAAAGTTTGTATTATTTTCATTAATTATTAAAAAACTGTAACAATTAGAAAAGTAGAATATAAAAATTAAAACTCTAACTAGAACAAGGGATTGGGCTTATAGCCCACTAAATAAAATAAATAACAATCATTAAATCAAACCCAAAAAATAACTAAAAGTTTCTATAAACTAAACCGAAAACATAAGTTAAAACCCAATTTTTCAATGGTTTAGGTTATCCTGTATCGTGTATAATCATACACATGCATGAATAATATTTTTAGTTCGGTGTCCCCATCATTCTTCCAACTCTCATATTCAAGACCTGGAAAAAACCCTATCCAGAAGATCTGCTCTGCTGTTCTGTTCCAGAGTGGGGATTGAACATATGAAACTAACCTCATATTCTTTCATCACAATACAACCCTCCAGGCTTCCACTTTTGGTACGAGGGAAAATGCATGGTTAGGTGCAAACGATAACTTTGCTTCGTCTGTCGGGACACAAAAACTCATCAAGTAATATAGGGCGAAAGCCATCAAGGAGAAACAAAAGGGTTAGATGAGTCTCCTACAAAAAGCATTCTTCAACGGGCTCGTTTTATGCCAAATGAAATCCAAGCTGTTACTTCTCCTATGGTTTATATTCGTATGTTGTTTAGTATGTTTGCTTTGCATGTTGAGGATCCTCGAGACAAATTCATATATAAAAGAAAAAAAATTAAAACTCTTAACAATATGGACTTGTCCACTTCTTTTAAAGCTAAAGTAAACTTATCTCGAAAATATATATATAGAAATCATATAACAAATCAGTTAAATATGGTGACTTGTTATTTTTTTATATATAAAATAAAATAAATAATATAAAAAATAAATAGGTCTTCGTATATTTCCTGGTTAATAAAAGGTTAACACATAAAGTAAGATATTTTATTATAAATATAAAAATTAACCAATAAAATAACATCAAGCGGCATCGATAAATTTCTTAAATGCTCATACAAATTTCAATAAATAGAAGCATTCACCCTAAAAAAATAAATTCCTTGAGATACAAAATTATATTCAATACAAGTTTTTCAAGCAAGGAAAATCTCTAAAAAACCTCTCAAGCTTTTTTTTAATCTATGATTGGAATCTTCAAAAAAACAGAGCTCTATTATATCAAGTCTAAATCTCTCATAAGAGTTTTTCAACAACACTTGAAAAACAAATAGAATATATTCATCAAAACATTAAATTACTGAATCTCACAATGCAATACAAGCTTAAATTCATGTGTTGCAAAGAACAAATCTCAGCTTGTTTTTAACCAAATCAAATTCAAAACAAGAATTAGATAATTATATTTTTTAAAACGAAATATTTTAATTAAAAACTGTACGTGATTATATATTTTAATAAAATCAAATATCTATAGAAATATTCTTGCTTAATTTTCAAGTGCTTAAAATTATCATTACATATACAACTCGTGGGACACATATTAAATACGCTACTCGCAAGTTGGAAATCCATCTTGCCACTCTTGCAAATGTGTTGGTTTTTAATCATGTTTTGAACTATAATGTTTTACAGATTATTTTATTTCACTGGAAGAAAAAAACCCAACAATTCTACTTTAAAGAGCAGTAATCCAATGTCGAAAGAAAGGGGTACTGATGATAGACCATCGTATGCACACTATCCGATGATGAGTGACAAAATCTGACACTAGAATACTAAGAAATTATCAGTGTCCTTGAATCCTTGTATCCATGCGTGGATGGCGACATAGCTTTCATTTTTACATGCTTGATAGGCCAGACTTTTTGGTGCCAAACTATGAAGCAGGCGAAATGGAGTCATGGGATGCTAAGACTGGAAATCGTGGCTTTTCTATCTCATAAAGCCTACAGATAGCTATGATTTATTTAGAATGTGGTCACTTAGTATCTCTTTGGGCAAAGAAAGCATCAAAACTACAGCATTTTATAGGGCACTCGAAGGCATTGGATTCTATTGTGGACAACTAAGTCAACCCTGTTTTCTACCAAAAAGAAAGTAAAAATTGATCCGAGAAACACCATGAAAATGCTCTACAATCGGAATGAAGCAGCTGGTAATCCCCCACTGGTCTATTAATGCCTGTGTTTTGTTAATGGACATTGCGTAAAAAAGAAAGGCGCTTGTGATTTATGTGCAGCCATTACTAAATCAACACAACATGACTTTCCAATGCCAATCACAAGATAATCGAATAAATGATGTGTGCCACTAACAATTCATTCTCTCAACTAATTCAGACTACACTTCGTGCAACTTAACTATATATTCTCTTTTCTATTGTTTGAAGCAGCATCCAGATGAAGAAAGTTCGGCGTTGATCCAGCTGGAATCACAATAATACGAAACTCACCCGGTTGATGCCAATTTTTGTCCGAATTTCATCGTTTAGGCCTCGAAATCGTCGTTTTTTTTTCTATTTTAGGAAAATTTTGTTTTAGCTATAACTTTTGATTTTCAAGTCCGAATCGACTTTCATCAATTTCGGCTTGCTCATGATTTATAGCCTTTTCAATTTCTACATTTATCTCAAATTTGCCATTATTGGTGATTTTATTAATTAGTGTCGTTTCCTTATCTAACATGGGGTAAACTAGGGCTTCTGCTTTAAATATAGCTATAAACATCTGGCCGAATTACCTTATGAATTATTAAGTAAAGTTTTAAACTTTTTCCGAGAGTTCCTCTAGCCTTAGATTTATTTATGAAATTCCAATGTTGGTCGTATTCGTTGTGTTTTCTGCTGCGTCATGTTAGTGTTAGAATTCGGAATACAAATAATCTTTTGTATATTGAAGTTGTCTTTTACTATTACATTGCAAGTTAATTTATAGACAAACTACAATACCAAAACAGCAAATACAAAGCCTAATTTCTCCCTACTTTACATAACTCCCACTTCGGGAAATTAACAACCACATTTATGTATTTTAACACTCCTGCTCATGTTGAAGCGTAGATATTTATCATGCCCAACTTGTCAATTGTGATATAGAACTCCCTTCCAGAAACTGCCTTTGTGAGAATATCGACCAGCTGATCTTCAGACCAAACAAACGAAACTTGTATGATTTTTTGATCAAGGTTTTCTTTGATGAAGTGTCTATTGACTTCAACGTGTTTGGTATGATCATGCTGACCAGATTATGGGCAATTTTGATAATTGCCTTATTGTCACAATGTAGTTCCATAATCAATTCTCGGGCCTTGTAATACATGTTTAACCCATAGTAATTCACCCACACCATGAGCCATACCTCAGTATTTTGCTTTTGTACTTGACCTTGCGACTACTATCTGTTTCTTACTTCTCCAAGTGATAAGGTTGCCTTCTACGAATGTAAAATATCCTGATGTTGTTCTATCAATCTGATTTTGTGTCCAATCAGAGTCTGTATACCCTCTAATATCTTGGACCTCCCTTTTTTAGAATAGAAGTCCTCTTTCTGGTGCACTTTTCAGACACCTTACGATCCAAAACACAGCTTCCACATGTTCTTCTTCTGGTGAATGCATGAATTGACTTACCACACTTACTACATAGGTGATATATGGCTGAGTATGTGATAAGTATATTAGTTTTCCAACTAGCCGTTGATAACATCTTTTATCCGTTGCCGTCTAATCTTTTGTTTGTCTCAATTTGTGATTCATTTCCATAGGTGTATCTACCGGTTTGCACGCAAGCATTCCAGTTTCTATCAAATAATCCAACACATATTTCTGATGTGATAAACATATCCCCGTTTTGGACCTTGATATCTCAATCCCTAAGAAATATTTCAGTTGTCTGAGATCTTTCATTTTGAATTTCGATGCCAGAAACTATTGAAGAGCCTTCTTTCTTCTTGATCATCCCCCCTTAAAACCATGCCATCCACATATATTATCAGTGTCGTTACCTTTCCTTCTTTGTGTTTTATAAACAAAGTATGATCTGAATTACTTTGCTTATAACCGAATTCTTTTATCGTGGATGAGAATCTTCCTACCATGTTCAGGGGGACTACTTCAAACCATATAATGCCTTTTTTAATTTACATATTTCAGTTCCACTTAAGGACCTGGTTTTAACTCCAGGTGGTAACTCCATGTAAACTTCTTCCTCAAGATCTCCATTAAGGAAAGCATTCTTTACATTGAATTACTATAAGGCCCAGTCTCGATTCACTGCTATAGATATGAGATTCTGGATAATGTTTATTTTTGCAACCAGGGCAAATATTTCTTAGTAATCCACTATATATTTTTACGTGTAACCCTTCACGACTAACCTCGCTTTGTATCTATCAATGCTCCCATTTGCTTTCAACTTCACTGTGAACACCCATTTACACCCAAATTTCTTCTTTCCTATTGGTAGTTAACATAGCTCCCACGTGTTATTTTTCTACAGTGCCTCCATTTCCTCATTCATCACCTTGGTCCACTTTGGGTTTGCTAATGCATCTTATATATTACTAGGAATAGACATATTGGATAATTGATTAACAGTAAATGCATATGATGTCGATAATCTATGGGTACATAGATAGTTGCTAATGGGGCATTTAGTTTTGTATTTTGGATCAGGTTCATACTGTTTCTTTAGGAATCCCTAGTTTAGTCTTTGTAGGTATCTATTGGTCACATTTCTTTCTAAGACAAGAATTTTATTTATCTAATTAGGGATAGGATTCAGGGTTACCTAGGGGGAATGAGGAGAAACATTCTCGATTGATTCTTCAGTTAATAGTGCAGGCGTTCGTAATTCCAGAGACATAAGGGGTTGTTACTGAGATGATTTCGATCTGTGCAGACTTCCTGGTTATCATCCTGGATTGGTCTCATTTCCTTTAATTCAAATATATCTTCATTCTCTTCATTGGTACTCTCCCTCTAAAGAGAAGAACTAGGAACTTCTCCTGAATAGTAGGGTTTAGATTCTCAAAATGATGCATCCAAGGTCACATGTAGCTTTCGTTGATGAGGGTCATAACACCAATATCCTTTTTGAAACTTCGAGTAGCCTACAAACACGCACCATTTTGTACACGGATCTAGTTTGCTTTACAAAACTTTAAGGATGTGGACATATATAGTACAACCAAATACTCGAGGTTTCAAATTTGAAAAGTGAGGAACTAAGAGAAGCGATTCTATTTTTTATTAAGGAGATTGAAATTCAATTACACTGGATGGTGTTCGATTCATTAAGTATGCAGTGGATTTGAATGCCTTACCCCAATAGTATTTTGGAAAATTCATGTCAAATAGCAAGGCCTGAACTATTTCCATCATTTGCCTATTCTTTCTTTTGGCTAATCCATTCTACTGTGGAGTATATGTGCAGGATGTTTGATGTCGAATTCTGTGGTGCTGTAAAAAATTACGTAGCACTTAATCCATAAATTTTGTACTGTTATCTGATTGAAGTGTACAAATATATCATTGGTATTGGGTCAACACCATTTTCTGAAATTCCTAAAATGTTTTACTTTAATTTTATTTCGGAGAAGAGATATCCAGGTCATCTGAGTACTCTTATCAATAAATATAACAAAGTACCGTGCATTAGAAAAAGATGAGACCTTCACAGGACCCTAAATATCAGAATGAATAATTGCAAATGGTTCTACACGTTTATTCAAACTTGGCAAATAGGACATACAATGGCTTTTCGCTTGTTCACAAATATCACACTTAAAATACAAAATAATTAAACTTGAAAATAAATGTGGTTGTAGCTTCTTAAGGTACCCAAATGAAAGATGTCTGAGTTGTTGATGACATAACTAAATGAGAGCCCGAGCTTAATTCGTACTTCTAGACTAATGTGGATGACCCAGCTTTAACCCTTTTATCTCGTTAATTCCAAGTAATACATGTTGCCCCTTCTAACACTATAAACAAGAATCTTCTATGTTAGAATGTCCTGAAAAATACAGAAAAGAGGCCAAAACAGTATTGTGTGCTCAAGGGTAGTCGTGATTTGACTAACCGACAAGAGATTATATGTAAGAGATGGAACAATAAGAACAATATCTAGTATAATAGTATCAGTTAAAATGAGAGATCATTTTTCCATAACAAGGAGGTACTACCATTAGCAATGCATATAGCTGTTCGTAAAGAGGGTTTACGGTATATTAAATTATCAGAATATCTAGTCATGTCATTAGATGCACCTGTATCAATAATTCAGGTACTATTCTTTGTAATAACAAAGTGTGCAAAATTGTTTTTGATGATACCTGGATGGGCCATATTCGCTATAAGTTGTGCCAAGTCTACTTCTGTTAGATAGACTAGAGGTTTTAGGATATTTTTCCATGATTTTTTTTGTAAATTCCCACCAATCTAGGTAGCCAATAATTTTATAACACCTTTATTTCAAATGTCCCATTTCACCGCAATGAGAACACATCAGTCCACCAGTATTTTTGGTCAACCCGATTAGCCCTGTCAACTCGGTCAGCTTTAAATTCAAAATTCCACCCTAATTTTTCTCCTCTTTCCCTTCCATCAACATGTGCCGCCCCCTGGTCTCTCCCTCCCTTGCTCTCATGCCAACCGATGGTGCCTCATTACCATCGTCGAGCGCTCAAGGAACCCTAGGGGCTACCATGTCCTCCATTTCCATCCATAATCATCTTTTGGGAGTGTTCTCTCTGAACACACGTAAAATCTCCCTTAAGGCCGAGTTGTGGGTCCTTATGAAGGATTTCGCCATGGATGTGCTTAAAGCCATGGTCAAGCCCACTAAGGAAGATGTGGACCCTGAGCTGCGCCATGGTTGAATGGTGGTGGAGGACCCCGTTGACGGTCCTAGCCTGAGGTGCAGTTTGACCATTGATCTCTTGGAAGATTGACACCAGCTCAGTGTAATAAATGGACAATGAACTTTCATTTTGACTCGTGTTAAAGGATCTTTGGTTTAATTTGAAGATGCAAGTGGCATCGGCGCCGCCATAAAAGGTTCGCTGGATGGCATCCCAGATTTCCTTGGTTGTCGAAAGGCGAACAAACCTCTACATCAAAGATGGGGTCATGGAGTCAATTAACCAAAATTTGACTTGATGATTCTCGGTGACCCAAGATTATAGCCGTGGGTAGCCTGATTCAGGCTTCTTAGTGTCTCCGATAAGGTCCCTAACTTATTTCGAGCTTTGATTCGTATTTTGATAAGTTGTGACCATAACCTAAAATTGGTTTCTTCCAAGATGAAGTTCGTTGTGAATGCCGAGGTGTTTAGAGGAATAACAATTTGTGGTGACGGTTTGAGGTTAGTGGATTGGTTGAGTTAATTTCCATATTTGTGGGTTTTTGTTTGTTGTGAATGATTTGGGAATGGTTTGTTGGTTCTGTGTTGAAATGGGTTATGGGTTGTTGGTTCCATAGTTCTTGATTTATGAACTCTATGAAATTTCTGGGTTTGTTTGTTTGTTTTTTTAGTTTGAATGTTCTGTGTTTGTGAAATTTTTAGGTTTTGTGTTTATGGGTTTTGGGTTGAATATTTGTGAATTCTGGGCAATAAGTTTTGAATGTTTGAATGTATGGGTTTGTAGGCAATAAGGTGCTATCTATAGTAAGTGTAGAGAGTTGGCTAGGTGATTTATGGGTTTTTTGAATAGTAATTCGTAGCACTGTAGCCTTTAGACAAAGAAATTTGATTCTAAAGACAAATAATTCGAAATAAAATTCAGATATACTCTGATACCATGTTAGAATTTGAAATACAAATAATCTTCTGTATATTCAAGTTGGCTTTTACTCTTACATTGCAAGTCAATTTATAGATAAAATACAATACCAAAATAACAAATACAAAGCCTCTTTTCTCCCAACTTTACATAACTCCCATTTCAGGAAATTAACGGCCATATTTTTTGTATTTTAACAGTTAAGGATCAATAAACATGGGACATGATTCTTTCCTTGTAGTTCCTATCACACACTAGATAATTATGGATTGTACAAGTTAAAAAGACACTGTAACAAAACTGATAAAGTTTAAGGTTCATAGTTTTATTTAGTCGTGTTTCTTATTTTTCTCCCTTGAAGGAATACCTTTATATATATATATATATATATATAATGTAGGTTACATAGTTCTTATTCCACGAGATTATATTAATATATATCTTTCAAAACTCCTATAGTGCATATCTTTTATATATGGAAAGATATCGGATAATTACATGTTAACACTTTCCCTCAATTGGTGCAAAGATGTCTTTCAAGCCTAACTTATCTAGATACATATGTAGGGCTTTTATAGGAAATGCATGAGTTAGAATTTATTTTAGCTACAAATTTAATTGAACGAAAAGGATATCCCCTAACTTTAGACTTAACTTTTTCTTGAAGATGTGTTTGTCTATCTCATGTGTTTAGTTTGATCATATTGGACCAATTTATTAACTATCTCGTGTTGCCTAATTGTCATAGTAAGGTTCTTTTGGTTCATAACCTATGTTAGTAAGTAAGATCCTAAGCCATAATAATTCACATATTCCATATACCATCCCTTCATATTTTGCTTCTATCGAGAACCTTGTCATTACATCTTGTGGTTTTTGCTTTGCCATGTGACAAAATTTCTTGTAACAAATATAAAATAGTCAAAGGTGGACCTTGGGTCAATGAGATTCCCTACTCAATCTGCATCAATAAATTCTTTGACATCCATATGTTCATTATTCATCCTATTCCCATTTAGAGTTTTTTAAGGCTTCCTCAACCTTTATAGGTATTTTAATATTCATATGATTCAAAGAGGCTTGATGTTGTGGTGGTAGTTTATGTGTAGAGACATACTATGTGATGGCATATCTTGATTTCCATTCAAAGTGTACCTATCTAAAAGGCAAAGAGTAACATAAAGTAGATAATAATGGGGAAAAAAAAGCTTGTAGTGTGTTGTGATATCACAGTTACATAAATTAATTACCCTAACTTAATACGTGTAAGATAGTATAGAGCAAGTAAGGGATCAATCCCATAAGAAAGGTTTAGTTTAGATTTTCATGCAATTGAGGGGAGGGGTTTTGGTTGATGATTATATAGACTAAGACAGAATTAAACAATAAAAAAATATTAAATAAAACTTAAATTTATCAAGAACACAAATCTTAGTTACAAGTAAACACCTAAAAAAATATTCACCTACAGAAATCGGAACTGATTCTTGAAATGAAACTTTAGTTTATATTCTAAATTTTATCTTTTCTTAATGTTAGTTAGTTAACAAATATGTTGTATAGCTAACCTAATCAACCAACACTCACAATGTTTACTTGTAAAATGAATTATTCAACTACTTATATAGACATTGATGAAATTTGAGGTTTAGGGTTTTATTTAATTATTCTCCCTTAAAGGAATCCCTTATATATATATATAGATAGATAGATAGATAGATAGATAGATAGATATTGTGTGTGTGTGTCTAGGTTATAAAGTTCCTATTCTATTGGAATACATCAATCTATATCTTTTAAAACTCATATAGTGAAGATACCTTCTACTACGGCTAATTATATGTTAACAAAAGCTTGGTGAGCACCCTATATAAGTGATTAATGTAATACAGGGGATGTGGAAGGAAGCCTTTATGCTCCTAAAGAAGAAAAACATATTAAATGTTATTTGCATCTAAGAGTATTAAGTTGGAGTCAAAGTATAAATATTATGCATTATTGTAAAGTTGTACTATTCTACTTCTTTTTTGTTTCCCAAACATTATGCCTCGTCTTGGGCTATATATTTTCACCTTTGATTCTAAAATCTTAGTTTCTTTTAGCTAGACTGTTTTGGTAAAATTCTTAAATTTTAATTGGTGAAACTTGTCCTCAAACAATCAATCTACTAGTTCTATGTTTTTTTGAAAAAGAATCAATTCAATGTTTTACGATGAATAAGAATATTTGCTATTATAATTTTTTGGATTTTTTTGGATGAGTGATCCACATCAGGTATGTTCCATTTATCATTGAAAAAATAAAATATTATGTTCCATTTGCTAATAATATATATGTACCTTATCTTTTTAATCGTAATAGTTATAGCGAGGTCAAGTTTTTTACCAACTCTATTTGCATGCAAATAATTTGTTTGTCCACCTTTTAGTAGTTATTAAGCATAAATGATATTAGTTTAGTATGTTTTATAGTCAATCAATTATGGTTAAGCATAAATGATATTAGTTTAGTATGTTTTATAGTCAATCAATTATGGTTAAGCATAAATGATATTAGTTTAGTATGTTTTATAGTCAATCAATTATGTACATATGATATTATTATATTTGTGGGTGTGGGTGTGTGTGTGTATTAATGAATATTAGACTCTAGTGCTTCTAATCACATGACAAACTCTTTGAAACGTTTAATAAATCTTAGAAAATACCGTGGAACTTCTAAGATTCAAACAGCTAATGGGAGTATTCTTCCTATTGTTGTTATTGGTGATAAACCTCCTCTAAAAGTTGTTTTTATCTCTCCAAAACTGGTTGTTAATCTTGCCTTTGTGGGGTAACTTGTAGACAGTGGTTGTAAGGTTCATTTTTTTAAACATGGTTGTATTGTGCAGGATCTAATGATAGGACAACTGATAGCGAAGGGGCCTAAGCATGGATGTCTATTTCTCTTACAATCTGTTGTTCCACGCAGTTTAGTTTCCTTTCCCGTTGTTTCTCTTCTCTATACTACTCCAAAAGTATCAAAAGAAATGTGGCATAGACGTCTTGGAAATCCAAATCATATAGTTTTGTCACATATTTTGAAATCTAGGCTAATAAACAATAAGATGTTTTCCTTTTCTAATCTATTTTTTTATTATACTACTTGCAAGCTTGGTAAAAGTAAAAGATTAAAAGTAAAAGATTACCCTTTCCTTCTGAAGGAAGTATGGCAGTAAAACCATTTGATGTTATACATACTGATGTATGAGGAATAAGTCCAGTTTTATCTCATGAAAGTTACAAATATTTTGTAACTTCTATAGATGATTACAATATATATACATGGGTTTACTTTCTAAGAAAGAAATCAGAAGTATTTGCTATGTTCAAACTCTTCCTAGAACTGATCCACACTCAATTTCAAACCATTGTCAAAATTCTTAGATCAAACTCTGAAGGAGAGTATATATCAAATGAATTTCAATCATTCTTGCAAAATAGAGGTATCATTAATCATAGATCATGTCCCTATACTTCACAACAAAATAGAGCAGCAGAACGTAGGAATCGACACCTCTTAGATGTTGTTAGAACCCATTGACACTTTAGTACCATCAAAGTTTTGGGCAGAAGCTCTTGCTACTACCACATACTTAATCAATAGACTCCCTTCACAAAAATTAGGTCTAGTGATGCGACTATATTATTTGATAGTTTCATCTATATATACCTAGTGTTTTGCATATGTTTTGTGTCTTAAATGCCTTGATACTCTTTGTTTTTATGTTTTGAAGGTATTTTTAGATGAAAGATGTAAAAAAGAGGTAATTGGAGCCGATTGACAGATTTGACCTTCAGTCAATGTATTGTGTAGAGCGGAAGCTTTGGAGATCAAAATCCAGTGATTCCAGTGGTATTCAAAATCTAACATCCATATCTTTCTGGATGCTAAGTAAAAAGAAATAAAACAAGGAAGAGCATGGTAATCACATCCTTCAAAGTCAAATCTTGCAATCTGCCGATGTCGACCTTTGTCCATTCCAACTTTCATATCTCGAGCTACAGAAGTCCAATTGATGCAAACCCTATTTTTTTGGATTCAGTACTCAAACCCATATAAACGCTCCAAACTTTAGCTAAAAACAATGGTATATGAATAAGATATAAATTTTACAAGGGACAACTAAATTTTGCCAATTTAAGGAAGGTCTATTTTGTATAATAGATATTAGGGTTTCTAAGCATATATAAAGGAAGAAAGGAGCAAGGAAGTCTCGGCCAGCAGCAAAGAAAACACAAATCTTCCTACTTGAAACCCTAAATCATGTTTTCTTCCATCTTTTTATTTAGTTATTCAATAAACATGTAAGACTAGACTCTTTTGCTTGGTTGTAAGGACATGGAAACCTTCAGATTTCAAGAACTGTGAGATCTATTTTTACCTCAATTTTTCAGTTTATATGATGAATATATTTTTTCTTCTATGCTTATTTTCCTATGATTGTTTATTTAATTGCTAAGAACGGACTCGAAGTTATTATTGTAGACAATCTATTGCTAAGTTTAATATCAAAACTGGAGTTATAGTATATGAACTTGTGAAGCAACTAAGTTAATAATTGTAGTGGATCTATGTTATTAATCATAGGGAGAACATTCAATCGAACTAAACATATATTGCGGACAATTATGGTTTTTAATTTATCAATTTATCTAGTTTTTAATGTTGCCATTGAATCAAATTACTAGTGCAGACACTATGGTTGTTTGATGGTTAGGCTAAGTTATACGGAGGATCCGTTAACGAACCAATTTTAAGAAGAGATAAATATTTAGAATATAAATTGATATGTCATTTCCATGATCAATTTTGATTTCTGTAGGTGGATGTTGACTTGCGACCAAAGTTTGTTTTGTTGATAAATTTCAGTTTTATATAATTTTCGCTTAGTTTGCTTTAGCCTAGCCTAGACAACTTCCAACCCCCCCCCCCCAATTGCATAACATATAGCACAAAAAATCATAAATAAATCGTCCTTGTGGGATCGACCACTTACTTGCTCTATACTATCTTGTTTTTTTTTTAAGCTAGGGTAATTAATTTGTGCGACCGCGACATCGCAACATCTAGACTCTCCATATTTTAGACTTCATCACTAGCAGCCTATCTATGAGAATCTACACACCTTTGGGTGTGTATTTTCATGCATTTGCCTCCATCTTACAAGAACAAGCTTAGTGCCTAATCCATTAGATGTGCATTTCTTGGATATAGTGTCAATCAAAAAGGTTATCTATATTTTGATCCTCATACCAATCGCATTCATATTTCTAGAAATGTTTCTTTCCTAAGATTTCCTCAGCATCATCCAGCACATTTGCCCTACTACCTTCATTTCCTAATCTTGACACAAGTATTGAAGATGAAACCCTACAAACTACTGTTATTGATAATTATGTGTCTTCAAACAATGATAACCTACCACAGGATTCTTCAAAGCCATTGCTAGTATATAGACGTAGACAAACACATGTGCAGCCCCTTTTCTGCTACTATCCTGGCATCAGATTCCAGGCCTCCTATAGCCTGTGAGGTAAATGACTTACCTATTGAAATGCCTTTTCTATGGAGATCTACTTGAGTTTCTATTCCTCCTAACAGGTATGGGTTTGACCCCTCTAAAACTTAAGATTCTCAGCCTGGTCTCTCTACTTCATTGCATGCTACTACAGTACCTACAAGTTATACACAAGCAGTTAAAAAACCTTGCTGGCAATTAGCTATGAAAGAAGAACTTCTTGCCTTAGATACTAATCACACTTGGGATATTGTTGAGTGCCCTGCAGGTGTTACACCTTTGGGTTGTCTTTGGGTATATTCAATGAAAGTCAGAGCTGATGGCAGCTTGGACAGATATAAGGCTAGGTTTGTAGCTCTTAGGAATCACCAACAATATGGTATTAACTATGAAGAGACCTTTGCACCAATGGTCAAAATGACAATAATATGAACTATTCTAGCCATTGCAGCCTCACAGCAATGGTGTTTACACCAATTGGATGTGAAGAATGCATTTCTTCATGAGGACCTAGCTAAAGATATATACATGAGACCTCCTACTAGTCTGTTTTCTAGACCTATTATTGTCGTGTGTAAGTTAAGAAAGTCCTTGTATGGGCTCAAACAAGCCCCTTGTGCCTGGTATGCCAAATTTGCTTTTACTCTTATTGATTTTGAGTTTATAAAAAGCAAGTATAATGCCTCCTTATTCCTGCAACTACTGTCAATGGTGTTGTGTTTGTCCTAGTATATGTTGATGATATAATCATCACTGGCACTGATTTAAGCCTAATACAACACTTAAAACAGCACCTGCAACAGTCCTTTCACATAAAGGACCTTGGAAATTTAGCCTATTTTCTTGGTCTGGAAATTCAAGCTGGTACCCATGGATTATTTTTATCACAGCATAAATATGCCATGGATTTTGTGGCTATAGCTGGACTACAAGATTTACCACCAATGGATACTCAAATGTAAATCAATGTCAAGCTTCGAAAGGATAAGGGAGAGCTACTACCTAATCCGACAGTGTTTAGAACACTTGTAGGGAGTCTGATCTATCTAACAAATACTAGGCTTGATATTTCTTATGTGGTTCAAAAGATGAGTTAATTC
The DNA here is from genome assembly GCA_015731905.1 of Salix dunnii. Taxonomy (NCBI): domain Eukaryota; kingdom Viridiplantae; phylum Streptophyta; class Magnoliopsida; order Malpighiales; family Salicaceae; genus Salix; species Salix dunnii. Next base: position 11,392,185 of record CM027663.1, on the reverse strand, counting down.
ATGGATTTTCCTAGACATCTTCACTTGGTTGTTGTTAAAAGGATCATTTAGTATATGAATGACACTTTACAGAGAGGGTTATGTTATCCTACTGGTACTTCTCTTGCTCTACATGCCTACTGTGATGCTAATTATGTTGGTTGTTCATACACTAGAAGATCAACTACTAGCTGGTGTATATTCCTTGGGCTAGCTCTCATTTCATGGAAAAGCAAGAAACAAGATAGGGTTTCAAGGCCATACACTAAGTCTAAATACAGGGCTATGTCTCAAGCCTGCTCAAAAGTAGTTTGGCTACATGGATTTCTTTCAGAGCTTGGTTTTCCACAAGCCACACCTACTCCTCTTTATGGGGACAATACAAGTGCCATACATTTTGTTGCCAATCCTTTTTTCCATGAAAGAACTAAACATATTGAAGTAGATTGTCACTTCATTCGAGATACCTTTGAAGACAAATTGATCTCTCCACCTCATGTAACCAGCAACCTTCAAGTTGCTGATATTTTTACCAAGTCACTTACTCGATAAAGACATCAATTTCTAGTTGATAAATTAATGCTGCTGAACACACTAGCATCAATTTTAGGGGGGATGATAGTAAGATAAGTTAAGAAAGGAAAACATGCTGCAGATAATGGGAGATTGGGAAAATATACTCAATTAAAGTAGGCAATTAAAGCAAAAATATAGCTTAACATTTATAAAAGATAGCAAGGATATAGCTTAACATATATACAAGATATTTTAATTAAATATATGAGGTATTTTACCCTATATATTAAGAAAGTAAATAGCAAGAAAGGATATTCAAACCATTTTTGTTATACTTTACAATGTAATTTTACATCGCAATAATAAAAACCCTTTATTAGTGTCTGCAAGTGTACTTTACAATACAATTTTACACCAAGATGGCTAAAATAAAAATAATTTTAAATATATTAATATTTTGGCTAAATTACAATGAATAATCATAAACTGGTTATGATATCTAATTTTCATTCAAAATATGAGAAATATGTTATATTTGATTTTTATAAAAATAAAATGCTTGGGAAATCCTTGAAACTTGCTCGTATGCACAAAAACAACATATCTTTTGTTTTTTTATGCAATTTTTAAAAAAAATTAAAAATTCAAGCTGGGTCTAGCCCAACAAAATGGGTCAGCCCTGCCAAAGGACTTGGGCTGAACCTGACCCATCCCAGCCAAAAAGAAAAAAACAGAGAAAAAAAGAAATCGGGGTAGACTGAATTAATTCAGGCTGGGTCTATATCTTTTCTCTCCCCGTGATTCCCCCTTGGTTTTCCCCCCTCCTTTTCTTTTTTAATTCCTTCTTATTTATAGGGTCATTTTGCAACTTGCAAGTAAGGGGGTAATGTCCAAAGTATGGTGTTCTTTCAGTGCTGGGTAACAGGGCATGGTTGTCGGCATGCCACAAGTATGGCTGCTGGCAACACCCCTCCCTAGTTCATCATTTTCATTTTTTGTAAAGTATAAAATAGATTGAAAAAAATGGGTTGTTACAAAAATAATTTTTTGACAGGAAGAATGATGTTTTTTGTTTTCAATTTTGTCTTCAGATTTCACCCAAAAAAATTTGTCATCGAAGATTCTAATCTTCTAAATTTAACCAAATTGGGCTTCCAAACTTGATTTCTCGCCAATTAAGCCTTTAATAAAACTAATTTGACCCATTTAAAGTATAATTAAGCCCTTGCATTTCATTAAATCCTTCAATTGAGCTCTTAATTAAACCCTGAATATAATTACACTTTAAATTGACTAACGATTAGATCAAATTGGCCCATAAAAATATAATTATATATTCTAACTTAATTATTATGCAAATGTATCCAGTAATAAATTATTTTAGCCTTTAATATGCATTTTCTTTCATTTCTAGGCAAAACAAGAGGTATAACCAGGCTCTCGAAAACGTCCAAAATTTTCACCTTAATTTTTTTGCCGACACCAGCCCCTTTTATTTTATTTTTGTTATTTTTTGGGTAGATTTGGGGAATAACCCAAAATTGTGTTATGACATTTACCCCCCTGTTTACAATGCTTACGACTAAAGTCTTGTAAAAAACTTAAGATAGTAAACGTTGTAAAGAAAAAAAAAGTGTATTTACCATACCAAGAATTGGTTAATCCATCTAAAAGTGAGAATGAGAGCTATAAAACGTACTCATAATGGAATTGTAAGATAGGGCTAGAAAGCACACTATCTAAGAATTGAGGCCTAAATAGGACACTCAAAGGATGAAGGATGATGATGTTTGTGAATGACACATGAAAATGGTCTCATTGTAATGGGTGACCTGCCCAAGTGGGAATGATAAAGATGGCTTCATTGTAATGGGTGACCTACATAGTTAAGAGTGATGGAGATGGTCTCATTGTAATGGGTGACCTACCGAAGTAAGAATGATAAAGATGGTAAGAAACACATCGATGGTCTTGTTGTAATGGGTGACCTACCCAACTGAGGATGATGAAGATGGTCTTATTGTAATGGGCAACCTTCCCAAACAAGAATGTTGAAGATTGTCTCATTGGATGGAAGATAGGATTAGAAAACACACTATCTTAATTCATGATCGAGGGTTGAAAAATGCACTTGACGATGAGGGGACAATAATCGAGGGTTGGAAAACACACTCTAAGATGAAAGGAAAATAGGGTTGGAAAGCGCACTATTTAGTTGATAGATTGAGGGTTGGAAAATGAACTTGAAGATGAGGGGAAAATAGGGTTGGAAAATGCATTATTTTAATTAATGGTCGAGGGTTGGAAAACACAATCGACGATGAAGGGAAAAATAGGGTTGGAAAGAAAACAATTTTAATTAATGTTCGAGGGTTGGAAAATGAATTTGAAGATGAGGGTAAAATAGGGTTGGAAAACACACTATTTTAATTAATGGTTGAAGGTTGGAAAACGCACTCGACGATGAAGGGAAAAATAGAGTTGGAAAGCACACTATTTTAATCGATGGTTGAGAGTTGGAAAATGGACTCAAAGATGAGGGGGAAATAGGGTTGGAAAGCGCACTATTTTAATTAATGATTGAGAATTGGAAAACGCACTCAACAATGAAGGGAAAAATAGGGTTGGAAAGCACACTATTTTAATTAATAGTCGAGAGTGGAAAACAAACTCGAAGATTAAGGGGAAATAGAGCTGGAAAGTGCACTATTTTAATTGATGGTCAAGGGTTAGAAAATGCACTCAACGATGAAGGGAAAATAAGGTTGGAAAGTGCACTATTTTAATTGATAGTTGAGGGTTAGAAAACGCACTTGATGATGAAGGGAAAATATAACTAAAAAACACACTATTTTAATTGATGGATCGAGAGTTGGAAAATGCACTCGAAGATAGAGAAAATAGAGCTGGAAAATACACTATTTTAATTGATGCTCAAGGGTTGAAAAACACACTTGAATAAGAAGGAAGAGGATAAGGATGAAAAGTGCATTATCCTAATTATGGTCGAGGGTTGGAAAACACACTCGAGAATGGAAGAAATAGGGTTGAAAAGTGTATTATTTTAATTGATGGTCGAGGGTTGGAAAACACAATCGATGATAAGGGAAAATAGGACTGGAAAACACACTATTTTGATTGATAATTGAGGGTTGGAAAATGCACTCAAAGATGAATAGAAAATAAGGCTAAAAAATGCACTAAAGAAAATGAAAAATATGAGAGCTTGAAGGTGTACACAAAAAAGATGAATGAAGGTTTGTAGATTACAATCACTTCAAAAACCTTTCCTAGATTATCAATGGGAATGTAATGCATAATGATGCATGTATACTTACTTGAGATATATAGGTCCCCTTTCTTCTTCATGGTCTTCTCTTTTCAGGGTATGGATCTTTGGTTTTAACGACTTCTTGCTTCTGCTTACTCGAGCTGTAATTTATGATTTTGACCACTAGAGATGACAGGCCTTCAACATATCCATATGCCCTCATATGCTTAAAGATCCTTAGTTTTGCTTAACCTTCTTTGAAAAGAAAATGATAGAGTCAGCTTCAATTGTATTTCTATATTACCCCCTAGTTTAATCATGCCCCAAAAGTATTTTGGGTTTCAAGTGTTTGCAGGAAAGGATTGGTTATTTGTAAAAATTGCTTTCATGTAAGATTTTTTTTTGGAATTTCAAAGTCATTATTGCGATGTCGCGGTCGCACAAATTAATTACCCTAGCTTAAAACAAATCAAACAAAATAGTATAGAGAAAGCAAGGGGTCGATCCCACGAGGACGATTTAGTTCAGATTTTCGTGCTATATGTTATGCAATTAGGGGGGTTGGAAGTTGTCTAGGCTAAGCTAAAGCAAACTAAGCGAAAATTATATAAAACTGAAATTTATTAATAAAGCAAACCTTGGTCACAAGTCAACATCCACCTATAGAAATCAGAACTGTTCATGGAAACGACACATCAATTTATATTCTGAATATTTATCTCTTCTTAAAATTGGTTTGTTAACAGATCCGCCGTATAACTTACCCTAACCATCAAACAACCACAGTGTCCGCACTAGTAATTTGATTCAATGGCAGCATTAAAAACTAGATAAATTGATCAATTAAGAAACATAATTGTCCGCAATATATGTTTAGTTTGATTGAATGTTCTCCCTAAGATTAATAACGTAGATCCGCTACAATTACTAACTTAGTTGCTTCACAAGTTCATATATCACAACTCCGGTTTTGATATCAAACTTAGCAATAGATTGTCTACAACAATAACTTCGAGTCCGCTCTTAGCAATTAAATAAACAATCATAAGAAAATAAGCATAGGAGAACAAACATATTCATCATATAAACTGAAAAATTGAGGTAAAAATAGATCTCACAGTTCTTGAAATCTGAAGGTTTCCGTGTCCTTGCAACCAAGCAAAAGAGTTTAGCCTTGCATGTTTATTGAACAACTAAATAAAAAGATGGAAGAAAACATGATTTAGGATTTGGAGGAGGAAGATTTGTATTTTCTTTGGTGCTGGCCGAAATTTCCTTGCTCCTCTCTTCCTTTATATATGCTACGAAACCCTAGTATCTATTTTACAAAATAGTCCTTCCTTAAGTTGGTAGAATTTTGTTGTCCCTTGTAAAATTCATATCTCCTTCATATGATATCTTTTTCAGATGATATTTGTAGCGTTTATAGTTCTTTGAGTCCTGAATCCACCAAAATTGAGTTTGCATCAATCAGACTTCTGAAGCTCGAGATATGAAGGTTTGAATGGACAAAGGTTGACATCGGCAGATTGCAAGATTTGACTTTGAAGGATGCGATTCCCATGCTCTTCCTTATTTTATTTATTTTTTACTTAGCATTAAAGAAATATATGGATGTTATCTTTTTAATTCCACTAGAATCACTTCATTTCGATCTCTAGAGCTTCCGCTCTGCACAAAACATCGACTAAAGGTCAAATCTGTCAATCAGCTCCAAATACCTCCTTTTTGCATCTTTCATCCAAAAATGCCTTCAAAACATAAAACAAAGAATATTAAGGCATTTAATACACAAAACATATACAAAACACTAGGTAAATATGGATGAAACTATCAAATAATATGGTCGCATCAGTCATTCCAAGCACAAAAACCATTTTAAATGCCCCCCAGTCGGGTCATGCCACACAAGTGTTTACAAGAAATGGATGGCTATAGGATTTCTTGAATTTCAAAGTCATTTCAAGCACAAAAATCATTTTGATGTTTGTTTAAAAAAACTTGTTCTTGAAAGAATTCAAGTGATCTTATTGTTAGGTTTTATGTTGTTTTTCATAAGAACGTGACATAATGCTTGTTTGCAAGTCTTGCGTTTCAAAAAGGCTTCGATCAAGTCGTGTGAAGTATTTTTCAGGGATTGTTTGGAATGGAAAAGCATTGCATATCGATCTAGATTACTTGTATTTATCATAAAAGGCTTTATTACGCTTGTAGCATAGGCTCAGGTTGCTAGGTATGAAAAAAAAAGATAATTGAAGGCTTAAAAGTTGTTTAAGGATTTTTTAGACTAAGGAACACAACTACTTACTCTTAAAACTCCTTTTAATCCTCATGATTGATTTTCATAATGACCTAGCATGCCCCCCAGTATTTGCTTGGGCTTTTTTCTTGACATGCCCCCTAGTATTTTGCTTGGATTCTCTATTATGGTGTTTTAGCACTACTATCATACTGATTTGATTTGCTATCATGTGCTAAAATTTTTTTTATATTTAGGCATCTTTTGTCATTGAGGACTATTTTGTGATTGAAAGTTCACTCTTTTTTCTTCGCATTTGCCCTCCAATGTAGCATGTGATCCTTGTGAGGGTTAATTGTTAAAAAATAATTATTAGGCAAAAATAAGGACTGGAAGGGATATTTGAGACTCTGTGAAGGAATATCAAAGATGGCCTTTTTTCATTTCAAAAACCTGCATCCAAATCGGTAAGCTTCGCTTTTCCATGTGAAATGATTTTTTGGATTTTTTAGATTATTTGTTTAGCCAAAAGCTTAAATTTATTATGTGGGTTTTGGGGAATGAGATCACATTTCAATGAAATCCTTTAAATTCCCAGAACACATTTGTTAAACAAACATCAATTTAACATTTCTTTTCGTACTAGACTTTGATTTCCCAAAAATCTTTATGAAATCATGGGATCATGTATAATTTGGATGAAAGAGTGTAGGGTGTGCTTGTGTTATATAAACAAAAAGCAAGAGCACGCCATAAACACAAGAAAATGCATGATCTTATTGGAAAGAAAAGTTGGTTTAACAAAAGGTCATGTGGCATTACAAGCAAAATTGTCGATAAATCAAAGCGAAAACACCATGTGAGGACATGATCAAAATCGAAGGCAATTATGAAGTAGACTTCATTTTCCAATGTTATCCACCCCGCTTTAATCAATTGCATGAGCCTCTTCTTAAAGACACCACAAGTGTGAATGCTATGCTCCACAGCACCAACATGGTACTTGTCACGACGGTGATTTTTTCATGCTTCGAGCCCCACCATCCTTGGATTAGGAGACAACTGCATGTGGTGAAAAAAGAGTTGTTCTATAGTCATAAAATTACAATTATAATTATTAAGAATCGCCACCTAGTATTAAGGTTACTAGGAACTTATTGGTCTGCGAGAGTCTTGGAGAAGAGAACTTATTATGCAAGGGAAAGACGCATCACCCCTAATGCACCCTACCTAAGACAAACTGCATTGTTGTTTGACTGTTTTTCCTAAGTTCAATTTTTTGGTTGTCTTTTCTAAAGTTTGACATAGATCTTTCTTCGTGAGAGAATCTCTACCTTGTTATGAGTTGAAAGACTAACCAAAAGAATTTTACATAGCAAAGAAAAAAATATTTTTTTAACTATTTGCGAGTGTACTTTACAATGTAATTTTACACCGCAACAACTAAAATATAATAACTATTAAATTATTTTGATATTTTGGTCAAATTTTAATGGATAATCATAAACCGGTTACAATATCCAATTTTCATTTCAAAAAATGAGAAAGATGCAATATATTTTTTACAAAAAAATATGCTTGAAAAACCTTGGAATTAGGCTATATACACAAAAATAACACATTTTTTCTTTTTAATATATATTTTTTAAAATAAAAATTAAAAAAATGGGTGGGCCACAGGACTTGGGTTGGCCCTGGCTCAGCAACAGGGCTAGGCCAAAAGCAATCCAACCTAAAATTAAAAAAACAGAAAAAAAAGAAAAAAAAAAGAAAAAGAAGTCGGGCTAGCAATTGTTCATGTATTACGTGAATAGTAAAATGGTGGTCTGACGACCACCACGAGAGGCTCACCTACCACTGCCACCGGGTAGAGGAGATCGAAGTGGTTCTCTATGCCATGGTGATTTTGGAAACGGAGGCCTGTGGTGGTCAGGAGGGGGACTGGAAGCTTGCTACTTCACATCGCGTTGCACATGTTGTCGCCGTTGCTGGCCAGAGATGGAGAAGAAGATGGTTTGTTTTCAAGTGATGCCTCAAGCATGGTGCTGAGGAAGAGAGAGAGGGTCGTGGTGGCTCATTATCATGGTTGTGGTTGCCGATAGTTGAGAGAGAGGATTGGTTGTTGATGGGTTTTTTCAAAGAGAGAGGACCATAGTGAGTGGTTTTTAGAGAGAGTGGCTAGCTGCCAAAGATGAAGGAGAAGATGAAGGAGATAAAGGGGTGGTTGCCAATGCAAGTTTGTCTCTGTAATTTTCTGTGTGCAGGTTTTGGTCATGGCATCCCTACAAATTCCCAATGCCCATCATCCCTATCATGTGTTCTACAACTTTTATGTGTGTGTTTTTTTGTGTTTCCCAAGTAGCTGACCTCCCCTCTGTTAACTATCATTCCCCTTTTTATGCTTCCTTTTTTTCTCAAAGTTTTCCCCTTGTCTGCTCCTCTCCCTAGTTTTTCCCCATCCGCTCCTCTCTTTAGTTTTTCCCCGAGTGTTATTTTTGTTCTCCCATGAAAGTCCCTCACTGTCAAAATTTTCCTCTCTGTTCCCCCTGTTTTTGTGTAAATTTGCTCCTTTTTATAGGCAAACTGCAGCATGGTAAGGCATGGGAAGGGTGTCTAGGAATGGTGCTTAGGAATGGTGTGTTATGGTGGTAGGCATGGGCATGGCATGGTTGAGCATGGCTGCTGTTTTTTTTTTTATTAAATAGGTTGTGACAAAAAGGAGTTTTTCATTAGGAAAAACCAGGAAGAACAATGTTTTTATCTTCAATTTCGGTTTCCGATTTCACTCAAAAAGTTTCATCATCAAAAATTTTGATCTTTTGAATTTAACCCAAATTAGGCTTACAAACTTAATTTCTCACCAATTAGGCTCTTAATAAAATTAATTTGCCCTATTTAAAGTATAATTAAGCCATTGCGCTTAATTAAATCCTTTAATTGAACTCTTAATTAATTCTCAAGCATAATTACACTTTAAATAGGCCCATGATTAAATCAAATTGGCCCATAAAAATATAATTATATCTTCAGACTTAATTTTTACGCAGATTAATGCAGTAACAAATTACTTTAGCTTTGAATCTGTATTTTCTTTCATTTCGAGGCAAAAAAAGGTACGATCGGACTCGAAAACATCCAAAATTTTCACCTTGATTTTTTATCGACACCAGCCCCTTTTATTTTAATTTTGTTATTTTTTGGGTAGATTTTAGGAATAACCCAAAATTGGGTTATGACAGTACTCGCAGGTGAGGTTGGGTTTGTACCAATTAGGGTAAGATGGTTGTAAAGGTGCTTGAGGTTCAAGAGATACTTGCCCAAAGCTTACCAACTTTTGATTTATCTCATTTAGGGGCAATGGTAGCAGAGGTAGCTATTCTTGGATTTTCTAGTAATTTCTTTTTGAGAAATTTTTGGGTGGATCTTTGGCTTGAAAATTGATGTTAACAATTTTAGATGAAGGGTTATGGTAGTTTTGGAATTGTTTTTCCTACCCTTGTAGTCATCTTTAAAATGCTCAATCACTTTTCTTTTTCCTTCAAAGCCAATTTTCTCCATAGGTGTGGGAATTCTCCTACTTTGGATTCCTTGCTCTATTCGCTCTACCATGACTACAATATCTGTAAATTGTTATGCCAAGCTTCCCATTACATGTTCATAATAGGGTTCTCTTAGCGTGTTGGGGAATAATGTCACCATTTCTTTATCCAGAAGCAGGGGATGTACCTGTGCAGCAAGATCTCTCCATCTCTAAGCATATTCCCTTATGCTTTCTTTGTTCATCTTCTCCAAGCTGGACAAACTTATTCTGTCAGGATCAATGTCCATGTTGTATTTATATTGTTTGATGAAAGCATTTACCAGATCTTTCTAGCTACGGATCCTGGTGTTGTCTAGTCTCATGTACTAATTCAAAGTTGCCCCATTCAAACTATCCTGGAAGAAATGTATCAACAATTTTTCATCATGAACTACTTCAACCATTTTGTTACATTATGATTTTAAGTGAGTGACGGGGCATTGTGTCCCAATATACTTGAAAAAGTCAAGAACACGAAACTTTTTTGGTATCATAACATTCAGGACTAGACATATTTTTGCAGCCTATACTGAGTAATATAAGCTCACCTCTTCAATGGCCCTTATCCTGGTCTCCAATGTTGCCATCTTATCTTAATTGATACCCTCTGATGTTGTTATAACCATTGGGGTTGCAACGGCAGGTGTTGGCACTACTGCTTGTATGAAAGTTGGATTTTGTTCCGAACCCTGAACCCTTTCTCCTATCACCTCTTCATTGTGATTCATTGTTTCTGTTTGAGCAGCCACTGCAGGTCTAGTTGAAAGACCTTTATGAGAAGCATTTCTCAGTGCTTGCTCGAGTAAGCTGGTAAGATAAGCCACGCTATATATTTAGAGAGTCCAGTTCTTCTTGGAAATGAGTGTCATGGTGTGCATGCTCTTCAACCCTCATAATTCTCCAATGAATTCGACTGTTAAGAGCTCTTCGAGGACCTAAATTTTGACCTGCTGAAAAAATATTTTATATAATGATGGCACATCAAGTGAATTATCGAAGAGTTTAAAGACAAGTTATAGGTACTTACATAAGGGGTAAGCTTTCTACCTAGTCTCAAAAGTCGATGAACTATCCATTGACTGCCTTACACGTAGTCTAGGGGTTTACAAGAAACGGTTGGGCACGATGTGACCGCTATGATCAAGTAAACAGTCAGCTCATAGTTGGACATTTCACGAATTTGAACCCTAACTGAAAGTCATGAGGCAGACCATTATTCCCCACCTAACCTAGAATTATGTTTATTTGTAAAATTAAAATGCATGATAAAATTAATTCATACTCAATGTTATGCACGAACTAAAATTAAAACTGTATGATAAAGCATTAAAATGCGTGTTAAAGATAAAGTAAAAAATAAACAATCAAACAAACAAAGCTTGGTCCATCTACATCCCTAGTGGAGTCACCATCTGTAGCAACGGTAATTTTTCACGCTTCGCGCCCTCCCATCCCTAGATTAGGGAGACAACGGTGCACAGTGAAATGAGGTGTTTTTATTATCGTAAAAATTATGACTATAATTATTAGGAGTCTCCACCTAGTGTTAAGGTCACTAGGAAACTATTGGTCTATGAGAGTCTTGGGTAAGGGGACTTATTGTGCAAAGAGAAGACACATCGCCCCTAATGCACCATACCTAAGGTAAGCTGCATTGTTGTTTTATTGTTTTTCCTAAGTCTTTTTTTTTTGTTTACTGCATATAAAAAGAAATATTTTTTGTTTGCGGGTGTACTTTACAATATAATTTTACACCGTAGTAAAAGAAAACCCTTTTTTAGTATTTGTAAGTGTACTTTACAATGCAATTTTACACCAAGATAGCTTAAACAACAATAATTTTAATTTTTTTGATATTTTGGACAAATTCCAACGGATAATCATAAACTGGTTATGATATCCAATTTTTATTCAAAATATGAGAAATATGCTATATTTGATTTTTACGAAAACAATATGCTTGGGTAATCCTTGAAACTTGCCCGTATGCACAAAAACGACATTTTTTTCATACAATTTTTTTATAAAAAATAAAAATTTAGGTTGGTTCTAGCCCAACTAAATGGGATAACCCAGCCAAAATAGGCTAAAGGACTTGGGCTGGACCCAACCTAGCCCAATCAAAAAGAAAAAAAAAAGAGAAATCATGGCAGAGTGAATTAATATTCACTCTGCGCATTGTTCACATATTATGTGAATAGTAGCAAGGTGGTCGACTAACCATGATGATAGGCTAACCTGCTACTGCCACCGGGTAGAAGAGGCCAAGGTGGTTGTCCTTGTGTTGGTGGCGTCGAAAATGGTGGCTAGGAAAGTGTTTGAAACTGCAGGTGTGTTGCTGCCACTTTGCTCCTCGTTGTTGTGGTGTCGCTGGAGCTAGAGAAGAAGGTTGAGCTTGTTGCAAATGTTACCAAAGTTGAGGAGGGAGACTAAGTGGTGGTCATCGGCTATGCTAGTGGAGTAGAGAGGGTTGTCAAGTGCTGGTTTTTAGAGAGAGAGAGGCACCGTTTGGGTGGGGGACAGAGAGAAAGAAGGTGTTGCTATTGTGAAAAGGGAGAGGTGATGGTTGTGGTTGATGGTGAAGATGGGGAGATGGTGGTTGTAGTTGTGTGGTCTACACACTATTGAGGGAGACAAGAGAGAGTTGTTGTCATCTAGGAGAGAGAAAGAGATGGTCGATTGTCGATGATGGTGGAGGGGATGATCGAGCTAGCGGTGACTAACCACCAGAGATGGAGAAAAAGATAAGGGAGACGAAGGGGTGGTTGTCAGTGCAAGTTTGTCTCTGCAATTTTCATCGTCCTCATCGTGGCAACCTATGTGTGTTTAACGATGATGTCCTCTGCTTTAAATATTATTTCCTCCCCTCTATATCTTTTTCTCTCCCCATGATTCCCCTCAAGTTCCCCCCCTCCTTTTCTTCTGTAATTCCCTCTTATTTATAGGCTCATTTTGCAACTTGCAGATAAGGGGGTGATGTTCAAAGTATGGTGTTTTTTCAGTGGTAGGTAACAGGGCATGGTTGTTAGCATGACACATGTATGGCTGCCGGCAACCCTGTTGTCTAATTCATTATTTTCATTTTTTTAAAATATACATAGATTGAAAAAAATGGATTGTTACAAAAATAATTTTTCGACGGGAAAAACGATGTTTTTTGTCTTCAATTTTAGCTTTCGATTTCACCCAAAAAGTTTCATCACCGAAAATTCTAATCTTCTCAATTTAACCCAAATTAGACTTCCAAACTTGATTTCTCGCCAACTAAACCTTTAATAAAATTAATTTGACCTATTTAAAGTATAATTAAGCATTTACGCTTAATTAAATCCTTCAATTGAGCTCTCAGTTAAACCCTAAACATAATTACAATTTAAATTGGTTTACGATTAAATCAAATTAGTCCATTTTTAATGTCTTTTGACTTAATTTTTACGTAGATTTATCCAATAATAAATTATTTTAACTTTTAATCTGCATTTTCTTTCATTTCCGGGCATAAAAAGAGGTACGACAGGCTCTCAAAAAGGTCCAAAATTTTCACCTTTATTTTTTTACCGACACCAACCCCTTTATTTTATTTTTGTTATTTTTGGGTAGATTTGAGGAATAACCTAAAATTGGGTTATGACAAGAAAAGAAATATCTAGTTATGGTGCACACAAGAGCTAGAGTGCAATGAAATAAATAAGGAAAAAAATATAAAAAAAATATATAGAAATCTCTTTCTTAGGAAGATAGAAGCCTTAGGACTCAATAGCATATGTAATAAAATATACTCGGAAGAACATGCATATGTAAGATTTCAAACATCAATATAAAGAATAGAATTACACAGGAAAAATATTGGACCTGGTCGAACCAGATATAAATTACACCTAAAATGTAATTATCATTAGCCAACTATCACTCTAAGGTTATTGTTGTTGTTATTGTTCTTCTTCTTGTTATTGTTCTTCTTATTATTATTGTTGTGTTGTTGTTGTTGTTATAACATGCAACACATCATTATGAAGTAAAAAAGATACATATATGAAAATACAATAATAATTATTTTTTCAAGTTTTAGATCAATAATGCCAATGTATGAATTGATTAGAAAATGCAAATTTTAAAAGGGATGAGTTAATATAGATTGCTCATAGGTGACTTGATTCGCGAAGCACAAATTTTAGGAATTCATTGATTAAAATGCATTACTAATAAATGGACCAATTAAACATAATATTTTTAAAATGATCGGGAAAAAATGAACCATTTATAGGTGACCTGATAAAAAAAAATCACAAGTTTTGAGATCAACTAGCAAAAATGAACCACTTATGGATGAAGTTAAACCTAACATTTTTAAAATGACTTCTTGAAAATGAGTCGCTTATGAGTAAATTGATAAGAAAACACAAGTTTTGAAATCAATAAGTCAAAACAAACCATTCATATGTGGACTAGTTAAGCACAACATTTTCAAATTAATCGACTAGAAATGAACCATTTATATGTGAATCGATTATAAAACACAATTTTTGAAATCATTTGGTTAAAACAAACTGCTTATGAGTTGACCAATTAAATAGATGATTTTGAAAAGTAATTGGTTGAAAACAAACCATTAAAAGGTGAATCAATCAGAATAACATATGTTTTAAAATTTAGTAGTCAAGATAAACTTCTCATAGTTGACCAACTAGAGATAATATTTTTAAAATTACTTAATAAAAAAAGTATTGCATATGAGAGAATCAGTTAGAAAACACAAGTTTTGAAATAAACTTGTCAAAATGAGAAACTCATGGATGGATCAATTAAACATAAAATTTAAAAGGACCATTCATAAATGAACCACTTATAGGTGAATATATCATAAAAACACAAGTTTTGTAATCAACTAGTCATTATGAAATTGATGCAAACCAGCCCAAAAACACCAGCAATGATCCATTATATGTTTAGGGGCTTGATTCTTGGTTTTGAAAGTTTTAACCAAGTTAGAATTGCAAGGACCATTGAAGTATCAAAAGGAAATTCTAGTACATCTTATCTTTGTTGCAGGAGTTTGATAAGGTGTTCTCTGATGATACTCCTAGTGAATTACCACCATTGAGAGGGATAGGGCATCAAATTGATTTCACACACAGAACTTCAATTCCTAACCAACCAACCTATAGAAGCAATCCGAAGGAGACGACAAAGCTTCAAAGGCAAGTTTATGAGCTCATAGATAAGGGATATATTCATGAGAGTATAAGCTTGTGTGTTGTACCCATGCTACTCATGCCTAAGAAGGATGGAACATGAAGGATGTGTGTTGATTGTCGAGCCATCAACATCAAAACAATTTTGATTCGAGGTCAAATCCTTTCAAGAAGAGAGGGGATGATATGAACCAGCCTAGAAACACCAACAAAGACCCATTACATGTTCAAGGGCTTGATTTGTGGTTTAGAAGGTTTTAACCAAGTCAGAATTGAAAGGACCATTGAAGTATCAAGAGGAGACCCTAGTACATCTTATCTATGTGCAGAAAGGGTCCAATACAATTTTATCTGGGCCACGAAGTGAGGACAGCAAATGAGCCAAAAGAATCCTACTACAACTTGGAAACATGTGATTAATGGGCTAAATAGAAGGCTATAAATAAGCCTTATGGGATTTATTTAATTTTGTTAGCTATTATAGCCTAAGGCTTGTTTAGGCTTAATTAAGACTTTTTTTTCAGCTAGGATCCAAGACTTGTTTGGTTTAAGTCATGGGTTTTTCAATTTAGGGTTTTGGGTTAGTTTTGAGTAAACCTCATTTAAGTCCGCATAAGGGGTCCATTGGGGTTACTTTTTCAAGAACTATTTAAACTCTTGTAACATAAATTTTAGGAGCCATTAATGAATATAAATTCTGAAATTTTCAGTTTTAAGTGTGAGAGTGATTCTTGCATTCCTTAGTTCTTGAACGAACTGAATCTGACTCATCGAAGATTATCTAGCTTCGTGTTGTCATTCTACTAATTCCAATAGTGATGGTGCCTTGGGGCAAATTTCCATTGTGTCACATTCTTATCAGATCTCATTCTTGGTTGTGGGTGCGTGACTACGTGATCACGAGGTTCGCATCAAAAATGCTTAAGGATAAAGCAATTAAACATAATGATTTTGTTATAAGGATTCATCAAATAAACTACTTTTGACCAAACACTTAAAAATGAGATTTTTAAAAAGGATTGGTTAAAAACAAGTCACTCATAAGTGAATTGAAAAGTAAAATATAATCTTCAAATCAATTGGTCAAAACAAGCTAATCATGAATGGACCTATTAAATATAGAATTTTGAAAAAGAAATTAGTTGAAAACAAACTAGGTGAATCAATTAGAAGAACTTTGGTTTTTAGATTAATTGGTCAAGATGAATAACTCATGGATAAACTATATAAGCACAACATTTTTAAAGGGGTCAATTAAAATAAATTATTAATGGGTGAATTGATTAGAAAAACACGGGTTTTAAAATTAATTTGTCAAAAAGAATAGCTCATGGGTATACTAATTAAACATAAGACTTAAAAGCGAATTGGTTAAAACAAACCATTCATGGGTGAACCAATTAGAATAACACAGGTTTTAAATTTAAATAGTCAAAATGAACCCTCATTGATGGACCAATTAAACATGAGATTAGATTAATTTAATAATCCCTAGAATTTATCTTATATTGATGATTAAGATGCATAAATAATCATGTAATCAACATTCATCTAGTCCTATGTATTGAAAAACTAAGTCACACAATCCAAATCAAAATGTGAAATTCAAGATTTGATTTTGACAAATCACTTCATGAACATGCATCATGTGCAATCAATCGAGAAATCATTACGTGATCTTGTTTAACAATTAATCACATAATCGGTTGTGCAAATCATTTAATTAATTATTTAAGCCTTGAATTGGAAAACACTAAGATTGACATTCGTCTTAACTAATTCACAAAATCAAATCACAATCTCATCCTCCTAGGTCTATCGTGAAGCATTGATACCATCCTTGTCTCTCCTCAAAATTACTTGGGGCCTAAAGCTCTTGGAGTCTAGCATGCTACAACATGTTCGTGGATAATTTATTCAATCAAATATCTACAAGTACATAAAAAAAATATAATTACAAGAAAGAAAATTGGATTCAAAGAAATAACCATGCCCTTAGATTAAGTGAACTTATCATTTTGCCTCTAGTCATAAGGAAACATTATAGGTATTCCTTTACACTATTCACGCATTGTCGTAAGCAATATTTTGATGTTGATTTCAATGAGCTTTTAGGCATCAATGAGTGTCTAAAAAGGATCTAAATCTTGTTCATCCATTAATGGTGATAGTGTATCTCGTGCAAACCAAGAGGGAGATTAACAATGATAGAGTTTGGCTTGTCCAAATAGCTTTCTCGCTCTTTCTAACCGATTCTAGTGATGTTGGTGATAATGCTAATCTAGTTTTGATCCAGAGAAGTTGATGCTCCTTTTTTGGTGGTCCCACGACAAATAAGGGTTGGATGGTTGAGATAAGTGTATAGTTAACCTAAGTTAGGCTCTAGTCTAACATACATATCTTAAATCCTTGAGCTTGGTTGGTTTGGAAGATTCATATCACTTTTTATTTGAACCAACTATTTAGATATATGCTATTTGATTTTGATCTAATGATTATGATTTGTTAGAGGTTGTGATTAAATGTGGGAAAGCTTAGATGAAGCCTCTTTGATTTAACTGCTAAGATGTGTTTGAGTTTGGTCCAATGGTTGGGATCAGTTTGGTCTCTACTCAAGTATATGGAGAATTTTGATTCGAAGACTGGGATTGATTTGGGCTTTAATCCGAATTGGGTGAGCTTATATCAGGTTGTTTTAATGTGATCACTATGATCTGTGGTTGTTAATAAGGTAGTTGGGGTTGATTTGGGGTTTTGAATTGGATCACTAGGCTTTGATCCAGTGATTGAGATATATTTAGGCAATTTTACGGCTAAAATCAATTTGAGGGAAGAAATTTGTGTTGGAGAGATGATGAGAGAATTGCAAAATGTTATTTTCATTATTATTATTATTATTATGAAACTCTTCCCTAAATAAGAGTAAATGGTGCAATGGCTATATTTTATAGCAGTGCATTGTTATTTTTTTATAACTGAGTTGTCTGAGCCAATTTACGCGCACCATAATTAATTTTTGGATTCATTGAACATCATGTAAACTCAATGAGTATGTAAAACATCACAGAGGTGACAGACATGCATGGTAGGACTTGAACCATAATGCAGAATAAAGAAACAAATCTTTTTAACCGCTAGGGCAACCCCGCTTGCATGCACTACTATTTTTAGACAGATGGTATGTGATTAATCTATTTAGTCCACATGTGAAGGTAATTATCTTTTAATTTTAATAATAGAACACACAGGGCAAATTATTTTTGACCATTGAAAATCATTTTTGGCTCTCAAAATCTATTTTAACCATGAAATGATTATTTTAATTCTAGCAAATTATATTTCTTTTAGGGGGTGTTTGGGAGTGTGATTGTTATTGCTTTTCAAAGTGTTTTTCGTGCCGAAATACATCAAAATAATTTTTTTTATTTTTTAAAAATTATTTTTGATATCAGCACATCAAAATAATCTAAAAACACATAAAAAAATTCATTTCAATTGAAAAAAAAATTGAATTTGGGTGAAACGCGGTTTGCACCGCTCACCCAAACAGTCTCTATCAAAATCGGCACAGTAAAATCTATTTTGACTGTCAAATAACAGTTTGACATTTTTTACCGGTTTTAATGGGAAATCCAATTTAAACGTTAAACAGCAGCTTCATTTTAGTAACTTGTTGTTGACTAATATTAGCACGGTAAATTAATGGTTTTGATCCTGGTAAACTCGATCTTGATCTGGGAAACTTGATTTGAATTTATTATTTTAATATACTGGCATTAAAAAAAATAAAAAAATATTTTAATATATTTTAAAATAAAAAAATATTTTTAAAAAACAATCAATATAATCGCTGCCATGGCGCGTGGTGGCCTTTAATAACTCTTGTTTACTGTCAGAGGAAAAGGAAATTCAATTTCTGGCCCATGACTTATTTTGTGCATGAGGTAGCAACAAAACAGTAAACAAGGCAAAGTCAACAAGCAAGAAGTCTCTGCTTCTGCGATAAACACCAGTCTTTTTCTTTTCTTTATTGTACTATTATTTTCTCTCTCTCCCCCCCCCCACCTCCCCCCATTCCAAAAGACTCCCTTGAAGCTGTTAGAAAATCATCATATAGGCATCCTTCGATTCTTTCTCTCTCTCTTTCAATTCCTTGTTTTTGTATATAATTATACTAATAATTTCCTTTTATTTTTTTCCTTAGAAAAACGAAGTTTCAATTGTTCTCTCATCTCGCCTTTTCTTTGTTTTTAGCATCATTTTCCCATTCAATTGGGTGTGCAAACTATTAAGCTGTGCAAACAAGAAACAGCAAAAAAACAGCCTTTCCTCACCAAACAGGGACCACAAGCTATACCCATTTTGAGCTTTTAATTGGATAGTTTAGAGGTAATTCGCTCATACCTGGTTCATATTTTGGCTTGTTTCCTGGAAGGGGCTTCAGGTTTTTGTTTAAATGGTTTTACCTGTTTGTTATATTCTTACGATCAAGTTTGGATTTTTATGGTGCAGATACTGGATTCGGGAGGTGGCTTTGGTTTGGAATATTGAAAGTGGATGGTGGGAATTTAACTGAACAAGTTGGAGGTCCTCTACATAGTTCTGTTTCTATGGATTGGTTATGCTGTTTCTGGCCTTCCTACTCTGAGGTAAAAATTTTATTTTTTTTCTTAGTTTTTATTATTTTGCTATGTGTATGTGATTCTTTAATTGTTACTATTCTTATTTATATTCGAAGCATAACCTTCATGATTGTGCTGCTGTAAGAATTGTAGTGGAACATGGTGCTATATGTGTGATAGACTATTTCTAAGGGGGCATTTTGCAATTTTCAAATCAATTTGGGATTTAATTGTGGATATCCCATGGCTGAAATTTTTTTGTTGCACAGAAATAATTTAGGTTTCCGTTCTGTCAAGTGTGTTTACCTACTTGTTTTGCGAGCTCTTCGGGGATCTAGAATTTATATAATAGGTGTATCTACTCACTAAACTGTTCTAAAAGATTAGATTTACTGATGTGTTTACAGTATTAATGTCTTCTATGTAACCATAGAAGAAAACACAGTTCCAAGTTTCGCCACTGTTTTTCGTTAATGTTATTGTGCATCTTTCTATACTTAAATTGCTTGTAGTGGAGAATTTCATTTAGTCCCATTCTTGCCTGCTTCTGAATCTGAGAACTTTAGTGAATTAAAACTCATTTTTGTTTTCTTTTGTATTTCTCTATCTTCTAATCATATGACTTAGACTGAGATTATTGTTACATGTAGCTTGTAGGTGGGCGTTCATCATCCACCTCCGGTAAGGGAAAGAATCATGAGGGTTTAATCAAGTATGGTTTCAGCCTAGTTAAAGGGAAAGCTAATCATCCAATGGAGGATTATCATGTTGCCAAGTTTGTGCAGGTTCAACGGCATGAATTAGGGCTTTTTGCTATTTATGATGGCCACTTGGGAGATAGTGTGCCAGCATACTTACAGAAACATTTGTTTTCTAACATCCTGAAGGAGGTTTAGCATTGCTTCCAAACATTATTTTTGATGGCCAAACATTTTGGTCTGCTTAAATAACTTCAGAATGCTTTCTAACACTTTATTATTTGATCCTTCTAGGAAGAGTTTTGGGATGACCCAAACCGATCTATCTCAAAAGCCTATGAGAGGACTGACCAGGCAATTCTCTCTAATAGTTCTGACTTGGGGCGAGGAGGGTCTACAGCTGTGACTGCAATCCTCATAAATGGTGAAAGACTATGGGTAGCTAATGTTGGAGATTCAAGAGCAGTTCTTTCAAGAGGGGGTCAGGCAATGCAAATGACTGTAGATCATGAACCCAACACTGAACGAGGCAGCATAGAGAACAGAGGTGGCTTTGTCTCAAACATGCCAGGTCTTTTTCATAGTAGCCATTATCAGTAATCTCTCTGTTTGAATATCTGCTCTTCTGAATTTAATAGAGACACCAGTAGCATTCTGAGGAAACTATTGGCTATTACTCTTTTCGTTTTAGTGGGGAGCTGCTTCGAATTTGTTTACAAATAGTTTTTTGGGTTATGATTTATTCATGTGAAGCTAGAATTTCAAAGAGTAAGTGTGTTTGGGATTGTGGTTGCTTTTGAAAGTGTTTTTTATATAGAAATGCATCAAAATGATTTTTTTTTTTATTTTTTCAAAATCATTTTTGACATCAACACATCAAAATAATCTAAAAACACTAAAAAAAAATTAATTTAAAGTTAAAAATAAAAATAAAAAAATTTCAAAATTTTTCAAAAATGCATTTGAAATGCACTATCAAACACGACTGCTTTTAAGTTTTTGCATGTGATCATATGTCAGCATTTTTGAATTCTCAAGCAAGTGAACCAGTATCTTCTGAACTCAAATAAGATATCATAACAATGAATGGTCTACTCAAACTAAATTTATGCAGCATTCAGACAGTAATAGAGAATTTAGAGTTCAGTGGCTTCCAGATAACTTTCATCTGCGTCAGAGCAATCTTTGAAAATAAAAAATAAGTATGCTCTAGAAGAGAAGAGTTGTGGCTCTTGCCTGGATTCATTTTGGATGAGTGAATGCATACAGTTTTGTTCATCATTCAAGGAACCATTTCATAAGAATTTTAGTTTGCTGATTATGTAATGTTCTGCAGGTGAGGTGGTGTTGAAGCTTTTCATGCATATTGTTCAAATTGTTTTGCTTTTGGGTGTTCAAATCCATTTAAGGCTCTTAATACTTGCAAGTTACAATACTGTCAATCTCAACTCATGTTGAACTTCTTTCCAGGAGATGTCCCTAGAGTTAATGGGCAGCTAGCAGTTTCTCGTGCTTTTGGGGACAAGAGCCTTAAATCACATCTGCGATCTGATCCTGACATACAAGAAATCGACATAAATAACAATACAGAAGTTCTTGTACTCGCTAGTGATGGTCTTTGGAAGGTGAGTAATTTATGTTAACATTATTTTCCATGTTAAGTGCAAACCACCTAGACTGGATAAAGAATCTGCAATGTGCTTGCGTTTGGAAAAAAGTCCATATGATCTCTCTTTTTCCTTTTGAATTTACTCAGGTTATGTCAAATCAAGAGGCTGTTGACATTGCAAGGAGGATTAAAGACCCACTGAAAGCAGCTAAGCAGCTAACAACTGAGGCGTTAAAAAGAGAAAGTAAAGATGACATATCATGTGTTGTTGTTAGATTTAGGGGGTAGAACCCTTTGCAAGATCATTGTTATCCAGGTGTCAGTATATACCTATTATAAGATGAGTTTGTTTACAGGGGTTGCCAATTGGTGGATTAGACAAATGGAAAACACATACTTTGGTTGGGGTGCTCCACAGGATCTCCAGTAGTTTGGAATTTGCTGAAGGGAAGGGAAAGAAGGGAAGATTAGAAAGGATCCCACATTGTAAAATTATTTTATTGATTAGGTTCTGGTGTTTGATTTCTTCGTGGATTATAACATCTGATGTATATTGTGTTCTAAGCTGCCTAGAAGACCGTTTCATCTTTGTTTTCGATGAAGAATATGGCTTTGATTGCGATTGGAAGAACTTTACGGATCAATTCAGTGAGCTTTTGCTATCAAGAGCATCCCTCCGTTTGCCCTTGTTGTTAGCTCTTAAGTTCATGATTTTTTGAATTTGATACGGCAGATCTTCCACCCAAAGTTCAATATTGATGGCCGCTCATGATTTAGGCCAAACTGCCGTTAAGCTTTAACCGGCCTGGTCTCTTTCGTTTCATCAGTGGCCTGCGCTAAATGCTTTCGGAGCTGTCTTGGCTCCCAAAATATTTGTTTATGAAGTTCGAACAGCGGAGTCACGCGGTTTTGACTGCATGGTGCCTTCACACACCAATGCATGATACACTATGTTGTTGTGCTGTGAATAATTGTACTGCCATCCTATTAGTATTAAAATGATTTATTGTGCTGTGAATAATTGTACTGCCATCCTATTAGAATTAAAATGATTTATTGTAGTATTTTAGTGGCTAAATTTGTAAAATTAATTAACACCATTGTTTTAAAATGAAATGTTTTACTAGTTTAATATGATGTTTATATTTGTATTTTATTCATTTAAAAGTTAAATAAAAATCTTATTTATATCAGTGTTAATATATGGAAAAATAAAATGTTCATTATTATCCATAAAAAATTTCGAATCCGCTCGCACGCAAGATGAAAGAATAAATTCAATTCTCTTTGAATAAAAAATTATAGCACCTATAATTGTGGATATAAGATTGAGAAAGAAAAACAATAACCCTTGAAAAATGAAGATAAATATAAGAGAATTTTGAAAATTGAGATTTTTTTTAAGGCTCTTTTCTTCTTTGAAAAAACATTAAACAATCTTTTATCTTAAAAACCCATCTTTACTCTATTATTATATTTTCTAAAAAAATAAAACCTCATACCTTTTATGAAAAATCAATTTTTGCATTTTAAAGTTTGAAAATAACATTCAAAGTTATTTGTTAATTATTTGAAACAAGGAAATAAACGCAAGAGCCAAACTTAGAGTTATGTTTGGTGTGCCATGGAAATACAGTGGTCTTCATGGGAGGTGATGTAATAGCAAAAAGTTTGATATTTGCACGATAAATTTCGAGTTTAAGTTAAGGCATGCACATTTTATAAAAGTCTAGGACAGTCAAAGCTTTAGAATGTATTTAATATTGTTTTTGCTTTTGTGGTTAAGGTTTTAAAAAACCAATTTCATAAGAAAAAACACTTTAGTTGTGGTCCAAAATAAATTTTGAAGTATTTGGTTAAAACTATTTTTGAGTTTGAGATTTATGAAAAGTAGTTTCATGTGTTTGGTTACCAAACTTTTCATATTGCTTTTAACTTGTGAAATTACTTGAAATGATATATATATATAAAATTTTTAAAATATTATAGATTTAATAATTATAATAATATAATATAATTAATAATTCAAGTAAATTGGATTTTTTTATTCTCTCACCAAATTATTTGCAATGTCATCACGAACAATATCTATACATGAAGGTCTTTGCAATTCCCAACTATTTACACGAGCTATAATATCTGGAAAAAAAATCATCTGAGATATAATTGGGATTACAATCATATTAAAATAATATTTAAAAAAAATAAAAAATATTTATGATATTAGTGTATCAAAATAATTTAAAAATATAAAAAAATAATTTAAAATAAAAAAAATAATTTTTTAAAAATCCATTAAATAGAGGGAGAAAAAAACACCATTCATCTTATTCCCTCATTTCCATGAATCTTTTAATATTATTTTGTTACAATAAAAATTTACTGCCCCATTAATTCATTAATTTGTTTTCCTTTCTAAGGACATGTTTCTTTTTATTAAGGTTGCCCATAATATAGACAACCTGGGTTCTTCGAATATCACTTCTTAAGTGCTTTTGGCACCATTGTCTCCACTGTTGTTGCATCTATCACCCTTTAAAACCCACCTTCATCACTGTTGATTCCTCCTTATAAAAAAGGACAGATGGCCCTGAGAAGTGGATCCTTTTGTAGGCTCTAGCTTCAGCCAGCTCACTTTCTCACTCACTTACCTCTAGAGGCTTAGAAGCTTCGTCAGTGGGTTTGCCTTCATCTTTCCTTTTTTTATTCTTAATCAAAGTAGAGGCAGTTTTTGCAGCTGTGTGCTTTGAGGTAGCTCGACATATGGATGCTGGATCTGAGTTGGTTGCCACCAAGAGGATCACCGTTCTCATCTCTATTTTCTTTGAAGGGTTATTTTGGTATAAATTTTCAACGGTAAATGTGGGTGAGTGTTGTCGGTGGATGGATGTTTTCTGAGAAATAAAACACAGGCAAAGCAGCTTTGTTCTACTTTTGACAAACCGTGGTTTGGAACCAATTTTTGGTTGTCCCATAACAACTTAATCTGTGTTTGTAAAATAATTAAATAAGATTTTATCTGCTTTTCTCAAATCTCCGGCATAAACACCATACTAAACAGGTATTTAGGGTATACGTGATATTGTTTTTGTTTTAATGGTTAAGATTTAAAAAAATAATTTTATGAAAAGTAAAGTTATGATTTAAAATAAATTTGATATTGCTTATGTTTTTATGGTTGAAATTTAAAAAAAGAGTTTCATGAAAAGAGTTTCATGAAAAGTATTTTAGTTACGATTCAAAATAAATTTTGAAGTATTTAGTTAAAATTATGGTTAAGTTTAAGATTGATAAAAAATAATTTCATGTGTTTAGTTAATATATTTTTTATATTATTATTAACTTGTGAAATTATTTAAAAATATATATATATATATATATATATATATATATATATTGTTTTTTAAATATTTTAGATTAATAATTATAACATTAAAATATAATTATTTAAATTTATTTATATTTTAATTAAGTTTTTAGATTTTAATATTATTTTAATATTAATAAAATATAATAAATAATATTATTCACTCCACTCTCTCCATAACTCTAACATACCCGGTAACAGCCCCCTCTCAAAATACACTCCCCTGCCACCGCCCTCCCCTTTCTCTCCATAACCCACCGCTCCCCCCTCTCTTTCTAGCAGCCCCCCTATCCCCCTCTCTCTCCATATTGACCTCTTCAATCTCATTTTAAGGCAGTTTTGTGAGCTTAGTTTTTTACAGGTTGGGGATTTTTGAGTTTTATTTTTCTGTGCTTGTGGTGGTATGTGAATGAGAACGAGGTGTGTGAAGGAGAATGAAGTGTGTTTTTGTGTTGACCATGGTGGATGAGAATGTTGAAAGATTTTGTGCACTCATGTTGGCAAAAAAGCAGGAAACTCAGGGGAAAAAAATGGAAGGCAATAGCAGGAAAAGCAACAATATCATGCTTCATGGAAACCGTGGTTTTAATCGTGATTTTGATGGGCCATGAAAATATAAATTGTGATTTATGGGTTTCTAAATAGATGCAAAGTGCATTTTACATCATGTTATCAAGGGGTATTTACTCATATATAGGCTTATAAAATATATTTTTTTTAAATAAAGTTTTTTTAAATTTAAAAAAAATTAAGTGGTTTTTTAAAGTAATTTTTATTTAAAAATATATTAAAATAATTTAATGATATTATTTTCGAAATACTAAGAAACATTAATTAAAATAAATATTCTTTACAAAAATTGCATTTAAAACATAAAAACAAACAATCAATAAACTGAAAACATGCTTTTCATTAGTTTATGACAATCACCTTTCCTTGGACGCGGCCACGCATGACAACCACTTCGATGCTGCTGCCATTCCCGCCACCCTCACTGCTCTAAGAAAAAACAAAGAAAGAAAAGTATTCGGTCTCTTTTCAGTGTATGGGCCAAAGCCCAACCCCGTTGTAGTTATGGAAAGCTTTGCCCAGACCCAGCTGGCAAGTAGAGGCAAATTAGGGTTTAGTCATTCCAGTAGCCTCCCTCGCTAGATATATAATATATATATATATATATATAGACGCACTCTCGCCCTTGATGAAGAAGCCACTGCTCTGATGCAGCTTCCATATCTTAGATTTCAAAACCTCTGTTCTTCTCCTCTCCTATTCTTCTCTTGATTGTTATATTAGTAATATTTTGTTGTTGATCGTAAAGGTGTCGAGTAGTTGGTATTACTTATTTTTACTTCTTTTAAAAAAAGTTGAGTAGTAACTTGCCTCTCCTTTCAGCTGCAAGGGCCGAGATCTATTTTGGATCAATTTCTTGACGGCTTTGTTCTAGAGGCATATATAAATTTTCAATCCAAAGTCTTGGGATCTGTCAGATTATTGATTGCTCTTGCGGGGGCTTTTTTTCTTTTCTGGCACCCCTTTCTTTGGTACATTTTCAATAGTTTTATATCAATCAAAATCAAAATCTCCGTGGGTACCTTGTCTTCGTTTCTTTCTGTGAAACGGGATGGGAAAGAAATCGATATGCGATTTCTCTCAAGATCCTAAAGTTTTTGTTAACTTTCTTACTGTATACATCTGAAATGCAATCCATTCGTCTTGAGGGGATGAAACTACATCTTCTGCTAACTGCTAATGAGATTGCATGTTAATGGATGCGTGATGGTTCCAAGAAAAAAAGAGAGTTACCCATCTGGCAATAAACTCTTGTTGTGTTTCCAAACAAGTGGAGATGAGGACGCCCTGCTAAATTTACATTATCAAGGGTGATAAAGTTTCTGTAATTAACTCAACAATCATAAAAGATCCCCAATGAAATTGGCTCATCTACTAAATGTTGGCGCAGGAATTTTCATTATCCATCTGGCCATGATGTTTCTCTCCTCCATCCCAGAAGCCAGAGAGCCCATAGTCATTATCTCAAAAATGATTTTTTTGGCTAAGGTTTCTATTTTTATTTCAAATATACTATATATTGCTAATTGATAACCATGGGATCATACCAAAAGCCATTACATACAGTGAAAAGATAAAAAAGAACGATTAGGCTACATTGGGAAGAGGTATGCCAACAACTAAGAAACAACCAAGCCATTACATATTGAGTTAACTGTTCCAGATCTTAATTTACAACAAATGTAGGAAACTCGTGGATTACACCGGTGAGAAAGAGGCTATGCAAATCTACAGCAAATAATTTTCTACGATATTTCGAAATCAAAATGGAGTTGGCATGCTATGTGATAAAAGTCCCCAGATGGTAATAACAGTATCTTCAGTCAATGGTTAGAACACCAATTTTATCCCATATTTGTGCCTTGCCATTTGATCTTCACACAAAGCAAAAATAATAACAATCTGAACACAGGTGGTGCTAATGAAGATTTCCATTATTTATTTATCTATTAACAAATGAAAGGCTCAACGAGAGACTTGGGTAGACCCCTGTGGTTATACTTGTAAAATACTAATAACTAAAATATTTTTTATTATTATTATTGATATCACTCTTCATCACTGAAATCTTTTTTATATATAATTTATCATTCAATATTATATTATTTTGGTAATTATATTTTATAATTTTAAATAATATAGTAAATTTAATTACTTTGCTCAGGTTCATCAATATATTTTAATGTTCAGATGGCCTGGTCCAAATGAAAGGGCCACGTTAACGGTTAAAGGTAAAATAAGAAGTAGGCATGTAGGCTAAAAGAGAGATTTGATTCGAGCTTAGGATAGTAAAAAAAAAACTCCACTTTTACTTTAAAATTAAACTCGATACTGATGATCAATTTATATTTAGTGTTTTTAAAAAAAAAATACTTTCAATTTTCTTTTAAAAAAATAATCTCAATAAATCTTCTCAAATTTAGTATCTCAATATCAAATGATAAACTAATTTTCAATAATTTTTAAAGAAAAACTTCATATTTTTTTATATTTAAACATAATCTTAATATCAAATGACTTACTCATATTTATATTTAGATGATATTTAACTCTGCAGTTAAACATGTGATGACATTGAACCGTACAGCTAATTAGAAAATTCACTAAACGGGATCCTAGTTTTTAACTTTGGATCCCATGCTAAAACTAATATTCTGGCAGATCATACTTTTGCAGCTGCGGCTTAAATTTACCCCACATTCCAACGGGTAACACACTCTCTCTCCCTGTCTTCTCCCTCACTCACCCCATCCCTATCGTCTCCCTCCCTTACCCTTACCCTAACCTTCACCCATGTCTTCTCCCTCACCTCACTCTCTCCTTCACAGACCTCCTTCACCCCATTTGTCTTCTCCCTCACAAACCTCAACCGTCAACCCTCACCTCATCTGTCTTCTCCCTCATGGGTTTTGTTCATACGTAAAGAAGGGTTTCAAAATATTCATGGGCATCCCAGCGCTTTCATAATCCAAGGCAGGATTTAAGAGAGCAGGAACTGTTGGTTTCGGTTCTACTGCAGAACACAGATCTTATCAATGTCCCTTTATAAAGATTACGGGATTTGGCCGCTCCATACACAAAAGCACAATTAGTTAAGCTGCAATTTTTAGAACCAACTAATTGTTGTGTACAAATCATGTCAATGACGACCAATCCTCAACATATGAGCAGCGACTTTGAAAAACTTTAATACAATATTTGCAAGAAGAAATAATATGTTCACATGATATTTGAGCAAAGAAAGTTAGGTGTTTCTCATCTCAGGCATGGTTGCTTTCCTATTGCTGCTGTGGATATTGATTTCCAATCCCTTGAACTGTTTGGTCGTGGATGTTGATATTGATCCCATTGATGCATGATGATCCCCGAGTATGCTTATTGGCACCTTCAACTTGTCCTTAACGATCCAATAAAATTAAACGAGATGTAACTCAAATGATATTAATTAATGTTAAAGAGAAGTATTCGATTCAAACTTTTTTTTATTAAAAAGTAAAATTGTAATGCTATCAAAATTTGTCATATTATAGATTATATTCTGCTTGCTAACCTGTAGTTATTGCAGCTATGGCTGCTGTTTTTCTCTTGTGATGCATTGCGAAACCCACAATAGCCCAGAAAAGACATAAAACTAGAATTAATACATGAATTCTTGAAGGCCATGAATCCTTTTCATTTTGCAATGCTGACATTGACTTCACTGCCCACTTTTATATAACAAGCAAATCAACGAATTTGACAATGAATAGGAGATTAAGCAAATTATTTAATGTAAGTTATAACAACTTAGTGCTTGAAGTTTAATTAAATTACTTGATTGATCAATTCTTCTAGTTTTTATAAACAATAAAAACAAGTGGGTATAGTTCTTGATGTAATTGCAAATAATTTAATGAGAGAATAAAATAAGTGTCTATTTTACTTGAATTATTTTAAATATTTTGTTATTATAATTATTAATAAATCTACGAAATTATTCTAATAAAATATTTATATATTTATGTACAATATATGTGTGTACATAAATATTTTAAAGTAATTTCATAAGTTGACAGCAATATAAAAAGCATGGTGACCAAACACACGAAACTATTTTTTATTAAACTCAATTTCAACCACATTTTTAACCAAACACTTAAGTTTTAGTTACGAACTGTAGCTAAAAGCACTTTTCATGAAACTGTTTTTTTTTCAACCTCAACCACAGCAGCAATAGCTGTGTCAAACAGAATCTTAGTGTTTTAAAAAAGAAACTCTATGTTTTCTTTAAAACTAGTATCAATATTGATCAACTCATATTCAGTATTTTTTTTTTTTTAAGAAAAACTCCAATATTTTTTTCTATATCCCCAAGAATACAGAGGCTTGGTCATTCTTTTCTGGTTCAAGTTCAATGTTGATTGTCAAGAGACATTTGAATTTTCATGCAGCCAGCTTGGATAATCTGGGGAGAGCATGATGGAGTTTTTCCGTTGGATTTAGGACACAGAATGCAAAGGTTGGTACCTTAACACGTAACCCACTGAAGAAAATAAAGATGCATTTAACTAATGCGGTGCTGTGACATGGGCAGTCACGTGGGAGATTCATCAAGATATTGAAGTCGTTCCAGTCGGTCAAAATTTACACAAGACCTAAGCGGGAGGGTTCGAACACTAATGCCATGGATCATGAGTGCAAACAGCATCATTAAATATTTTTCCTGCTTAAATAGTAAGAGTGGCAGGGAGATCAAGGCCCGTTTGTTTCCAGGAATTCACTTTCCAGGAAACCACTTTCCAAAGTTTCCTGTGTTTGTTTGTCTTCTGGAAAGTTGGTCAACAGAAAACACTTTCCAGTCAAAGAAGAATTTGGCTTGGTTTTCAGGAAAGTGTTTTCCGGAAAATTTGGGCGGAAAACACTTTCCGGAAGTTGTGAAAAATTTAGAAATGTCATTATTTGCTGATTATATCAAATTTGATCCTCAAACTTTTGATTGCTATATATAATTTGTTTTGAATATTTATTTTTCAATTCCATCTCTTAAAATTTAATTTTTATATTAATTTTGGTTCTTATTTTTATAATTGCTATTTGCTTTTTTCTTATCATTTTTTTATTGAAATTTTTTATCTATCAAATTTGGCCCTCATTTTTTTTTATTGTTACTTATTTTATTTGAAATAATTTATGAAATGTTAATTATTATTATTTTAATTTATTCACCTTTTATTTTATTTTTAAATTTTTAGATTTGATCTCTATTATTTTGATTATTATTTATTTTATTTGAGATAATTTATGAAATTATATTTTTTTTCAATTTCATTCTCATTCAACTTTTTAATTTGTAAGATTTGTTCCTCATTATTTTAATAAACTTAAAAAAAAATTAATTTATTAATAAATTATTTTCCAGATCATTTTCCATAACATAAACAAACACTGGAAAGTGTTTTCCAGTTCATTTTCCATAACACTGCCAAACATTGGAATTCACTTTCTAGGAATTCACTTTCCAGGAATTCATTTTCCCCGGAATTCACTTTCCAGCAAACAAACGGGGCCCAAAAACAATTGAGGATTGCAAGAATTCTTCAGAGCCCATCATCTCGCCTCATCACGTCAAGAAAGGCAGCTTTGGCTACGGCAACGGTTACAATGTCACCGCTGACTGCCCACTTTTACAAGTTTAAAGGTGTGTTTGGTATTGGTATTATTTTTATTTTTATATTTGAGATTTAAAAAAAAATTCATAAAAAATACTTTACTTGCAATTCAAAATAATTTTTAAAATGCTTAGTTAAAACTGTGGTTTAGTTTAAATTTAATAAAAAATAATTTTATGTGTTTGATTACCAAGTTTTTCATATCAATTTGTGAAATTACTTTAAAAAATATAAATATATATTTTGAAACATATATTTTGATATCATTTGAAACAATTAAGATTGCGAAACAGAAATTATATTTTAATATCTTTTAATATGTTTATTTATATTTTAATTAAGTTTTTAGATATTTATATTAAGTTTTTAGATTTTTATATTATTTTAATATTAAAGCCCCCAGACCCCTCCCCTCTCTTCGTGAAACCCATCTACTTCCCCGGAACCCTCTCCCCTCCCCTCCCTCTTCATAAAACCCCTCTGCTTTCCCAGACCCCTCCCCCCTCTCATGCATCTCCCCCCCTCCCCTCCTCTTTGAATCCATAATGAGCAAATCAGGGATGTGGGTGACGGATGAATGCAAGAATTCATTCCATCAGATGAAATGGAAGAAAGTTCATGCTGCTGAAATTCATAAGCTACGATGATCTTGCTGCTTCATTGCCAGAAGAGCAAGATCTTCATTGCATGGTCCATTCCCTTCTTCCGTAGACTCTTTTTTTATGAATTATCAGAGACAATTACTGAGTATTATAAGAGTCTCATTTGCTGCTAGAATTTTGCTCATTGCATAGTCCGGAACGCACCCAAAAACATAATTTTACTGATTATTGCAAACCACGGTTTCAGTCACTTTTTAGGTAGTCCCCATAATAATTTAATTTGCTTTCGTTCATTACTAAACATCATGAAACTACTTCTTGTTCCAACCGGAGGTTCAATTGCAATACCAAACAGGTACTAAATATCTTTAGTTTTGATTTCCACGCATAAATCAGTCATTTATTTATCCCATCATGCATTCTCGTGTACTAAAATAATCTTTCTTCATTTGCCCTACTAATTTGCCTCACAATATCAATACATGTGCGCGAGGCTTATTTCATTTTCTGAAAGAAAAGATATGAATCGTACAATATGAGCGAAATGAATTACAGACTGAAGTAACCAGGGAATGAACCGATGGCACAAGGAATGAACTGATTCCGATAATCCGACGCCCTGTCGGTGAGATCCCTGAATCTTCCATTGATCAAGCGGAAAAAAAGTGAGCGAGAGATGTAAAAATCAGAAAGGATAAAAATGCCACAACCGGATGCGAGAAAAAGAATGCGTAATTTTGCAATGGCAACTTAAAAGGCGTGAAAGCTATAAATTTTTAAAGCAGACCACAATCATCCAAGTAGTGTTCAAAAAGAAAAAGAAGACATAACAAAGAGTCTTAAAACATCTTTCAGCAAATAGATACAACCCAATAGTCCACAATTCCCTGTACTACAACTGAAAGAGTAATTCTGGCATGTTCCTCCCTTCTTCAACTAACCCATCTTAAAGAATTGCTCTCCACAATCCCGACTAATTCTGCAAAATTAATTCTCATGAGCAGTAAAAGAGAAAATAAGATACATAAATAAATAACAAGCCCTAGGAAAATATCAACATGCCAAATGAAAATCCAATCAGATGATGAATGATTTAATACTTTGTGTCTGTATTTATCAAAGGTATGCAGGCGTGCCTGTGTGAATGTGCATGTTAAAATAACACCCACACACAGATTATATAAAGGTCAGTTTTGCTTACCACTGCCTTAGGTTCATCAGCTGTGGATTGCTCACCTGCAAAATTAAATAGCACCTTCATTAGTCAATAGCCATTTACAATCGAAGTTCTTGACTTCACAGTCCAGTTAAACTCATATTACATCCATTATCAAGTTAAAACTTTGAATATCACCTCCTTCCTCTGGCAGATCTGAGGTCCATAAAGTGAGATTGTCCCTAAGTAGTTGCATGATAAGGGTACTGTCCTTGTAAGAATCTTCATTGAGGCTATCAAGCTCTGCTATAGCATCATCAAATGCTTGTTTAGCCAGGCCGCAGGCCCTGCATGATACATGTGTAGTTTAAAATATGATGCATTATTCAGAGCTGACAGCAAAAGCACTATCTGAGTCCTCAAGTTCAACAAAATGGGTGTGTCCATGATGTATTTAATATAAATTTATATATATTGAGTGTGTTTCGGCATGTTAAGCAAGAAAGTGATGCATGTTAACCTTTCAGGGGAGTTCAAAATCTCATAGTAGAAAACGGAAAAGTTTAGAGCCAGGCCAAGTCTAATTGGATGAGTTGGAGGCAAATCTGAGATCGCAGTTGAGGTTGCTGCCTGCAGTACAAAAGAATGACATGAGTAGTTATCTGTCAGCTTCATGATTAAGAAGTTTAAAGTGATAAAGAAGAGAGGATAAAAGAAACTCTGGGAAAAAAAGATGATTCACAAATGCTACCTCATAAGCCTTGAGGGACTGATCTGCAGCTTCTTTACGTTCATCAGCACCTTTAAACTCAGCCAAATAACGATAATAATCTCCCTTCCTGCCTTGGAAAAAAACACAAAAAAAAAAAAACATAAGCAATAGAATCAATTAAAGAAAGTTTGAGCGTTGCAAGCTACTATCAAAACATAGATATGATAGTTAAAAGAAAAAACCTGTCGAATGAATGAAATGAATTCAACATATATAAATTCATAAACAAGAGAATTCTTGTTGTTTAACTATTATTACACTTTATATAAGAATTTGGTTGCACAGATCCATAAGAAAATAAACCTGAAGCCTTTTGTCTATCGTTCAAGAGTTTAGAAGGCATCAAAAATTTTGTTAGCCATCTTGATATTATTTGCCCCACCTTTCAAAATAACTCAAAAGTAGGATAGCACAATAAATCTTACATTTTATGATAAAAGACAGTAGATTCCCCGGTTGAAGAGGATGGGATGAGATGCTGATCAATGACTGATAATATATCATTGCAGATCTTCGCAAGCTCATCTTCAACACTCTGCCTGTACTCCTTTATCCTCTTCACATTCTGTTCATTCCCCTTGGCCTCCTCTTTCTGTTCAATGGAAGAAAGTATTCTCCACGATGCCCTTCTAGCACCAATGACATTCTTGTAACCCACAGACACCAGATTCCTCTCCTCCACTGTCAATTCCACATCCAACTTCGCAACTTTCTTCATTGCTTCTACCATCTCTGCAGCAATTGGTTTTTAATGTGATGTTTACGTATTCAATATAATTTACCTACGTATTTTATTTAAGAAAAAAGAAAAGGATATGAATCGAACAATAGCGACTCAACTGAATGAATTAGCCCAGATGGAAGTGAAATAAAACTAGTAGAATCAAAATTAGAAACCTTCAGTATCAAATATTAAGAGCGGAAAAAAGAACACAGTTGCCTCATTTTATTTGCTATGTGAACCACAACAATCATCCATAAAAATCTTCAATTATTACCCTCCTCTCATTTTAGCACTGCAGAAGTGAGTGTACCCATTCCTCAATGGGTTGATTAGATAAATTTTGCGTTACTCAAATCCTCAAAAACAAAAATGAACAGATTTAATTCTATTAGAAGTTCAGAAAATAACTTATGATCATCTTATTTCTAAACAACTATAATAATGTAGCAGTTAGGGTTTTGACATTATCAGTCGATATAGCCACTAATCTGCGTATTAAAACACAAATCCACCCTAGTAACCATCCACTAAATTATAGGGGGAAATGGAGCAGCAACACAAGAATTAATCGTGATAAATAACCAGGATAAACAAAATGAAAGCATGCAAGAAAGAGAAAAGAGTCGCAGCTTGTGGATCTCGATTAAATGAAGCACATACCATCATATCTCTCAGCTTGCTCTGCAAGCCTCGCCAAGTAAACCAACTGTTCTCTCTCCTTCTCCATGCTTGATCCGCTTTCTATCTCTCTCGTTCACGCTGTGTCTGCTCTGTTTTTGCTTTTGCGGTTTTTTGTTGCCTGGGTAACTGCTGTGATGAGATTTGTCAGTACATACTTTTGCTAATGGGCCGTTGGATTTGACTTTTAGAGGGGATTGGGTTTTGGAGGGTTCGGAAGTTAAATCTTGGCGTTTGGGTTAGGGTTTCGGGAGTTAAAAGATAGCCCACATAGTACACTAATTTTTTATTTAATTAGTGCTTGTTATGGTGTTTTTTTTTATATAGTTTTTGTTTAAAAATAAATTAATATACTTTTTTTAATAATATATATTAATTTTTTTATAAAATAAAAAATAAATATATTTAAATAAAAATTATATTTAAATCCTAAAATACTTTTTAGTTTTTGTCACGTGTCCAACCCTCCACTCAATTTTGGTTCAAGTCATATACCTTTTGACCATTTCATTTAATATCGTCAATTTGCTATTCTTTCACTAATTAAATCTGAACACCAACTATTCCATTCTAAAACTTATCACTCGTCCATTTTTTAAGTTAATATATATATATAAAAATTTTGCAAAATAATTTTACTAATTTTTAAGCTATTGTTTCGACCCACAAAGTAATATCCTAGTGGTTTTTTTATTTGAGAAAATCTCACTTCCCGAAAAGTATACTTTATAAATCTAAATAAACAAGTAAAATTCTGGTTATCTCAAATTCTTATATGATGTGTGTATACTGTCACAAACTCGAAATCTATTATACAAATCTAAAAATTTTATCATCATACCACGTCCCTCGAGAACTAGTGTTTTTTGTATTGATCACTATGTTTCCCACTTGTTTCTGGATTTTTCTCTATTTCTTTTGTTTTTATAACGAGGAATGTAATGTTTTTTTTTTTTTGGTTAATTGAAGATAACATCATTTTTTCTAGCCAACAATATATTTTTCTTTGATTATTTCCGCATTTACTTTTAAAGCCTAACGCATATAATGACATGTGTGCAGATAACAAAACCAAGTGTTTTTGAACTGGAAAGACAATAAATTTATGGAAAAATCACCTAGACTTTTCTAAATTTCATTTATTTTGCTTTTGTTCTTTAAAAAATATAGTCTGCATCTTCAATCAACATAATTTTAAATTCAGAAAAGATGAATCTATTTTTATATTAACTAAAATATAAAACTCGTCGATCTTTTACTATTGAAATTCGCACTGTTTTTCTAGACATAAATTTCTATTCATTACTGCAATAAAATGATCATTTCATCCCAATGCTGAAAATTTTTAATCCCAAGTGTCGGGGTATTTTAGATTTTTTCATGGGATATAGATGATATTTCTAAATTTCTTACGCAATAAAATAACAATTTTAGCCCTCCTAAATGACAAAACATGCTGCCTAGGACCAAGGGTAATCCGATATTTGCACCCCCAAATTTTTTCATATATATATCACTTGGTATAGGGGTGTATACGTAATTATCCAATTTTTTATTATAATTTTTCCCTGGACATTATAGGTGTGTTGTACAGTCATGCTAACAGTATTCTGTCTGCACGCTCCTTTCAGGTGGCACGTGCGATGTCCTCTACCGGTGTAAAATATGATTTTGTCGTCTCATATGATTTTCCACCATGTTCTAGGCCTCCACACGTGGTGTGTGTCATTCAAATATGATTGTGTGATCTTCGGTGGATGGTTTTTCTCCCTCTCTTTTTTCTCTATCCTGCTATCGATGAAGTACGAGACAATCCCTGATATGTGTATACATTTCATTTTGATCCCTGTTCTTTTGATTTCATTTTTATTACTGATTTTTCAATGGGACATTTGATTATTTTCAATTATGCCTTTTAATTGAAATTGATTATATATAAAAAGTTTCATTTTGGTCCTTTATCTTTTGATTTTTTGTTTATTTTTTGGTCCTTTAATAATTTTGGTATGCAAGTTTGAATTTGTTGTAAGTTTATGCCCAAATTGAAATTGATCATATATATTACTTTTTATTTTGGTCTTTATTCTTTTAATTAGTTCAATAATTGCACTATATTGATTTTTTAAAATTCTTTTATTGTTTTTTGGTCCTGGTATTTTGATTTGTTTCATTTTCATTCTTCAATTAGAATTAATTATATATTTTGTTTTTTATTTTGGCACTTATTCTTTTAATTTTTTTATATTAATTCATTTGTTTTTTTATCCTTCTTAGACAATATCTATTTTTTGCCCTTATTTATGTATTTGTGCTTTTAAGTTTTGTTTTTATTTTTTATCATTTTATTTTTTTTCAGTGTTTTATTTTTATTATATTCCATTCTTAAATTTTAATTTATGTTGGTTACACTGCATTTTATTTTTAAAAATTCCTTTATTATTTTTTGGTCCCAAGATTTAGATTTGCTGTAGTTTTGTCATTCAATTAGAATTAATTATAT
This sequence comes from Salix dunnii, assembly GCA_015731905.1. Taxonomy (NCBI): domain Eukaryota; kingdom Viridiplantae; phylum Streptophyta; class Magnoliopsida; order Malpighiales; family Salicaceae; genus Salix; species Salix dunnii. The sequence continues at coordinate 11,354,462 of CM027663.1, read as the reverse complement.
ATATTATTTTTTATTTTGGCACTTATTTTTTTTATTTTTTATTTAGTATTGATATCATTTTTTTTTTATCTTTCTTGGACAATGTTTATTTTTTATCCGTATTCATTCATTTATACTTTTGGTTTTTATTTTGAATTTTTTTCATTTTATTTTTTTATTGGGGTTTTATTTTTATTCGGTTCAATTATAAAATTTTAATTTATGCTGGTGATCATTTTAAAATTAATTTTGCTTCATTTTTCTTTTCTTTTTTGTTTTCTGTTATTTTTATCTAATTTTTGAATCAGATGATTTATGATTTTATTGTTTACACAATAATAATAATAATTTTAGTGAATGTTTTTTTATTGGTTTTTTGACAAAATATTTTATTTTTTTTAATTCTCCAGGATAATTTAGTGATTTTCACTGTTTGGATAGTAATGTTGATAATAATTTTAATTGTTATAATAAAGATAGTGACAGTAACGTGGGGATGAATTTTCAATTTATGTCTTATTCTTTTTAGAGATAGAAAATTAACTATTTATTTTTTTATTTGATTAATGCAAGTTCTTTCACAATTTATATTTTATTTATTGTGTTTAATTTAAATTGAATTATAAAATGAATTAATCATAATACAATGTATTCAATAATTTAGATATCAGAATATTTTTGCTTTTTTTTAATGATAATGGTAATTTTATTGGTTATTTCATTGGAACCTAGTAAACTAATAAATTTATATCAATTTAAAATTCATATCTTTTATAGAAAACTTGCACTTCACAAGATTTCTGCACATAGATTTACTATTTTATTTAAATTTATATTATAAAAAAATTACACATAATTAATATTTTTTGCATTGAAAAAAATATATGGTTTTAGCTGCGATGAGACGCGGGTGCCATAACTAGTATAATATAATACAAAAAACCATAAAGATGAATGAGACAAAATTCTCTCACACACAACCAATAAACGAAACTCAAATGAAAATCAAATACCTTTTTAACAAACTTATCAATCTTTGAACTTTCAATTAATAGATATTTAAACATAAACATAAACCTAAGAAAAAAATTGAACTTTTTTTATATATTTAATACTTTATACATGTATGTATTTATTTCTATGTCTAAATCGTAAGTTTTATTTGTGATTTTGCAAGAGATGAGTTGAGTTTTAATTTATGAATGATGTGAGACATAGAAGAGATGGATTTTTATGGTGACATGGATCTCTTTTATGCTCTCATATGACTGTTCTTTAAGATGAATGGAAGAATATATCAAAGGGTGTTGAGAGATGCACACATAAGAATAGGTGTGTGGCGAGAGATTAATTTCCATTAGGAGAGAGATAGAGTGAGAGACAAAGGTACTACTCTATTTAATATCATGTCGTGTCCTTTCAATTTCATAATTGGCATCACACACTTCTTTGTCAAGAAAATGTTAATGAAACCTTAAGCATAATGTCAACATAAAAACTCTAGCCAGATAAACTCTTCTCATCTTTTCTTTTCTTTTCTTTTCAAAAATGGTAATATCCTTCAGCACCAGGAATGAAGAATTCATGGCTAAAACATCATCAGTTATGTCAATTACAGTCTAAAATGGGTTTATATGATAAGCTAAGAACAGAAAAATAGGACATGACTTTGACCATATGTTTCCTCAAATTTTACCATATGGGAAAAAAATCACATGGCTGTCAAGCTAAGGATAACTAGATGGAGTGCCAAGCCATGACAAAACAAAAGTAGGAATCTCACATTGAAATGGTGTTTCTAAATTGATATATTAAGTTCAGGAAAAGAGAGGGAAACACTGTAATAGACAAGCCCTAATTACAAATATTTGCTTTACTGAAAGAAAGGTAGAGGAACAAAATTCAAATAGTTTTTTGGGTTGTCCATTTAATGGTGAAAGATAGAGAATGATGCATTGCCTCCTCCTAAATATTTTCACATATGAATCCGGGTGAACCACTACCTTTAATTCGCTCGGTATTTTATTGGATACGAGGGGATGGCGGTCACGGTGGCTAAATAATGGTGGTTGACAACAAAGAAAGAGAAATGAAAAGGAGGTGAAATGCATACTTGTAACATTGAAGGCGTTATATCTTGCCCTTCATCACAACTTTTATAGCAATAATGGTAAGAATTTAAAATTCAAACCCCAATATAAATTAACGTTCATGAAAAAGCCATGCATGAAATGTATCGTGTCATGAATGTGCAAAACAACCAGCCAAAAGAATGCATAAACATCACTAACTTGAATGAAATAATGCCCCGTCAGAAAACAAACTAAACAGCGATAGCATGGGAGGCAATGGAGAGAGAACAAGACAAAGCTGACGGTGCAGCATCCGAAGGGCAAAGACGAGTGCACAGGCTTGAATCCATGAGAGGAAGAAGGGGAAAAAAAAGACAGACATGAGAAGAAGACACGCAGATTGCAACATGAATGGGTCAAACAAATGAACATGCTAATAAAAAGGAAGAGCACAACGACAATCACTTTTCAAAACAAACTTATAATAGTAGCAAGTAATGCCTTTGCTTACAGATTCATAGGGGAATCTAAACCGAGTCCATCTCATGCCTCAGGGTAGACAAACCAAGAGAACAAAAAAATAAACCTTGCATGTAAACTAAAAGAGAACAGGAAATTTCAAAATTCTAGTCACACCAAAAGAACACAACTTCCCGCGCAATCAAATCACATACAAAGAGTGCAAAACATAATGAAATCAAATCTCAGGTCAAATACTGTGGGTGATAATATAATAAACATTAGAAATTTGTATTCTTGTTAATTTTAGGATTTATAAAATTAATTAAAATATACGTAAAAATAACTTGGACATCTGTATTAATTAAATAAAATGCAAAACACCATCTAAAACAAACATGATTCTATGTTTTTAAGCAAACTAGACAACTTTCCCAATGTTATAGATATAGCAAATGAGTTTGAACCATGGTTGTCAAAATCACAATTATTATACTATATGAAAAGGACTTCGAAAACTTGGATCGTAAGATCGGATCGTAAAATTATAAAATTATACCTAAATTTTTCGTATAAAAATCGTAAAATCACAGTTAAAATCGTATAGGTAGAAAAATCATAAGTAAAATATTTTCGAATACAATGCAACATAATTATGGCCATAAAACCTCATTAGTTAAGGTTCGTACATGATTCAAAATAACTTAAAAATAAAGTACAAAACAATTATGTCCATAGAATTTCATTAAGTAAAACTAACACTTTTAAAATAAATATTTTGCTGATGTACTATATAAATTAAAATTAGTCTCATAACCGTTATTTTCCTCGTTATTTTTAATACATTCATCAAAAACATTATTATTGAAAAGATTATTAATATTAATACTGGTACCAACACCGATATTGATAGTACTAACTCCAACTCTAACAAATTATTTCAATATCAGTACATGAAAATAATTTAAAAATATCAAAAAAAAATTAATTTAAAGTAAAAGGTAAAAAAATTATTTTTTTCAAAAAATTTAAGTATAAATTTTAAAGTTAATATTACTGATTTTCAAGAATGATTCCATGATACACACACAGAGAGAGGGCTGCAAACAAAACTGAAAATTTTGAATTGGCTTGAAAATTTTGGGCGGCAGCAGAACATAATTAGTAAGATTGTAAAATCAGACCAATCCGGTTTGATTTTACAAGTTTAATCGAGTTTGATCAAAATCAATTTTTTACCCGAGTTGATAAAATTTGATAAATTAATTTATAAAGTCATATAATTTTACAAGTCAACTCGTAATTTTAATAATGATGGTTTGACCATGGACGTCACTGCCTGATTACTCTCTCTTTAGTGCAGCAAAATTAAAAAATAAAAAAATAAAAAAAGCTGGAGCCAAGCCAACCCGTACTCAAGTTAATAAAGATAATTAACAAAGGTTATGCTCACTAATTTTTTATTTTAAAAAAAACTCTTTTTAGGAAATAAAAAGGGAAAAAATATTTATAAATAATTGAGAATAATCTTAGCATAAAATGAGTTTTATATTATTTCAGTTTCTTAATAATCTAAAATAACAATGATAATTGTTATTTCAACTTTTTGTTTGATATACCTTTTTTTCTATTTCCATGTTTAAATGTAAGACAAGCAATTTACTTTTATTTATTTAAGAAAATCAGTTTTTTTAGAGATGGAAGTTACAGAAATTATTATTATATGAAGGCAAACACAATTAAAGAGAGGAAATATTACAAAAAAAAAAAACAAAGAGCGAAAAGAAAAGAAAGTCATGATATAATCCAAGCCCAGGGGTTCAGTTGGTTCAGTAGGACCAGGAACCCTTCCAATCGCTAGCAAGGAGGGAATCTCCGATCGGCCCAGTGGATGCATATACTTTGAAGCCCTAAAAATCGCTCTTATTACACTTGGCATCTCTATCTACCTGTTTTGGTTCTACTGATTAATCTCTTAAAACACAGAGGATGGCAAATCACAGTGACGATCTCCCTCAGTTAAACATTTCGATTGAGGTATTTCCTTCTTTCAATTTTCTCTCTTTTATATCCCAAGTGTTAAAAACTCAGTCTATGCTTCTTTCAATAGGAAAAGGACAAGCTCGTTGCTGAAGTGATCCGCTACGTGCTGTTCAAAAATCACCAGAATTCAGGGTCTCCAATTAAAAGAGATGAGCTAACCCAGATTGTTACCAAAAACTATAGGCACCGTACCCTTCCTGCTGTTGTCATCGATGAGGCTAAACACAAGCTCGCCAGCATTTTCGGATTTGAAATGCGTGAGCTTCAAAGGGCTCGCCCTTCCTCGACCAATCAGGGTCGTGTTTCTTCCCAGCAAAGTAATCAACTTTTACTTTACTTTGTGTTTTTTTTTTTAGGATGCGAAAGATTTTGTGGGTTGATTGCTTGCATAGGACTTGTTTAGATTCTGACTTACCGTCTGTGCCCAATTACTGCTTGAATTAGTTAAATCTCAATTCAACAACTTGCAGATTTTGATTTTCATAATAACATACGTTGTGTTGTTCTTTTTTCGTGAATTGACAAGTACATTGAAGGGTATGGTGTCCTTTACAAGAACGCTGAATACCAAGAAAATATTCATAATAATACTGAAATGGAAACTGATGCGATCATTATGCCTGGATAACGTTGTCATTTTCCTTTTGCTGGTCTGCCGATTGTCTTTTCGACATTAGTTATATTTCTTATGATCTATCATTTCCAGGTGCTGCTGATGCTAAATCCTATGTTCTCATAAGCCAGCTACCTGCTGATGTTTATAGGAAATATGTCGAGGATGTAAGCTCTGCTCATGTGACTGGTTTTACTTTTGTCGTGATTAGTGTTGTGCACCTTGCTGGAGGCAAAATCCCAGAGGGTATGTCATTTGGTTGGATTTTCCTATGATAAGCAATTCAATAAAGTAAGCAGAGAGGCAGAAACTTTGGTTTGGAACTGCATTTTGTACAGATCATTTCTTATTTTGAATCTGCATGGTTTTAAATTTAACTCAATTATTTGCTCACTGTAGTTTCCTCCCATGCCAGGGTAGTCATTGTTTCTCCTCTCTTGCATGGCATGCACAACAGCTGTGTTTATTCTCCTGCCATATCTACTATCTACTTATCTAATCTGATCCATATCACTCCTGTTATGCAGAAAATCTTTGGCATCACTTAAAGAAAATGGGATTGTTTGAAAATGATGAAAGCCATCCTGCCCTCGGAAACATCAAGCAAGCATTGGAAACACTTGTCCAGCAAAGGTTAGAACTATAAAAAGAGATGGAGTGTTTATTCAAGCAGGCATTGGAAACACTTTGTCCAGCCAACCTTTATCATCTTTTTTCTCTCTCTCTCTCTCAGATATTTGCAGAAGGACAAAATAAGTGGCCCTGAAGGCAACACTTTGGTTTATGAGCTTGCTGAGAGAGCTCTAGATGGACCAGTCAACGAGAGAGTTAAAGAATACATATCACAGGTTGGTGCAGATGTGAACTTGATGGCTTGGTTTTTATTTCCTTCACATTTTATGATGATACTACATTCCTTTCCTAATATTGCAACTATTTATCCAACAGTAGGCTGGTTGATGCTTCAGAAAAATCACATTAGGTTGTCAATGACAGAAACCATTTTGACACTTGTGCAATTTATTCATGATTTGTCCTTTAAAAAATCTTCCTACATGCATAAATTGCAATCATATATATAAATAAAAACAGGCACACAGATAATTTCATAACTTGTGAAGAAGAGATTCTTCCATATGGCACTATTAGGCATTTTTCAAAAAAGTTGTTTAAGGCATTGCAAAATAGTCCCTGTTGATGTTTGACATGTGAAGGATTTTGTATTGCCAGGTAGTGAAAAGAGATGTGGCCTCTGTGGTAATCAATTAGCATCTTAACTCCATGGATCTAAGATGCGGCAGTTCCATCTCCTGTTAAATGAATTGTAACTCATTTATGAGAGATGCTTCCATGCACATGGCTCCTCACCCCCTGCATGCTTGAATCTGGAATTTGCTTTTGGTAAACAGTATTTTGAATACTGCTCTGTCTATTTTTGCTGATGAATATGCTGTGAGCAGACTTGGGCAATCAGCAGCTCATATTGCCAACTTGCGTGGATTGTCTTTGTTTTGCGCTGCACGGCCTTTTGCACTAGCTTAGTGGCATACTTTGTTTTAATAGAATGGTTATAGTCTCTCCCGCTGATATTTGTTTTCTTTTCAGATCAGTTATGAAAAAGATTTTAATTACAATTGAAAAGCTAGAGAGAATCGCTTAAGCTTCTTAAGGACAGATAAATGCTCAACCTATTTGTAGTTGGGTTGATTAAATGCTGGTGAATTTATATATCAAGAGGAATTTGAAATCAGTGGTTCTTTAAACTGAGATGGATTTGGTGTGCATCACCAGTGGAACTTTTCCATCCCCAACAGTTCCACATGCTACTAGTAAAAGGATGGAAATATATCATGAAGAAACGAGTGTAGCCTTCGTGGAGATCGTAACGTTTTATACTCGTTATTTGCAGGAGCTCGTGAATATGAAAGGGCAAATCCAGAAAAAGAGATAAAAGTGAACTCGATGGAACATGTACCAATTATTTTTGGTCAAAGACATCGAGAAGCCCTTTCCATCCAAAGCATTGTCTAAAATTCTCGACGGCACTAGGCATTCAAAATTAACAATGCAACCCAGATTGAAATGTATAGACTTGTGTTGAAAAAGAAAAGGGGACAAGACACACGAGAAACATGTATGATCTATTAACAAATTGAATTACAATTATTTCCTCTTGAATGCTAAATAAATTGTATTCTAAATTATAAACAAATGAAAGCTGGATTACTCAGTCGTCGACATGCTTCGTAGTCAGCAAATGCTGGACCCCAAATTAGACTACCGAAATGATTTTGAACCAAAACCAACTCTGCATAAACGGAATGTCAACCAAATGTTTTGTTGGTACACCACCAATCTGCTCCATCTGTTTTTTTTTTTACAAGGGGAATATGTATATTCCCATTGCAGAGAAAAGTTCATCGACATTCACAAACAGGTGCACCCCTGCTGGTGCTTGCATCCCCTATTGAAACTGTAGCAAGGGACTTGGAAGCCCAAGCCCTGGCATTCATTGCCCCTTCCTGCAAATTACTCTTCTTGCAAGGCTCGTTCAAAGAATGAAATAGCTGTATTGCTCTATTCAGATAAGCCCGAGGATGCTCTAACAAACTCTCCAGTCTCATGTTCTGCATGTGCCGCCTCCAGATAAATTGTGCAAAAGCAAGCATGGTAGGGAAAGTCCAGTAAAACAGCCTCAGAAGCACAAATGTTGTTGCCAGAGCCAAATATGTCTCCTCCCTAAGCAAGTTCTCAGGAGATCTTGCCCACGAGAATGGACAATTTTCTTGCACAGGGGCATCATGTTTTTCAAGGTGTGATGCGCGACCAATTTTGCCCAGCGATCGTTTGTCTAGGGATGCAGTCTTGATACCTAAACCAAGCAATATGCACATCAAAACCCACAGGAGAAAAATAACTCAGCATTAGGAGAATATTCTTGATGAAAGAAAAGTATGTATTGCCATTTTTTATTCCAGATGCAGTGCACTGAAAGAGCATTTTCTATGTGTTAACATGCTAATAGTCATCTGCAATATTCTATTAACAATCACGATAATGAATCTCCATACTTTGAATTTATCTAGTATAAACTTTTCTGTACTCATATGCATGTATAGAGATAAAGTGATTGAACCAGAATCACAAAAACTAAAAATGCATGTTATCAGTTGAACATTCTAGAAGGACAGGTAACCCTTACCAGTAACATCACTGTAGAAAGCAACAAGAGAACCAAGAGTTCGGGAGCCATGATAGCGAACGCGCATAGTAGAATTCAATAGGAAAAGAGTTGGAAACCCATGAACACCATACTTGGATAATATGCTGCAGATAAATCAATAAAAATGAATACTTCAAGGAAAAAATATACAATAAATGGAAGTAAGATTCTAGAAAGATGACATTTTATCTTTTCAGTTTACATACCTTGGCCTGATGAATGATTCTTCAATCTCAAAATGGGGAATCGAGGGGTACAACGAAGAAAGGATGGAGAAGCTTGGTCTAAAATTCCTAGAGAATGGGCACCATGATGCATAGAAGAGCAAAGCCACGTATTCATGACTATTCTTTTGAACGAAATTTAGAGCCTTCTGTAATGAAACCTCGTCTCCCTTCACAGCAGCAAACATAAACTACTTTAGAATTACACATCCATTTTCACTCACAATGAAGCAAATTTCTGTCTCTGTTTTATCAGAGATACTGTTTCGCTTCCAGAGATAGATAACTCCTTCCGGCCTTGGAAAGTAATTTCACCTCAAGTTTCTTAAGGAGTCAACCAACTGCCGAATGCAAGAATGCCAAAAGAGCTGCACGAATACGCTAGTATGGATTTTTTTTCAAGAAAAAAAAAAAGAAACACGAAATTTACAAAATCAGAGAGATTTTCTCTAAAATTATCGTCCAATGTCATATCTTGATGCAATAATTAAACAAGAAGTCAGAAATGGGTCGTCAACTAACATTGAATTAAATCCAGGGAATCGCCATTTGTGGATAATTTAATTACATTAACAACATCAAGTTTCGTGCCCCTAAGGAATGTCAAAGACAATGTATTCAATTTCTTTTTAAGGTAAGGAAGTGTCGGCTTACCTCGGTGACACCAGGGAAAAAGGGAGATTCATCAGCACCAGAAACGACGCAGTTTCGATCTCGAAACCTAAAGATAGAATCTGTGACGGGCTCGATTGGACAAATCGAAACCGTATTGGAGTAGGCGGCGGTGGCGCACATTAGCATTAGACTCCAGTAGATCATCAACGACACCAAGATCCGCGTTCGCCAAACCCTAGTCTGCATCATCGAAAACCGCAAAATAGGAAGAAAAAAAAAATATAAACCCCTAGCAATGAGGAGCGTGCGAGAACAGAGAAAACAAGGGTGAGAGAAAATGGAACATGTTAGCGTTGGAGCGTGGGTCGATTTGTGGTTAGTAATCCAAGTGTGTTTATAGAAAACTACACACACACACACACATATATATATATATATATATATATATAGGTGTTCCTTACGAGATCGGGTAATTGAGGGGTGTTTGGTATTATATTTATTGAATTTTTTCGATTATTTTTACATATTGTGTTGAATTTAAAAAAAAATTATTTTAATATATTTATAAATTTATAGATTCCTTACTGGAGTGAGAAATTTAAAGGGTATTTGATATTATGTTTCAAAAAATATATTTGAAATATTTTTTTATTTTTTTATTTTTAATTAAAAAAATAGTGTTTTCAAATCATTTAATTAAGTTAAAAATAATTTTTTAAAAATAAAAAAAATATTAATTTAATATATTTTTAAATAAAAAATATTTTTTTTAAAATAATTTAATCTGTATTCACAAATATGCAATTAATGAAGAAAGAGAGAGATCAAGTTCCAAATTAGGTGGGGGTTATTATTTTAGAAATAAATTATATGGGAATGAAAGTGTGGTAATGAACGGAAGAGAGAGATAAAAATGAGTAAAATTAGGTAAAGAATTATGCTTGTTTTTGTATTTTAAAATTAATTTTGAAAAAATAATATTTTTTTTAAATGAATATTTTTAGATATTTCCATATTGTTTTGATGTATTAATGTCAAAAATAAATTTTAAAAAATAAAAATACATATTATTTTAATGTATTTATTTTAATAAATTTTTAAAAATAAAAATATATATTATTTTAATATATTTATTTTCATGTATTTCTTAAACAAAAAAGTTTTGAAAAGTAATTGTACCACAATATCAAATAGAATCTTATTTGAATAAAGAAGAAAGGAACGACCACAACAAAGGATTTAGGTAAGAGTTTGTTTTGCTAGTTTAGGATAAATGGGATAGTTAGCACATTAAAAATAAAAAAAAAAAAGGCAAAGGAACACAAGATTCTAATAGAATATAAATATTATTTTAATATATTTTTAAATAAAATATAGATTAAAAAGTAATTGTTGCTACAATATCAAATAGACTCTTAACTAGAGAGGAGAAGGGTCATCTTAGTGCATATTAGGTGAGGGTTTGCTCTCCTATATTAAATGGGCTAACTAGCATAAAAAATAAAAATAAATGGCAAAGTAACACAAGACAAAGAAATTTAAAGTTTTGGTGAAAGAATAGAGTTTGAGAATGTCACGATGACATTTCAATAATATTTTGTTCTAAAGCTATAATATTTACCTAAATATCAGGGTTTTGAACTATGATATTAATTATAATTTGATTGTTGTTCTCAAACACAATATTATTGTAATGTCATGCTTTTGAATCATGATATGTATTATCAATTCGTTTTGAGAAATGACTTTACATTTTAGAAAAATAGTTGGACAACAGCTAAAATAGTCCGACAATTTTTCATAATGGTTTGACCGATTATGCTACAATACAATTTTGGATTTTTTTTGTGTTTTGAGCCTTAAAAGGTTCATAAAATCATGGTTTTGTTAATTTAAAATTTAATTTACTTTAACATTTTAGAGGGTTAAGAATTTTATAATTTTAAAAAAGTTTCTTTTATATATGAACTATATCCAAAATTTCATTTAGCTTAAAAAAAACTTGCAAAAAATTAAAATAATCTCAATGAACAAATTCTAATTAAACTAAACAAATTCTCCCATTTCATAATCACAAGCATCCCATGAATGCAAAAAGAAAACATAAATACATTTTAAAGGAATAAAAAATAATTCAATAAAACAATATTCAAGTAATCCTACAACATAGAAACATAAATCATCTATCTACTTCTATATCATCTACTAGATGATTCGACCTCATTTGCAACACGATTGGATCCAATCGCTTGGACTTGCTGAAGTGAAGTAAATCTCTACCATGACATCATCAAAAGTTATTTTTTCTTTAAACATATCAAGTATGGTATGGCAGATATTTAACTATCGGGGTAAAATGGTGTAATTTTCAGTTTCTTCATCAATATAACAAAGATAACATATGACCTTTTGACCCTCTAATAACTTGAAACCAACCTAATTTTAATAAAACATTAAATTAAAATTAAAATATTAAAGCAATCTATGAAAGAGTTAATCGTTGTCTTAAGATTACCATTACACACAATCAGTACAAGATAATACTGATACTCACTATTCTTATGCCTCTAACTTATTTCAACATCAATTTTAGTATAATTTCACTTAAGTCCATGGAAAATATTTTATTTTTTCATATAACATGTCTAAATTATCATTTAACAACAAATTGCTCCATCGTTATATGTTATACTGCCATTCACATCATGAACAATAGTGCCATAATAGTGATTTAACTTCATATTCTAGTCAATTTGATATAATTGTAACTAAATTGCATTATCCTAACATTAATTGACAAAAATCATATCAGATACAATAAATTAAACATTAAATAAAAATCACCATAAATTAAACATTATTCATTATATGATATTTGATTGATATTTGAATTCTTAATTGAATTAAATCAAACCTAAATTAATATAATTACAAAAATATAATAAATTTGTCAACTCATCAATAATGCAATGAAACATTTAATGTGTTATAATTTTATCACAATCATGCTCTCATCCATTAAATCATTAAGTATGGTTAATTATATTATTAGTTGATTCCAACAATACACACATATTAAACACAACAAATAAGTAATTAAAATAATTATTTCATGTTTAACTATATCAAATCAACTATAATTGATTATATTTTTTTAACTAATTTCATATTAATTCAACAACCCTAAATTCACCATAAACTTCAAATTCATTCTAAACTATTAGTTTATTTAAACCAAACAAAATCTAAATTTATAGCAATGTAATATGTCTACCTTACTTGTAAGACTAAAAAAAAAATATTGGGGTAATGGTGGCAATGGCGATGATAATAGTGGTAGCAACAAATAAATTAGTTTATTGTGCACATAAAAACATCCAATGATGCTTATAGATCTCTTATAGGTTTTATTTTTGGTTATATATTCATGGTATGCGAGGTGATTTACTTAAAAAAAAACATTGGGCTATTGAGAGAATTGAAAACAAAATATAGCTTCTAGGTTTTAATTTATTTTGAGTAATTATGAGATAAAAGTAGTGTTTTGAGTGATGGGTCATATTGAGATTTTGGTAACAAAAGCTTATAGACTAGCTGGGTCTAAAAATAAAATAAAAAATAGATATTTTCAGTTTCAACAAAAGTGATATATGATATTGAATTAACACTCTTTTTTTTTTGTTATCATCATATATATCATATGATCTTATAATAATAATAATAATAATAATAATTATTATTATTATTATTATTATTATTATTGATACTACTATCATTATCAGTATAACTATCATCATTACTGTTATTATTATTATTATTAAGAAGTATAATCATCATTTTTATAACTATTGTTTATTATAATTGTTGTTACTATTAGTGTTAAAATTATTTTAATAATTATTAGTACTACTATAACTAATATCATCATTATTTTTATTCTTATCACTATTATTATAATTGTTATTATTATTATTATTGTTGTTGTTGCTGCTAATATTATTTTTATAATTATAAGTACCACTACTAACATTATCATTATTTTTATTCTTATCCATAATATCATTATTATGATTTTTGTTGTAATCATCATTGCTATTATAATAATAATAATAAAGTATTGTTATTACTATGATTGTTACTGTTAATAGTATTATTGACAATATTGTTATCATTGTTATAATTATTAGCAATATCATTGTTGTTGTTGTTGTTGTTGTTATTGTTCAAAACCCATTTCGAATTCCAAAAACTTAAATTGTCCAATTTCATCTAAAAACTCATACACTCCCTTATCATTAAAATAATTTGTCTTTATAAAAAAAAATATTTTTTTCCCATGTAATATACATTATAATGCTTCCAGAACACCTTCAAATTAGTTTTTCTAACTTTATTAGTTTATTAATCAATACCCTTCTCAACCTTTCTTGATTATTTTCCATGCATGTTCATCATTTTAACTTCATAAAAACACATATCATCAAGTTAAGAATTCAAATAATTTATTCTTCCCCAACTCACTTCACTAGTCGCCCACACATACACTAAAAAGGAAAATTATTTTTCTTTCAAAAGTACTTATTATTTCAATCTATTTCGATCATATTTTATGTCATAAACATCATGTGGTTCAATTTCTTATTTTCCCCAAAAATTATCATGAACCCTGATATTTAATTAATGAAAAAAAATGAAGACTTAGCAATTATCACAAGAATTTATGAATTAAGTGTCTATATACCTTAACCAAAAGAGATTAACCCTCTAAATACTAACAAATCAAGAACACTTCTTCTTCTTTGTTTGATGTTTATCATCTTCTTCTTTGTTCTATCTTTCAAATTTCTTCTAAAAACACTTTAATTCTAAATAATTTTGTTGTTTAAATATTCGAGCATCACTAATTTTCTTCTCTTCTTTACTTCCCTCTTATGGTCAGCCAGGACAAGGCATTTATATCGCTAACAAATTGTTAAATTCCTTTTATGTCCCTTGAATAGTAATTTTTCTTTCCTCATAATTCATTTTTAATCACATTTTAAACTCTGATATTTTGGATTTTAAAGATGCATATTCCTTCTATGTCCCTTGAATAGTAATTTTTCTTTCCTCATAATTCATTTTTAATCACATTTTAAACTCTGATATTTTGGATTTTAAAGATACATATGCCTTCCTTTAGTGCAAATATCATTTTCTAAATCCTTGTATCTACTTGCCTTAATCTTCTTATATAGTTTCCTTAGGATTCTATAAAATTTCTGAATTGTACTGGGTTTACATAAACTATTTCTATTATCATTGCTATTATTATTATATTAATAAATTATTAAAGGCTAAAAGGATGAAACAGAAGAGAAAAAAAACCACACAAAGATTGTGATTAAAACAATAGGGAGAAAATTGAAATAAAAAATAAATTAAAAGGTATCAAAAAATTTAAATTGAAAGATTGATTTAAAAAAATTAAAAATGGAAAAATAAATCAATAGAATAAGGGATAAATTGAAAATAGTAAAAAACATAAACTTTGATTGAATGATGAAATAAAAAACCAAGAAAACTTCAACAAAAGAGTCAAGGAAAAGAAATAAAAAAAATGGATTGCATTAGAAAAAAAAATGACAAATTATAATTCAAGAAATATATTGAAACCATTTAGAATTTTATAATGTAACTATGGATGATAGTAAACAATAAAAAAAAGGACTAAAATTGACAAATCTAAATATAAGAGGACAAAGGTGCCCTTAGATGCATGCCTTGATTTGTCTTTTCTAAGGGTATAATAGTATGCCCTTCCACTTGTATTTCAAAGTGTGAAAAACTAAAAAAAGACTTTAGTCAACAACTCAATTTTTTTTTTATCCTTATACTTTAGGAATAAATAACTATTTTTATGATTTCAAATTTTTTTTTAAAAGACAAAAACTCTTAGGCAAGAGTTCAAGATATTGTTTATTTTAGGGACAAAACCATATTTTTAGTGTGCTAAAAAATAAAAATTACTAACATGCCCCTAAATAACCTTCTAATGACTGATGGATCAATTACAAAGACCAAAATACCCTTAATACCATTAAACTATTTTTTTGAACTCAAGAGAAAATGTATAACTTTTACTGTAACAATTCATAATAACTATGTTTACTGCTATAATACAAAATGCACATGATTTAGCTTTTACTCTAATAATAGAAAAGTTTTTGGAAGTTATATAGCAATGTCTCCTGTGAAGGTGAAAAAATAAGAAAAAAAAAACCTTATGAGATTACTTGTCAATACACTAACACAATTCACATCAAGAGCTATTTGGTATTGTGATAAAATTTGTAATTGTTTTTCGCTTGAAAATATATTAAAATAGTTTCTTTTATTTTTTAAAATTTATTTTTTTTATTAACACATCAAAATAATCTAAAAACATAAATTAATTTAAATTAAAGAAAAAAATAAAAAAAAGCTTTTGAAACACAAAAACAAAAAAAAGCACTAAGAACCTATTATTTTTTTATATTTTTTTTCTTTGCTTCATTTTTTTTATTTGTATTTTCAGAGTTTTTGTGTCAATGTAAATAATTATTTAAAAAAAAATATTTCAATTAATTTCCAAATATAAAAAAACAACCAATACTAATACTAAACAAACTCTAAATTGAGTTTGCATCTACAATGCAATCCTCGGTTCAAAAACAGCTACATGATTTAAATTTTGTTACTACGTGGGTTTGCTTAAACATTAGAGTACCAATACTATAAACATATTAATTTGATATACGCTAAAATGTCATGAAAAGCACTCCTTGATGTTAGAAAGGGATGTAAGCTCTGCTCGACCTGCCATGTTACCTCATCCTCAGTCTCGGCCAACATGTCAGGGCAATGACAAGCATTCAAGGAGAGAATGGAGAGACGGGTGACTGGCAGTGAAAAGTATTTCAAAGATTGCAATCACAGGAGGGGAAAGGAAAAAAAGAACTATGGAAGGAACAGCGTTCACTGTCTAACTGAACGGTAGCAAATTATGAATGTTCCGAGGCAATTCCATCCACCTTTACCGCGAGAGGGAACGCCCAGATCAACAAAACTGCTTCGGCTATGGGAAACTTCGCCTTCTTTACAACGCCATGATCCTATATATATGTGCAGGGCTAAAAAGAAGGAAATAAGAACAAGTTTTCATTGATTCCGACAGAAAAATCTCAAGATATATATATATACATTTGAGCGTAATAACCTTTTAGTTTGATAAGCTGAAAATACAAGAAAAGGTTGTGTGTTGCCCAGATCAGCCCCTAAACCAATGGTCACAATTAGATTTTCAATTCTTTCTTGCGATGGAAAACTAGAAAGTTCACCAGATAAAGCATCTGCAAAATTTAATCATCCAAATACCGATGAAACAATACCACCTCTTGGAAAAGACTGCAAATTCACCAGACATTCAAAACTCAGCCTCTTGTATACTGAGTAAAAAGAGTATTAAAATAGCTACGCAAACATCTTTTGCTGCATGATACGAACAATTTGAGTGTAAATTGACCAGTTGAATTTTTCCAGAGCCTGTGCGAATGAAAACACGGTCAGCTCATAATAACTCACGCTGAAAAAAGTTTCTATGATTCAATAACTTGAACCTGACAAAAAAATTGTTAATTTGTCACCAAGCTCGACTTTTAGAAGACAACAGGTAATGACCAAATGGATTTTTGAATTTCTGTAAAACACGGAATCATTTCTAGCCAGAAGAAATGCTTTTTGAATGTAGAAAGACGAAACAACCTGAGTTCTTCTCCTCAGGTGACTTTGCATATATGAGAAGCATTTTTCATGGGAGCCTGGAATGTTAATTGGCAACCCATTTGAGTGTACATTATTTCCTTGAAAACTTGGCAGTGCACTCTGCACACATAAAACCCACTGCTTGTTTGTGCTTCAGATTCAAAAGCCCCCTGAGAAATCTCCCTTCCACACCAGACACGCACAGCAGGAACGTGGTGCCTGCTTGCATTCTTTGGAAAAAAAAGGCAAATTTCCCTTCTCAAGCCAAACAGAAGAATCAAACCCTTGAGGTATAAACATCAAATGAAACAACCTTGGATTCACCTGAATGAGAGTTTACTTGAGAAGTCAGAAGATTATAATCCATATTTTCCATGCCACCTGATTTCAACCCTTCAAAACTTCACCATATGTGGAGCCAGAGAGTTCACTTTCACCCTGTTCATTAACAAAAAATGATACATCAAGAATTCCATTGACTATAACAAGCTAGAGTTTTTCACTTTAAGTTTTAAAGCTAAAGATAATGGTCATCACTCATCAGCTCCTCACTGGAAAATAATTTATTTCCGAGTAAATAGTCTTGTTTCTCTAAAATATGACATAGAAGAACTTGAAAGAGAGCCCTTGTATTGACATGGAAACCATCAAAGACAAAATACACACGAATGTACGGGGAAAGGGTGAATTAGATCACCGACTCCCTCTACCAAAAAAAAAACTTCCAGCTCGATTATCTCAGGAAAAAAAATGCACCACAGATTTCTGAAGAAAAAAAATGGAATTACCGTCGGATCCATTAGCATAACAGGCTAATAGCACCAACATAAAGATATTGCCCATACCATACCTTATCTGAAACTGCATCATACAGAGGAAAAAAGCCTGATGCTTGAACTGGTTGACATGAAGTATCAGCACGTAGCAGGTCATTTTCTTCATCATTTCTCCACATAAACTCAGATCTGACACTTTCATTGGGTCCAGGGTGGCCACTAAAATCATGGACCAAATCTTCTTTCTTAGAATTTTCTGAGTTGTTTACACTTGTCTCCTCCTGAATTGACCCTGTGAATGCTGTGTCCAGATTCTTTTCAACACTCTGCACTGGCGCACCACCAGATAGACAAAGCAGTCTCTAGAGAATCCATTTTCTGCTTCAACTCGTCCATGGTGTCAATGAAGGAACCAGTTGCGTTATCTTTAGCAGTCAATGTATGCTGATTCCCAGCAAAAAGAAAACAACTTTCATGCACAGTGCATGTCTCAATATCTGCATCCTGTTTGGTGCAATTGTCACCTAAAGCAATACATTACTCTACATTGCAGGAGGTTTTAGCTTCCTGTTGTTTCTCTTCCGCTGAAGTGGTGCATGATAACCGATTCACATTATTCACATCATCATGAAATTGCTCATTGTTAAATGGTCTATTTCCAGAATTTCTACCCTGTCTAAGCTTCTCTATCGTGCTATCGCAGATAATATAGTCTTTTGAAGCAAATGTTAGTCCATTTGTGGAAGGAAAAAATGAAAAAATCTTAGAACTTCTTTCCTGCTTATTATTAGTTGTGGTTTGCACAGATAGATCGATCTCACTGCCAAACTCATTGTTTTTATGGCAAAGAACTTTATTGTGATTAACCACATTTATTGTGCCATTGGAAACCTTAATTACATTACCTTTTAAGTCAAATGATTGCTCATTGCCGGATATAGTAAGCAGGCCACCTTCAGATTCCTCCTCTTATTGTGCATTTTGGAGACCCTGTAATATTATTTTTAACAAGATGCATCTGCTCGTTCAAAAGTGGAATAACTGGACATCCCCCATGATTTCTCCCCTATTCTTTAGTCGCCACATTATCATCAACCAGTGCAGTTTTATTGCCACGACAAACACTTGTTAACTCATTTGTCCCAGGTTTACCCACATCATTAAATTTGCTCTCAATTAACATGCCAGTACAAACACTGTTCATGCTGTTCTCAATACCTGTTAAGTCCCCTTCAAAACCTTTTTCCTTCATGGTTTCCACAGCATTGGAATTTAAAAGCCCTGTCTTGTTATCTGCGACAGAAAAGCCTTAAGAACTCCTTCGCCCCTTCAAATTAGCAGCAGCATTCACTGCTTTTGCAGCACGGCAACCAGTAATGGGTTCACCTTTTCCATCTGCATCCCAACCATCAATTACCATGTTATCAATTGTGCTAGAGCAATTCCTATCCTCAATAATGTCATAATTAAGCGTGTTCTCCTTGGCATTTGGAGCAAGTAAACCTGATGCGATCCAACCATTAAAAGATCAATTGAAAGTTTCAGTTGGTCTAGTTACTAGGTTTAGAGCTAAGAAATTCAAAGAAATTTTCAAAGAATTTCTTCAAAAAACATGGGTTAAGGTGAACTTCAAGAGGACTTGTAATAATGAAGAACAAGCCTTGATTAATCTGATTCATGTTCAAAAGAAACTTGTTGATGAATCCAAGACCATTACACAAGATTAATAGAAGAAAACTAGATTCAAATATTTTGACCTTTCGTTACTTTTTTAGTCATAATTGGAGTTCCAGATCGAATTTTGATGTGATTCTAGTTGGGCTATCTGGTTTATAGCCTTGTTGTCTTGGGACAAGTCTTCCATTGTAATAAGTTTATTCAAATCTTCATAAACTTGAGTTAAATTGATCTTGGAAATTCGAATACCATTAAATTCTGTTAGGATTCACATCAATACCACTATCAAAACCTCTCTCCTGATTGAACTCCTCATTTAATATTGGGGAAACCTGGTTAGAGTTTAAACAAGCCAGGTTCCTTACATCGCCCGCAACTGATCAGTCAAGATCATCGATAAGGATGGCACAGTACTCGGTAGCGTTTGTTTCATCAGAGGATCTATGAATTACGTTATTCTCATTACTCAGAAAGGCTGGTTCAGAACAAACACTAATTTCAGCAGCAACGATGTCAGTAACGTCATTCATCTTCCCCAATTCATCATTGTAATATCAGGTACTTTATCCTGCTTACCACAATAGGCTTCTACAGTGGTATATGCCTTCATTTCACAATATGGAATGGTGGAAATTATTTCACTGTTGGTTTTAGTGTTAGAGGTTATTTCATCAGAATCACTGTTAATGTCATTTGATGTCTGGATCATTAAAGCTCCAAAAGGAATTTGAAAAGATGCAGGTTCATTGGTTATGCCACCGGAAGCATCAAGTTTCTTGAGATAATCTTTTATGTGGTTCCCAAGGTGGCCATTGATGCGATGCCTTTCTTCAAAAAGTTTAAGAAAAAACTGACATTCATACTTTCCATTTTTTATCATCACCTCTTCATTTGTTATGTCCCACTTCTAAGCAGTTTTGGAGACCACCGATGAGATGATAACATGTGCTGTAGCAAGTCATCCTGCTCAGTGAAAGTCAAGGTGCACTTGTGGCATTCATAATTCATCCCCGTTTGAAAATCCCTCGGACAGCCCGTCTCAATAGATGTAGAGGTGACAGGCAATGCCTTGTGGCAAATAAAATCAATCTCATTCTTGCCATCTGTACATGTTTGATCTGCAGACTGTAGAGCATGAGTAAGTAAAAACTACAGGGAGAGTTGAAATGCTCTAACAAAAACAAGTAGCATCTTACAATGGATGAAGTTGTTTTGCCGGTTAACTTAATCCTGCCATCCATGTGATCAAAATTCAACTGTCTAACATCATTAAGTCCAGAAAAGGAAAGCAAATATGATGAAACTTCCTTGCAGGAAACAAACTGCAGCCCATTTGGGCTGGATAGTATCGGATTAGGAAATCTAGGTAAGAATTATACGAGCTACAAATACGCAAAATAATTATTAAAAATAAACTTCCTAGGGTTATATTTGTACTCTATGCCACTTAGAAACAGAAGCAGGGAAAAATCAAAGCCCCAATAAGGGTCCTGGTATAGCTTTTATCATTCAATAATATCCTATGATCCACAATGAGTAAGGTCAATCACTAGCCCGAAATGCAGGTAGCAATATAGGATTTCATTGTTGTCATGAATAATGACAGGATAACAGTTGTCTGACTAACCTATCGAGAATAGAGTGAAAACACACATCCTCTAAAATGAGAAGATGACTGAAAAAGACATTGCCAATGGAACAAATGAGCGAGGGAGAATGTCAAATCTTGAAGTTGAACAAAGAAAATTCAAGAGCATCATATACAGAAAATATACAGCTTATTGTGCAAAATGGCGAAACATCAAGCAACCTACATGTATCGAGATTTAAGAGTAACCAAGATGGCAATGCCAGCTTAGATGGATGATGAGAACAAAAGGTGGAAAATATCCAGGGATATTTAAATTCAGAATTAGCAAGCCATCCTCATTAAAATTAAAACAAAAAAGTTACATGCGGAACTTTCAAAAGCAAAACATAACTCTATTTAAATCTCTTTATCACAAAATTTGTTCTGTGTCAAGTGAATTTTCATTAGTTTTATTCCATATTGCTATGCATATTTTTTAAGAGGCACTCTACTTTACTTGCTCATGCAATAGCAGAACAACAAAAAACGCAAATCAATTAACCTATACATTTACTCAATACAATACAAAACTACGATTTTTTTATTTATTTTAAAAAAAGTAAGAAACCTTGTGTATCTTGTACAAGCCAACCAAACACGACCGGCTTGCTTCTTGACACAGATAGAGAGCTTCCACCCAATCGGCAGGGCATCCCCAAACAAGCTAGCATCCACAATCCTCCTCTTCTTTCTCGTACTCCCCCATTCAAACTCGAACCCTAAAAACCCTACAAATTCTGCCTTCAGTTGCATTCCCTCCGTCCTCCTCCGCAACTCGTCCCCATACGGGTCCTCCATGTTCCCCAAAGCCACAAAGTCCACCACCACTCCATTCATGCTCACCATCTCCATCTCCTCTTTCTTCTTATTCTGCACTTCCACATCGTCACACACAACAGCAATCGTTATATTCTCAATTTGCTCCCGCTCTACTAGCTCGTTATTACCGAAATTGACATTCTCATTCTTCCTTGGCCTGCCTCTTTTCCTTTTCTTTGAACTGGATTCAGCAATTCGCGTTGAAATCAAGTGATTAACCTCTAAGCTTTCTATCCTTGAATAAAGTAACATTTTTTATTGTTTTTTAAAATATTTTTTATTTAAAAATATATTAAAATAATTTTTTTTTTATTTTTTTAAAAATTATTTTTGATATTAATTTATATTTTAAAAAAATTGAAATAATTTTTTTTTTTTTTTTAAATTTAGGCATACGACGATAACCGCTGCTTAGTGAAACAGGCACATAAGCATATATTCATTATAGATGACAGGGACGGTTGCTAGGTTATGATTATTCTCGTTCTTATTTTCAATAGAGTGAGAATCTGAACCAAACAGAGACTTGAGAAGATAAATTATATGTGAATTCTCTTCATCGAGAGGATGTCGTTCGGAACTTTGAAAGGGAACAGCAGTTCAAAGCAAATAGTATTTACTACAATATGTTATTTATTTTTTAAATAACTATTTAAAAATAGTCTGACATTGCAAGCTCACACTTGCCCTTTTTTTTGGGTCAAACGTTGAGTTCAATTATCACCTAGTACGTAGTTTTTTATATATTATTCTCTATTTTTTTTATTCTTGTTTTAGTCAAATTTATTATGAGTAAAATAATTAAATTATATTTAAAATATTGTTCCATTTTGTTATCATTTTCAAATGATATTATATTTTTATAATAATATCAAACACTACTTTTAAAATTTTTATATATGAACCTAATATACAAAACTTATATAAAAAAAATGTATTCATGAATGTTAATTCAGTATGAAATATCCATTTTTATTATTTTTTATTGTAAATTCTATACATGTTTTTTAAAATTATTTATTTACTCATACCCTTATCATATACAAATAACGAGTCATGTTTTTTTTTTCTTTTTATTAAACATTGCTTTTTATATCATGATAAATCTTTGTTTAAAAAGAAATTATTCTCAATTAAAAAAAATGATTGAAGAGATACATTTTTCCTCCTTAATTCAAGTGATTGAGATTTTTATGAAGAATTATTTCATTGGCTTTATTTATTTATTTTTAGAAAAACATAAAACTAAAAAGCATTACTTGTAATATAATTGTCATGGCCAAAATACATAGTTTTTTTGCACTGCTTATCTAGATACAGTTCACTGTCGATTCGAACAGTAAAATTATCATTTTATTCTCAGAACCGAAAAAATTTAACTCCCGGTACCGGGATATTTTCGACATTTCCAAGGGACATGGATAGTATTTTCAAATTTTACGCACAATCAAACTACTATTTTTCCCCTATGTGCTGAGAAAAAGACACATAACAGTTGGGGGTGTTTTTGATTTTTCACAAATTCCTGCATAGTAAAACTATTAAAATAACCCTTGCAAAAGACAAAACAGAAGACTATAGTCGGGGGTAGTGCGGTACTTTCACTCACGGTTTTTCATTATAATCACTATGTCAAAGGGTGTAAAGGTAATTCACTACTTTCACAAGCACGTGCCTCTCAGGTAGCGCGTGCGCCGTCTTTAAGTGGTGGACACTACACTTCCACTATGTCACTAGGAGCGCCGCCATGTTCTTTGCGTCCCTGTGTGGCGTGTGTCGATGTTCAAATCATCGCTATTGAATGATTTTATGTTTTTTCTCTCTCTTTCTGTTGTAAATTACATCTAAGTCCTTCATGTGTGTAAGTTGTTTATTTTAGTCCTTAAGATTTTAATTTCGTTTCATATCCCAATTTTTTCAATGGAAATTTTGATCAATTGTGCCCTTTAATTGAAATTGATTATATATGTTGGTTTTTATTTTAGTTCTTATTCTTTTGATTTTTTATTTGTTTTTGGTTCCTTTAACTTTTTGATACATAGGTTTTAATTTGTTTTAATTGTGTTCTACAATTGAAATTGATCATATATGTTAATTTTCATTTCATTCCTCATTCTTTTAATTTTTTTAACAAAATTACACTGCAATTACCTTTAAAAATATCATTATTCATTTTAGTCCCAATGTTTTATTTGTTTCAATTTTATCCTTGAATCGATATTAATTATATATATATATATATATATATATATATATATATATATATATATATATATATATATATATATATATATTTTATTTTATTTTATTTTATTTTATTTGTGTCCTCTAATTGAAATTGATCATATATGTTACTCTTCATTTTGGTCCTTATTCTTTTATTTTTTTTAACAAAATTACACTGATTTTTTTTTAAAATAACTTTATTTATTTCTGTATCAAGGTTTGTATTTGTTTCAATTTATCATTTGATTAGAATCAATTATATATTTCATTTTAATTTATTTTAGTTATGTCTTCCAATTGAAAGTAGTCATATATGCTACTTTTGATTTCAATGCTTATTTTTTTTTTTTTAACAAAATTTCACTGTAATTTTTTTTTAAAATATTTTTATTTTTTTTGGTCCACAAGTTTTTATTTATTTCAATTTTATCCTTTGATTGGAATTAATTATATATTTTATTTTTTGTTTCTTTCCTGATTCTTTGAATTTTTTATTTGATATAATTCCTTTGGGTTTTTTTGTCATTCTTGGACAATGTTTATTTTTTATTTGTATTTATGCATCTATACTTTTAGTTTTTGTTTTTAATTTTTATCATTTTATTTTTTATTAGGGTTTTACTTTTAATCGGTTCAGTTCTAAAATTTTAATTTATATTAGTGATCATTTAAAAATTCATATTGCTCCTTTTTTCTTTTTGTTCTTTTTTGGTGTGTTTTGTTATTTTTATCTACTATTCGCATCATATAATTTTATGATTTTATTGTTTGCACTGTAATAATGATAATTTTAGTAATTATTTATATATTTTTTTTTTGTAAAAATATTTTATTTTTCGAGGCAATTTAAAGATTTTAATTAGTTGGGCAATAATGTTAATAATAATTTGTACTATTATAGCAATGATAATGAAAGTAACGTAGGGATAAATTTTCAATTTATGTTTTCGTCTTTTTGTTTATAAAAAAATAATTATTTATTTTTGTTATTTGATTATGATAGATATTTTCACAATTCATATTTTGGTTTTGTGTTTAATTTAAATTGAATTATAAAATGAATCAATCTTAATACAATGAATTGAATAATTCAAATATTCAAATCTTTTTTTTTTTAATGATGATGATAATTTTATGTTACTTATTTGGTTGAAACCTACTAAACAGTAAATTTATATTGATTTAAAATTCATATATTTTATAGAAAGTTTGCACTTCATAGGAATTCTACACATATTTATTATTTTATCTAAATTTATATTATAAAAAAATCTCACACGATTAATATTTTTTGCATTGAAAAACATATGGTGTTGCCCACGACGAGGCACGGGGGCACTGACTAGTATATTAATAAAAAATGAAAATATAAACATTTCTTTTCAAATTTTAAATCACTTCCTTTATCTGAAATATCATTTGTCAAAAGTTATTAAAAATTGAGCCTTTATCATTTTAAATCACTTCCTTTATCATTTCATATAGTTAATAAATAAATAAATTATAAATCACCCCCTGAACTTGTACCAAAAATGTTTTTTCTCTATGGCCAAAATATGGTCAACTAGTAATTTTCTATTTCTTTCTCTATTTTCCAGTGACTCTCTCTCATGCTTCAAACTAAGGATTATGATGAAAATAAAGTACAGTCTTGGACAAAAATGTTTAATCACAAAAATAAAAGGACCAAAAGAAAGCTTTGAAAAAAGCCTTTATCCTTTTTCATAATTTTGGCTCTTTAACTTTTAATCTATTACAAACAATAACATCAAATAGATTTATGTAAAATCAAGAATTGATCTAATAATAAAATATTTTGTTGAAGGTTAAAGCTACAATAACTTTATCAAAAGCAAGGAGGAATATATTACAATGATTAAATTTCAATAAACACAATATTAAAAGACTAATATGAATAAAAAATAAAAATAAATTGAAAAAAGTAAGAATAATAGAGTGAACAATGATTTATGAGAGGAGCCACCAAGGGAATCCATAAATTATTTAGGTTAGTTTTAATTAGCTAAACAACTCGCCAATGTAATTTCAAATAAGGCACGAATATTTTTTTTGGATGCGAGGAAACTCTCATTTCTTAGAAAGCACACTTTATAGGTCCAGATAAATGAATAAAGCACTAGTTGTTTCAGATTCTTACAAAAGATGCACATCTTAATTTAAACTTGAGACTTGTTGTACAAATTGCAAGTTTTATATCATAATGTCACGTCCTTTAGGGACCAATATTATGCGTGCTATTATAAGGCACCAATATTATGAATGTGGTTTTTAGATACCATGAAATTTGCTAGCCGAGACATAAAAAGGCTATGTTTGTGTTTAATATAATAAATTTTTAAAAAAAAACTTACGAATGGTAATTCATTGCTAAAGCTGGAAGTTTTTTTCCCAACAAGAAGTAATAGATAAATATACAAATAAGTGTATCAATTATCATTTTATTTTATATATCTCTTTTTTTTTTATCTATTTTTGAGATTTATCATGGTTGCTAAATACATATGATTTTTTCTTATAAATATATAATGAAAATAAAATTAATCTATCTTAAATTATAACATATACTAAAAGAGTTCAGTATTTTAATGTATATTGTGAGTGTGTTCACTATGAATCGTAATAGTTTTTTTAGGTTGATTTGGTTTTTGGGTTGGTTCGGGTCGAGTGGGTCATGGTTTTTTCTAGTTTTTTTTTTATATTTTTTATATAGTAAAATAAATATTCTACCTACAAATAAGAAAAAAAAACATAGCAATTTTTGAAGGGAGTATCAAGGTAATTTCACATTCTATTGCACAATAAAATAACTCTTTTACCCTCCAATATAATAAAAATCAAGGTTTACTTGTGGGGATGTTTCAGATATTTTATATTTTTAAAAAATATCTAAATATTAATTTGCCCCTCAATAAAACAAAATAAAAGAGTTGGCTGTAAAGATGTTCTGGTAAGTTATAATTTTATTATTATTATTTTCCTTTGAATATTGTGTGCGTGTCTAACACACGCTGAAAATATTCAGTCTCATGCACACTTTGGATAGCATGTACAATGACGTCCTACGGTCAATAATATATATATTTGGCATCTCAATTGATGCACCGCCATGTACTATTCCTCATGGTATGACATATGTCAACACTAAATGGACGGAGTTATGATGGTGGTCGGTTGAACTTTTTATGGCCCTTTTCTCTCTCATGCATGCTAAATTACAAGGAAAACCCCCATGTTTATGATGTTTTCATTTCACTTCTTAAGATTTTAATTATTTTGTATGGTCCTAATTTCTATTATATAAATTTGATTTGTTTCAATTGTGTATTTTCATTGAAATTAATTATATATTGTATTTTCATTTAATTTCCTTTTCTTTTAATTTTAAGATTGCTTTTCAATCTTTTAATATTTTTAGTACAGAAGTTTTGATTGTTTTAATTTTGTTCTTTGATTGAAATACAATATATTTGGTTTTCATATGCCCTTATACTTTTAATTTTTTAATTTTTATTTTTTTATATTTTTGAAATAGTCCCTATTTTTATCCATGTTTATATATGTGTGTTCTTAGCTTCTTTTTTTTTAATTTTTATTATTTTCTTATTTACTAAGGTGGTATTATTTTGAAAAAATTAGTTCTTAAATTTTAGTTTGTGTTTATGATCATTTGAAAATTGATATTTTTTTTCTCTTTGTTCTTTATTTTAGTTTTTTTATTTGTTTTTATTAATTTTCAAGTCAAATGATTTTTTTTTAGCTAATAATTTTTTTATCATTTATTTAATTTTTTTGTTTTCTCTTCTGTTAAAGTTTTTAGCCTTTTTTTCTTCTTTGATTTAATTTTTTTCATTATTAATGAAATAATAATACTTTTAGTTTTTTTTTCTTACTTACTCTTTTGTTAATATTTTTAAGATTTTTTTTTCTCAAGGTAATTTAATAATTTTTATTGTTTTAGCAATAATAGTAATGATAATTTTAGAGGTTAACACTTCGATATTGTTGTTGTTATGATAAGATGTGTTCATGTGTTTCATTATATTAAACCTTGCATGAATAATAAATCCTATTAATTGCTTCAATCCCAATATTAATAAAAATTATTTGTTTAGCCTGCAACATAGTGCGGGCAATCTAACTAGTTATAACTAAAGAGGATCAACACCCTTCAACCTAAATGTTAGGTTATGAAATTAATTAATTTAATTTAATAAAAAAATAAAAATTATTTTAAAGGAACCAAATTTAACAAATATAAATCCCATAAAAAGTTAATAAAAAGAATGTTGGAGATGAAATTGTGAGGTTGAAAACAGAAAAATATCAAGCTTGGTAAAACTCTTAAACCCATATCCCATCAAATTCTTGATTCAAGTTCATCCTAGAAGCTCAACACCTAAAAAATTAAGTGTTAGTGAAATCAATTCATTTAATTTAATAAAAAAAAACTCATTAGTAAAGCTGAAGTTAACAAATATTAACAAAAGAAAAACAAAAAAGCAAAAAATAATTTTATTGACCATGGTTAATCTCTTAAATTAGTAACCCATTAAATTTTAGACCTAGACTTAACTAAGAATCAAAACTCCTAGATAATTTAATGTTAGAGGATGAAATAATTTAAAAAAAATCAATCTAAAAAAATCTTGCTAGGTAGAAAAAATACAATGATAAAAAATAATTAGATTTGATAGGAAAAAAACTCAAGAAGAATAAAATTGAAAAAACAAAAAGCAAATGAAAAAATCATCTTAAAAATAGTAATTAAAAGAATAAGATTAGACAAATAAAAAGTATCTATTAGTGATGAAATTGAAAAGAAAAGAAAAACCCTAACTTCAGAAATTACTCTAAATAAACAAAATTATAATAAAGAGAAAATGGATGAAATTGAAGAAAACAACTAGAATAATAGAATAAGGATGAGATTATAAAGACAACAAACCTCCAATTTGATAATTTTTTTTACAAAAGCTAGTATGAAAATTAAGGTAGAGAGAAGGAAAGGGAAAAAAAACCATGCATGCAGGATCAACAACATTTATATCACACACACTCTTGTACAAGGAGAGGATGCCAAGATGCCTTAGACAACACCCTAAAAGAAATATTTAAGTCACTAGATTGTGCCCATGTGTTGTTCAAACTTGTTGGTAGAGTTATTCATGTGCTTCCATTTTCTTTTTGTTTATTTATGAAACTACTATGTTGTCCCCGATGACATTAGAAAACGACCAAATAACCAAATAAAAAAGACAAAAGAACCCTCCATCAAAGGCAATACCTTAAATTCCAAGGGCAATTACATAGTTTGACTATTTGAAAACAAAGTCAAGGAATAAAAAGTCTCTTGACCAAAGCTTTTATTGTTTCACTCTCAAAGGTAATAAGGTAATTATACTATGCATTAAAAATGAAAAAAAGACAATCTAACCCCATTCTTTCTTGTAATGGCTAATGAGTTATATGGAAGAAAAAAAATCATCTTCCCTTAAAACAAAATCATCTGATTTTGCAAAGCATGGACAAATCAATAGTTATGCGAAAAAAAACAAAATTTTTTAGGTTTATACTAGTTCATTACCCATGCTCCACTCTGATTTAGACTAAATTTTCTTAAATTTAAAAGAGAAAGTTGCAAGAAGAATTCTTTGGCATCGTGATTAAACTCAATCAAGTGAGTCAATCTCGAAATATTTTGACTTAGCTTATTGTCTAACTTAAGTTTCTAATTTAATTATATATGAATTTGTCAATTTCATGATTTATTTTTAAAAAATAACCTAGATAACAAATAAAAACATGATATTAAAAAAAATACAATTATGATAAAAAAGATTTAAAACTAAAAATATAATATTATGTTTGGTGGGAAACCTGTCAAAAACCTTGGATTGGGTGGCCTAAATCAATAAATTAAACCTGTGAACCAAGTTATAAACTCTATTAAGATTAAAAATTTATTTTTTAAGACTATTTTTTTATTTAACGATATATTAACAAAAATAACAGATTACAAAATCAAGCATCGACCCCCTCTGCCTAAATGTTAATAGAGTTATGACAATCAAAATGGAATGTATTAGAACAACCATCATGAATGATCTTGCCAATGAAAACATGAGTTTTTTTCCCAGTCTAGCATGCTGAAAAAAATATTTCTCAAACTAACAGCTAAAAGAAAATCCAACAAACATGTTTTATTAAGATCCAACAAACATGAAAGAAACAAAAATAATTCAATGGCTATAAAAAGAAACGAGAACACGCAAAAATACAAGAGATGAGAGAGAGAGAGAGAGTATAACGCTGGAGACACATCAGTGCTCCGACGATGACACTCCTTTAACCATCATAAAGATCTCAATGAAACAAGGATGTAGATGCTATGAAAAGCCGACCTTAAAACAGGTGGTGAGTCCGGCATTCTATTTAAAAGATATTGCATGCTTACTTGCTGGGATCATATCATCTACTCTAGAGTTGTTTTTCAATAATATCTAATGATTCACCTCGTTGAAGTTTTTTTTATAACAATACTGAAAATACTATCATTAGAGGCTCTCTTTGTCTAGCTCATGAAAAGTATGGACTTGTACATACAAAACAAATAAGAAAACAAAAGGTATTTTATGCGGGAAAGCATCGATCTTGCGGGGAAGGCGACAAATCACGAGTTTCGTCTCACTGATGACTGCCCACGGGTTTGGATCGTCGTCATATGAAATGATTCTTGCTATTATGAAGCATCCCATGTGGATCCATATGTTCTTTGGATGTATACAAACCCTGCAATTTCCCGCTTCTTTTTGCATGAGATGGAAGGCCAAATCAGTAACATCTTATGTCATTGAGAATGAGAATGACAAAAACAAACTGCAAATAGAGATTGAAGCCTATTACAAAAGATATATTTCTACCATTTAATGAATGAACCGCCAAGCATTTTTATATACCACATCAAGTAAATAGGACTTTGCTTATTCTGCAATCATCTTCACAATCTTAATCATGTGGTTGTATAGTGTTATAATTTGACATCACATGAAATATGAAAATTAAATTAAACCCTATTCTATACTTCTCACTTGCCCAGCATCTCAGCTTGAGTAATCACATGGTCCTGCATAAGCCTTGCGGCTTTGTAAGAGTTGTGGGTGGTTCCACCATGATCCATGTTTCCTCTCCTCTGCTTTGCTTTCTGGTTTCTTCTTTCTGTTCAAAATTCTTCATCTTCCTTTATATGGCGAAGCTTCATGATCATTGATTAACATGACAAAATGAATATGAATAGTATGATCTAAATTTCTCGAGTTCCATTTGAAAAACTCAAGACGAGACTCCTTGTCTCTTCAGGAAAGGTTTCTGGCAGATAAGGAGTCTATCATCACTGTTATTTTCGATTTCTATGACTCGTGCATCCCACTTCAGACGTGTAGTTAGCCTTCTTGCTGATTCAACAAGTGGAGCTGTGTCACGCATTATCACCCAACCCTGCACCAACCACTAACATCACTGCATCCAAATTCTTCTAACCCATAAACTAGATCATAAAATCAAACTGTTACCACTCAATGAGGATTCTATCTAGAGAATACTCTCTTGGATTAAAGTACTTCTCCACCTTACACACATAGATTACACAAGATTCAAAATTAAAAAATAGATCTGTTTGAATTGGGTACCTCTGGACGAAGTAACCGATCTATCTCGGTGAATAGATCCAGCATGGTGCACCGGCGCTGCTGACGGATTTGAAGGGATAAGAGCCCTTCCGCGTGCACTAAATCATAACTTCTAGGGTAAGTCGGGAATGGCTCGCACCTTACATGGAAATAATTTACTATATCAGTGGGGGGAAAGCAATAAAATCTAGAGTTAAGACAAAAGAATGACTAGTACCTTACATGGAAATAATTCGCCATATCAGTGGAGAAAAAAAAACAACAATTAAAGAATAATGGGTAGAAGAGCACACAGGATCTAGAGTTAGGGCATAAAATAAACATGGGAGTGGAAGGTAAAGACTTAACTAGTCCAAAGGAATGTTATTTATATTATCTATTTAGGATAACCCAACAACAAGAAAGGGAAAAGCGGGCAATCAACTGGAGTGAAGGAGAAGGGGTGGGCATCCAAAAGAGAAATGGAGAGTCGAAGGTCAGGTACAGAGTAGATAACCAAACACTGGAAAAATCAGAATAGCTTTCCAATCTAAGCAGGAAATGCACTAACACCTTGCAGGATCATCATCCAAACAAAATAACTGACACTGCATCTGATTGTTAAGATGTCCATTCCAGACATGCAAGAATACGAGAGCAGGAAGGGGGGCTTGGGGGGTGGGAGGGAGTGGATGGTAGAATTACCAATCATGCAGTGCACCGACAAAGCCTCTGTCCAATATCAAGGGAAGGTAGTTTGGTCCACCTGTTGGGACCACATTCATAACCCATACAGACTTCCCGGCTTCCAGTAGTGCTGAATTTAAACCGCCAAAATGAGCATTCATATCTAGTACATTTCGGGCCATGTTATAAGGTGGAGAAGGATCCTCTTCACCAGGTCTCTTTGGATGATCAGAGAATATTATTGGTGACAAAACAGACCAATAATTAGTGAGTGTTGTTTTCCAGTTCTCTGCATCTTCTCTAAAGTCTGCTGGATGCAGGCCTGAAAAAATATATGAAGAGCATAAGACAAGGCAAAGGGCATACAAGGTATAGATATTCATACTCAGTTCTATATTATGTAGTTTGTGCACCAAGATGCTGTTCCAAAACCATGTAAAAAAAGGATCAATTACCGTATACTGTAAGCTCACTCTTATTCAAGTGAGACCTAGAAGGCCAGGTTGTCCTCTCTTGGATAGGAATCCATCGGGGACTCTGTGTCCCAGCTATGCACCTTTGGAGTGGTCGATAATAAGGAGATTCAACATCATGAGCTTTACTGCAGGTGGAAGGGCCTGCACCAGGCTTCCTATCATAACAAAGCATATTAAGCTACCGATCAGAACCACCCCATAGTCTCATGTACTGTAAATCATATTTATACAAAGATATTTTTTAAAAACCGATTAATGCATAGATTCATATGCATGCTCTCTATATGATATACAGGTGCAAATTCAACCAAAATCAATCCAATTTTCAATTTGCAAGTAGATATCTTGCCAGTGGCATTACCGTGAACCATAGCAGCTTTTTTTACTAGTCTTTTTCCATAAAACAGTTTCATCTTGTTGTGGCAGCATCTCCCAGCAGAGATTTTCAGCAAAATCTCGTACAAAGTTCCAACTTTTCTGGTTCTCTTTGTTACGAGCATTGGTAAGTGGTGAAGTCCAGACAAAATACCCACCTGGCTTCAAAACTCTGTCAGCTTCGATCAGAAAAATACCATCTGCAGCATGTTATGTGAATATTTAGTAGTGTTTACCTGACCAGTTTCCCACAGCAAATAGCAAAGATTCTAAAGTTAACAGTTGCAGGCACACTGTTTGAAGACTGTCAATTCTTTTTGACGATTTTCCAGCAATCAGATTTAAAACCAGGTAACCCAATGGAGGAGAGTCATTAGTAGCCTATGGGTTGTGTGCACTTATTAAACCTCTAGACCTCCAGAATGAAAATTAAAAACGAATTTGAAGTTGGCAAAGTAGTGCTCGATGGGATAACTTTGAGATAGAACTGCAATGGAGGGCTGGTAAATCAGGCCAATACATTGTAGATTGTGCATATCATTGTTTACTAGTAATTTGTATTTATTCCAACTCTTATCCATACAGACTTTTGACAATCTATTACAGTTTATGTGAACACTAAATTTGCATAATTTTTCCTGTCAAATATGCAGTGAAGTGAATTTTAAGAACAAAATTGAATTCAGTTGACATTTTAATTTCTTCATAAGATGTGATATGCTTTCATTTCCTTATTCATACATGTCCCACATTATCACAATTATCACTAAATAAGACATCAACCAATACCTTTCTGGTCCCAATCAACACCACATCGTGCACAATGCAACATATCGAAGGAAAGAGAAGGGTATGGCAACTGATTCGAAGTAAAAGAACCAATCATCGCAGGAAGACCTCTTTCAAGAGTAAGTTGAACTTGACTGCCTGAAGGCTCATAGTTAGCAATGCACATAGTTAAGAGCTGCTTCGAAAAGAGATGAGCTCCAAAGCTACCATAACCACATCCTATATCCAAAATGGTTCTCACCTGCAAGAGTCAAGAAATAAACATTGGTAGTTATTATATGCATTGCATAGAGAACATAACTAGTAACAGGTGGCTGCAGGGTACAAGTAAGCTGCAAAATTTCCAATCTTGACAGCGTTGGACATCATAATGTCATAGATCACTAAAATGGTTTCTCCTCTCTTTTTTAATTTTTTCCTTTCAATAACTAATCAAAGAGCACTATTATATTCATAGAATTTAGACTGCACGTTGCTCAAACCTTGTTTTCTAGGCTGCACCTTGCTAAATTAAAAGGTTTAAATTTGAAAAGTAGTTACTCCAACACTTTACAAAAAAAGACTCTTATCAGTTAACCAAACCACCAGACTATAGTAATACTACAAACTAAGAAAGTACATGAAACATAATTAAACTTATTTAAAGGTTCCCAAAAGGGGAAAAAAATATACGGGCTTACCCCAGCTTGTACAAAGTTGGATTCATTTCGCAGTCCAATCATTTCAGCAATTTGATGTGAGTAATCTTCAACACTATCAAACATGGGAGAGACTGAACGAAATGAAATCTGCTCTTCATCCAACATCATCATCCTGCCAACCACGGTAACAGAGAGATCAACAGAGGATATCAGGGAAATACAAGTGCAAGTAATACAGTGAAGTTTATTCACTTACCTCTTTGTCAAACTACCAGATGAAAGAACCTCTTGTGCAGTAAGTTTTACATTTGCAACCCAGATGATATCTCTTCCCGTAGGCCAATGAAGAGGGATCCTATAATTTACTGGTGGAAGCACCGTGCAACTTTGCCTCGAACTCTGCCCACAATGACGATCATTCTCGCTACCATCAGAATATCCCAAAGCAAGATTCTCGGAAACATTGAAGCAAGGAACATAAATTTCAGATTCTTGAGAACAGAATTCCAATTCTTGCAATCTCGAGGAACCAAGAGATAGCTCTCCAATATCCCACAGGTCAGAAACAAGTTGCTCTTGGAGTCGCCTATAAGTGTGTAATATTTGACCTCTTGACAATGTTGATATTGAGATCGTCCACCAAAAAGATCCAGTAAGAGCAAGAACTACAATCACAGCTAAGCTCAACTTCAAAAGTAGCAATGTTAATTTGTGTCGGCTTCTTGGATTTCCAGCATTGAATGGATCATATGCAAAGCCATTTTCACAGTTAACATATTTGGAAGGAGAATTATTATCAGGAAAAAGTACTCGGACAGGAAACTTCAGAGCTAAATAATTTTGATCCGAAGAACGATTCCTATCCATATCTTGCTTTTCTGTTTTATCTTTCATTTGGGAGTCCCATAAATCATTGCTGTTCCCAGAGATCCGTATCCCTGTTGCACCTCGATGCAGAGGCCTAGGCATTCTATAACCTGAAAAACCAACAATAATTGAACTTTGGAAATACAGTTAAGCTCACTAATTTTTCACCTGAATCCCAATAGAGAACGAGAGAGAGTCGTCTCAAATGGCCTAAAAAGGCAAAGAAGGGAATCAACCCCTCACCCCACTCCGAAATTTTATTTTATTATGAAAAATTAGCAAAGCTAAAACAAACATCAGATAGAGCGAAGACCAAAATTAAATTCACTCGAAGGAAATGGAATCCCAGTTCATGATCATCCCAGCAAATTATGCTAGATCCAAAACCCAGCCAATGAAAAGAAATTGGAACTACTAAAGGAATAGAATTCGTTGGTAATTCCAGGACTAAACACATGAAAGAGAAAGAAAAAAACAGAGAGAGAGAGAGAAAGAAAGGCATTTGAGATTCAAGGACAAGCAAAGCAAATACATTTCAGAAGTAAGACAATCACTTTTGATTCCATTGAGCCTCTTAACCTTTGAGGTGTACAAATGAACAAGTGAAAGTTCATTTCAGTACCTCGCTAGAAAAACCAAATAGCACAATCCAATCAAATCTAGCGCAAAAAAAAAGCTTTAAAGAGTAGAAAAACACTACCTTAATGGTTACAAGCGCCTTTTTGAGAACTACAAGAAAGAAAAATGTCCCTGAAATCAGTAAGAACTCATGAATGGAGTGATCAAACATAAACCCAGAAGCAGCTTTTGTTGTTAAAGATTAAAAGCAAAAGTTTTCTTTCTATTTCGGTATCTGGGCTGGCGCATATATCCTATCACAACAGAAATCTCGTGAAAACTAAAACTAGTAGCAGTCACTTCCTGTTGATTTTGATATATTAGTGATGAATAAATAAATAAAATATATTTAAAAAAAATTGGATTTATTATCTATTAACTCTCTTGTTAAAACCAGCTTATCTCCAATCATATCTGGACTGGACCAGATTCCAATCCCAGCTGTACTTCTCCAATTAATCATCGCTTAAATACTTTCATTCCATACTGAACAAAAATAGGAATTTAGCATTCCACATGCGGAGAATATTTGCTTATTTCCTTAGCTCAACATTTTAAAAAATTATTAAATTTTCTATATGTTTCTCGGGAGGAATGCCTCAAAATAATAATAATAACAACAACAACCGCAAACTGATCTCCGAATATATGAGTTTTTTTTTTTAAATAAAATAAAAAATTGCTTACCCGCCCTCCGTGTAATGAGATATGACTGACATCATTTTATGATCAGCTCTTCGTGCTTGTGTATAGAAAGGGACGAGCGGATTAGCACGTAAGATATGCTAGGTTTTTTTATCTTTTAAGAAAATTAATTGAATTTATACATGTTATGATTTGCTAATTTAATATTTAATAAATAAAATTATAATTGATAAAATTTATTAGAAATGAGTTTTTTTCTATTAAAAAGCAATTGAATATTGCTGTTGCTAAATTTTTTTTGATAAAAACTATTATAAATGATTTTTTTTTCATATATAGAAAACTAATTGTAAAGTTTATTCTTGATATTCTTATATTAAAAATATTTTAAAATAATAATAAATAGGTCGTATGTGTGTGTGTATTATAAATAAAAACTATTGTAATTTTTTGAAGAAATAAACTTAAATTTTTTGTGTCCTATAATTAGTTATTTTAATATTTAATTAGTAAAATTGTATTAGATAAAATATGTTAGAAA
The DNA here is from genome assembly GCA_015731905.1 of Salix dunnii. Lineage (NCBI taxonomy): Eukaryota > Viridiplantae > Streptophyta > Magnoliopsida > Malpighiales > Salicaceae > Salix > Salix dunnii. The sequence goes on along the minus strand of CM027663.1, from coordinate 11,317,000 downwards.
TGATTTTTTTCCCCTAACAGGAACAGTGTTATCGAAACGGGAAGTGATTTGTATAGTTTTTTAATTGCAGATAACCTAAGTAAATTTGTCTACCTGTTTTTTCCAGTTGTTTTTTCTAGTAATATTAGATCTAAAATATTATACATAAAAATATTATAAAACAATTTTACGAAATAAACTTAAACAAAAGAGCACAAAATTAAAAAAAAAAGTCAAATATTTTTTTATTTTATCAGATTTACTCATCATATTATTATATTAAATGTATTTTAGAATATTAATATGAATATGTTTCTCTGAAAAAAATCCTTGGCCATTTTATTTCTCTTTATATATATATATATATATATATATATATATATATATATATATATATAGGCGATAATTTTAAATAAATATTAACATATATAATCAATTTCACATATGTATAAGAAAAAAAATATAAAAATGATTATTATTATTATTTTGAATATTTTATCCAGGCTTTTCTCTATGTACAAAATGGAATGATTTTATATGCGTTGTAATTGGTTATTTTACTATTTAATCAGTAAAATTATAATTAATGAAATATGTTAGAAATGTTGTTTTTCTACCTAAAAGTGATCAAATATTGTCGTCATTAAAACTATTTTGATAATTATTGTATCTGTAGATTATACAGTTGGAATTGAAAAAATTATGTTCAAATGAGTCATGGGTTCAGTGTAACATACTGATTTATTGTTATATATGTTTTATGAATTTTTTTCATCAGCAAATAGTTAAATAATAGTTATTGAATTTTAGCGCAGATGAGTGATTTATTTTATGCCTCAAAAAATTTGATTGGTATTCTTTTAAATAATTTGACAATAATTTAATTGATAGATAGCAAAATCACAATCGATGGTATGAATTAAAGATATTTTGTTTTTCAAAAAAATCCAGATCAAACACACACGCACACGCACACATATATATTGAGATGCTAACATTACATAAATATACAAAAATAAAAATAATTTGACATACCTAAAAGAAAAAAAAACAAATTATCAGTATTTTGACCGTCTTATCTATAATAATTAGACAACTTTAGACCTAATAATATTAATAAAAAAGAAATTTCAAAACAACATAAATAAAAAAATAAATAAAATATTATTTGATTTTAAGAAATTATTGGAGTACATCATTATAAATATTATATACATAATTAATATTTTAATCATTATTGGTTATAATATCGATGACACCATAACTATTGCTTACAAAATTAATTTTTTTAATTTATAAGATTTATTTGTCATATTATTATATTAGAAGTATTTGAATTTTTTTATCATAAACTATGATTTTATTTGCAGAGAATAAAATCCAAGATTAAAAATATAAGGGATAAATTAAAATAAAAATATGTAATAAATTTAATTTAAAGGAAAAAATTGAAATAAATCCTAACATTGAAATTTCATAATTCAAAATAAAACCAAAAATTAAAAGAATTGGGACCAAAATGAAACTCAAATACGTAATTTATTTGCATGGAAGGATAAAATTGAAAAAAATCAAACTTTGACACCGAAAATATTAAAGATTTATCATAAATTTGTCTGGAAGGATAAAATTGAAATAAATCAAAACTTTGATACCAAAAATATTAAGGATTCAAGGCCAACACGCAAAATTAAAAGAACAAGGTACTAATTAAAACTACATTATATAATTAAGTTGAATTAAAGGACAAAATTGAAACAAATCAAAACTTATATAATTGCAATAAGGGTCAGAAAAAAAAATTTGAATGTTCAAGGACTAAAATGAAATTTGACAAAAATAGTTACGTTGACGTCAGTTTGCGCAAGCAGGAGAGAGAAATGAGGGGGGCAAATTTAAACAACCATTAACACGTCTCCGGACACCATATAGCTACATGCGCCGTATCATGTGGAAGAGAGCATGGTGAAAAATCATTTTAGAATCTGCTTGGATATTTTTAGACGTGGAAGAAAGTCGCACGAGCTATCCGAAACACACGTGGGCGCGGAAACGGACGGCGCGTCCGATGAAGGGCCAACAGTAAATCGACGCGAAAAAGAATAAAAAATTAGCTAATTAACTTATTGCCCCTCCTGTCCGGCATTTTTTTATCCTTTTCGAGGGTCAAAATCATTATTGCACTGTTCCATGAAATATTAAAAAATAAATAAATTGGTCGGGTGAACCGAACTGGGCTGGACCGAAAACGTGCAATGACCATGGAGCCCCTCAGACCAGTGTGTGATTACATTGTTTATGGATGAAGAAAAAAAAAGCTCACGTACGCGCGCGAAACACTAGAGCAAATGTCGAGTCCACAATGTCAATGAATGTGTATATGTACAGTGCGTCTACAGTGAAAGAGCGAGCTGTTTTAGCTCTTTTACTCATGTTAGGCTGCGTGGGAAGCTGGTATTTTTTATGTGATTTTTTTTTGTTTGGTTTTGTTCTTGCTATGAAAGAAAAAAAAAAGTGGGATTTATTATGAGTATGATGAGAGCAGATGCTATCAAAATAATATTTTATTATTTTTTTAAAAAAATTATATTAATTTTAACATATAAAAACAATCTAGAAATATCAAATAAATATTTACGAGACTACGTTTGACTTGGGCATGAGATGCCGGACACAAGCAAGGATTATACACTGACAAAACACAAAAACATCACACTTGCATGCATGCTTAGTGTAATTATTATTATTATTATTATTATTATTATTATTATTATTATTTGTACACAGATAATCGTAGATTCGCCTCCACTGGTTAACGCTGTGTAAACACTTAAGAAATGTTGAATTGAAAGGCAGGCTCCACATATGGAAGTCGAATGCTCTACAAAAAATGTTGTCTCTGCGATAAGAAATATAATAATAAAGTTGACGAAAGCATGGACTTCTTAGGTCCACAAGATCACAATCTATGGCCGGTTTTCAACCCATAATTACTGATGGCTCAAATCTTTAATACTTGGATGTAAACTAAAATTAAAAAAAAAAAGGTATAAAAGGATAAAAACAAATTGAATTTGATGGGGGAGAGTTACACTTAATTTCAAATTATTTTAATGTATTTATAATAAAAATATTTTTAAAAACAATTTTATTCACAATTTCAAATAAAAAATGTGGCCGATAGAGGATAATATGGGTTGAAAAGGCGAAGACACGTGTGTGTGAGTTATTGGGTTCTAAGAATTCAGTTGGAATTTTTTATAAAGTTTTTTCAGAATATGTTTTATATATTTTTTTTAATCTATATAAATAATTTATATTTCTCGATAAAAAAATTAATGATGATGATGTAATGAAGTGGCACAGCCAAAGATTTTTTTAATATACGATAAAGAGAGAGATGATCAGATCACATCACATCACATCACATCAATGATAATGTAATAATAAGAATATTGTTGTTAAATAATTCTTTTTATTTAAAACTGTACGAGAATAAAATTCTTTTATGTTTAATATTATTACATTAAAAAAATATTATTTTTTTAAAACTAAAAACACTTTTAGATGCTTAGAAAAACGACTACAGCAACAGCGTCAAACAACCCGGAGAAGAGAGTCCATTTTAGTGAGTTGTTAAAGATTCGTTCCGAGAGGAAAACGTGGGGCCCAACACTACCGCGTTTCTCTGTCGGTGAGCCGAATATACGACGTGCCGGATGTAGAGGACTGGTTCTAAGTAGGTCAGTTACAGAGGATAAGATCCTTGGTTTTGTTGGTCTGCGGTGGTGGTGGATATGCGCTGTGGGGAATTGAAGTGTTTCTTTTTTTCTTTTTCTTTCTCATTTTCACGGGATTGAATTCGATTTTTGAGCCTTTTTTTTTCAATTTGATGGCAATTGATATGAGGTGGACAAAACTATGGTCACGAGAACTGGTTTGCACAACTTGGACAGAAATGGCTATCGATTTTGCTTGGTTCTTTGTTACATGCACGCACATAATGTGAGCGTGTGTATAAATAGATAGATAGGTAACAATTAAAACGGAAAGCAAATTCTCTGTAGCTGTAGACATTAAAAAAAATAGACGCGGGAAAATTCTATCTTCTAGAAATATATTTTATGATTTTAGATAAATAAATAAAACTTTCCTCCTTCATTTTTTAACTACTATGATAGAATGATGGTTTCAAGAACTTTCTTCTTCTTTTTTTACACTTTTGTTTTTTAAAAAAACTCATAAGTTTTTTTTTTATGTTTTTATTTTTTTAACAATCCAGATTAGTCATTAAAAATAAATTTGATAAATAATTGTTTTTCATTTATTTATTCCTAGTAAAATAAAATAATTATTTATATAATAAAAATTTTATAAGCTTTTTAGGAAGGGGTAAATAAATCTTTTTATTTGTTGATGTACAATGAATAGTGAATTAATATGTGGGTTAAGGATTTTTAGGCCATTTTAAGGTTTTTTTTTTTTTTGTAATTATCAAGGTAATTAAGAGCACATATATCTTTTTATATTAATTAAATATTATTTAATTTTAATATATTGATGAAGACTATTTTGTATGCACATATATCTAGGTAGGGCTCATATATTTTGGGTGGCATGTGCAACGTCTCTCGATGGAAGAAAATACCCTTTGACAATGTTGTTGGTTGTTGGAGATGTCACTATATCCTCTCTTTTTTTCTTATAATGCCATATGTGTAGATGGATGTTAGATGAGGTTTTTTTTTTTTTTATTTCACAATGGTTTTAATGTTATTATTAGGCCAGTTGAGAGAATATTGAGTACTCAACTAAATATATAAAATAGAAAAGAAAAGTAGTTAACATGCGTGACACACAAACCAACATGTAGGATGCATCCGCTTCTTTTTAGTGGAGCATACAACATCTTTTGACATCCAAAACTACCCTTCCATCATGTTATTGGAAGCGTCATAATATCATTTTTTGCTTAGAGTGGTATGTGTTGTTAGTGGTGACATAATTTATTCACGGTAACACTTTTTATTTTTTTTCTCTTTTCCCATTAATTTCTCGCTAACTGCAAGATTTTAGAGTTCTTCTCTAATTTATAAGGATCTCCACTTTGATCCCTTTTCTTTTGATTTTTAGTTTTTATTCTTGACTCTTTTTTTTTTTTTGTAAAATTTTAACTTGTTTTTAATTTAATCCTTCAACCTCAATTTGTGATAAGTTATTGTTTTTTTAATTTTGTCCTTATTTTTTAATTTTTTTTTGTTCCTTTAGCTAAATTGGTTTTTTTTTCACCTTTTATTTTTTATATTTTACGTCAATTTTGATCCTAATTCTTTCATTTTTTTATCATTTTTTTAACTGATTTTTCTTTTTAATTTCACTTTTCAACTAAATATAAAATTTATTTTGTATTTTATTTTTTTATCATCATTTTGTTTATCACAATTTATTTTTATTTTCATTCCTTTTATATTGAAATTATATTTTTAATATCCTCAAATAAATATTTGGTTAGTTGGAAATTGAGTTTTATGGTGTTTCCTTATATGATGCTTTAGGTCTAATGATCCAAGTCATAATTTTGAAAAGTTAACATTAGTTGATATTTGTTTTTTTTTTTTAAAAAAAAAAATAGGCTTTGTGATTTTTTTTTCTATCTAGGTTATCAATCACGTGACATGAGTAACAGGTTTAACATGATAATTCGAGTTGGATCAATCCTAATTGTCGGTTAAAAGTTTGTTATGATAACTTTGATTGACCAAAACCAATGTTTTTAAGTCATTTTTTTTACTCTATTTTATCCTTATGTATTTTTAATGAAGTTGTAATTGAACTATATTGTTTGTCCTTTTTGTATTTTTCCAAGTTATTGTGATTTTTAAAAAAAAAACCCATTTGTTGCCTCTACCTTTTTTTATCATCTAATTTAAATGAAATTTACTTATTTGATCCAATAAAGTTTATAATCCAAGTTGTGGATTTTTTTCCTTTTAAAAAATGCATATGTGACATTTAAATATTAATATTAAAAAATAGTTTTGTCTTGTGGCATAGTGCTGATCCAAATCTAATAAACTTACTAAAATATCATTTGTACTTATTAATAAAAATTATCCAAAAAAAAAAAAAACATGATACACAAAATTGAACTTAGTACTAACATGGATCAATTAGGTAACAAGACAAGCTATCAAATCTTGCTGAGTAAATATTAAAGAAAAAGGTAAATTGTATAATTTTTTAATTGTAGTAGTAAACACAATTATTGTGGATTGTAATAGTGTAATTATTGATTTGCCCCTTAGAGCATAAAATTTTAACACTTGAACTCAGGAGTATTTTAGATTTTTTCATGTGATTGGTTGACATTCTTTGATTGTTTGGGGTATTTGAGTTTTTTATGAGTTTTTTGCACAGTAAAACTATGTTTTTATCCTTGCCAGCAAACAACAAATAATTATCAACCTAGGGGTATTTTCAATTTTGTATACTGTTGTAAACAGTAAAAAAATTATATTACCCTCAAATAATGATATATTATTAGATTCTTAATAAATTAATTCTTCATAAACACAGTATCGAAAGATAATTTTTTTTTAACTCTTCCTCTCATTTTACATCACTAAATCTAAACTTATCTTATCCTTTAACACAAACACATTTAATAGAGATATAAATATCAATAAAAATTTAAGGCTGAAACTAAGAATATAAAATATAAATAGGAACAAAAAAATAAGAGTTGAAAAAAATAAAAAAATAAAAACCAAACTAAAAATATAAAAGAATAAAGAATACAATACTTAAACAAAAAATTGTATGAGTTAAAACGATTCAAAAAGTTGGGCAAATAAGTCATATTTATTATTGAAAAACAGAAGTCAACGTCAATCTTTTTTGCAACTAATATGACAGAACTACCGCTTCCTACGAAAGCATCATTATTTATATGTGGTTATTTTTATAAATAGATATTTTAAGTGGTTTAATATATTTTTATGTTATAGTTAATCTCATATTGATATATAATTATTTGAATTTGTTAAATTTAGCAAGTTGTAACTGTGGTTGCCTCGCTCTTATCTTACGACCCACGCAATAATTAAAATCGGAAAACAACGTTGAGTCTGTTTTGTCATGCTTTATTCGGGGTGGGGTGGATGCCGGGAAAGTGAGTGGACAATTGCGAGTGCAGGGAAAGCACAATCAAACAAGTGGAATGGAATCTATTTATAAATCACCAAAATTAATCGATCACCTACCTTTTACATTGGAATGAAAATGATTTTGAACCCAACAAAACTCAGAGTTGTTATCAAGTGACAAATATCAATTTGGAATTATTATAAATTATATATTACAGTTTTACCTGTTAACTCTATCATGATATCAATCCTGTTGATCAAGTCATCACGAATTGAAATCTTCATATCCTCGTTCTGTTTAATAACAATGAAATATAATATAATATAAGTCTATATAAATTTTTATTTTTTTTTATTTAAGATAATATATTAAAAATAATATAAATTATATTTTAAAATTTTAACTAATTTTTTAATAAGATAATTATTTATATCATGGATAGGATGATGACACCCGATTAGAGTTTTACTCGCAAAGGACGGCTGCAAATGAGCATGGCTCTAGATAAAATTAACATGTTATTCTCTTGGTTGATTCGGGCCTAGGCTGACTGAGGAACGAAAATCATAAAAAAAATCAGATGGAAAGCTTAATGACGAGAGAGAGACAGAGGCATACCTTTTTTACGGGAGAATTGGGATCCGCAGCGACCCGATGTCGTATGTAGATTTTAAAATAATTATTTTATTTAAAAATTTAAATTATAAAATAAAATTTAAATTATTTATTAATACATACATGAAGAACGGGTATTGATTTCGTATCCAAAACCTCAGGGCATTTCAAAATGGACCCGCAGAGCATAAATAAATTTAGCAACAGAAATCCTTACCTTCTGACCAAAATTTGTACACTGCATTGTGTTCATGCAATTGTAATCCTCTTTGTAGTGTCTCAGCGTAACCTGTGAAAGCTGCCACTGTGGGGTTGCTTTGCTGCTGCCGTTGTCTTTCTTTATATCCTCTTATTTATTTTTGTCTTTTTTTTAACAACCATCGCTTCATCTTTTTCCCTCTCGCTAGCTGCGCACATGATCTACACAATGCATGTGTTAGTGTTTCTGAGTGAGAATAATTGCTCATCATCTATGCAAATTACTTTATCATGGCCGTACTTACTCATCATATTCAATAAATTTATTCTCTCTCCAAAAAGAAAATCAATAAATCTAACGCCGACAAAATTATATATATATATATATATATATATATATATATATATATATATGTCATGTAACCATATATATATATATATATATATGTCATGTAACCAATTAGTTCATCCATATAAACATATTTAATTTTTCATAAATAACTTTATTTTTTTTTATTAAACATCTGATTACTTAATTTAGAATAACAATAAAATTTTAGAGACAAAAAAGTTTTGCAAAGAAAATCCTAGAGTTTTTATAATTATGAGTATTTTATTACATCAAAACATTATTTCTAGATGTTTCTAATCAATGCTTTAATAAAACTAAACATTAATTAGAGTAGCTGAGGGTGATACATAACTACCAAGTAGGTGCTTGTTAGATGATAGACACATTAAATTAACTCTTATAAAATTCTATATGAAGAACACGTATCTATGGAAGGCTCATGTGATAATTGTGTGAGTGATCCTTATATTTGAGATCACTAAATTATTTTATATAGAAAATATTATACTTTGATCCTACTATATGATGTCTCAATAAAGAATAATAAAATGAACATATATTGGGTATAACATGAACTATACAAATGTATTTACATAATCAATAAATGATTTATTACCTCAAGTGAATTACAAAGAAATATTTCAAATGTTCTCAAATAGTATTGGCAATAAATCCTTGCTCAAAGTACAATGATATTTTTTTTTTAAATTCTTATTTATATAATTAATGAATATGATGAAAGCAAACATGATTTGACATAATAGATACACTTCATACAATTACATCTAAATCATAATATTGTTGATGAAGAGATAATAATTACACTAAAAAACTAATCACTAACAAGTTAAGTCAAACTATTTATGACTTTTCTAATATTTGAAGGATCATGAGACATTGCTAAATATTATACTTAATCTTAAATATAAATCAATTAATTATTGAATTAATAATAAATTAATTTATTCAATTTATTTAATGTTACTTTACTTAGAATTGTGATTTATATTAGAGTTAACTTATTAGAGGACCGAATGGTTCAAACACAAAAGAATCACTGGTAAATTATTAAAATGAGATAATTAATCAACCGTGACTTGACTGTAAATAAGTTTTAGAAATCAATAACCAGAATGTAATTAATATAAAAGATTATGATTTTAGATTTAGAAAAAATCAAGCAGTGACTTGATTGAATAAATTTATAAAATTATTATATAATAATATATGTGATTGTATAAAGCTTTCATGTTCTCTGTAGATAAAATGCGATGCCTCTTACTTTTTGCATAAATAGAAAAAACAATTTATGCTACAAATACCTTGAAAATACAAAAGAGAAGAGTTAAGACTTACAATCATAACAAGCTCTTTTCTAAAAAAGCTGAGAAGATCTTTCATTAAAGATTCATGTAGATTATCATGAATTTATTATTTTCACCATACTTATATATTTTTAAAAAACCCAGTAAACTTCACATCACATGTAGAATCTATAACGATGTAAAGCAAATCAAGTGAAATGAAGTTCACATTCCACATCAACAACGGAACCTTGGAGGACATAGATTTTGCATTTGGCTTAATTGGCACGCAAACGACGGGAACAATAAATTAAACACAGATGGGATGGAAATAAACCAGCCAGAGAAGATGGATTTGTTGGTGTTCAAAGTATTCATGCGAGGTTGGTGTGCATCCACCTTCGAAGTTAGAAATACGAATCACTTGGAGCGATAAAAATCCTACACTGATTTGGTTGACTATCTGGTAAAGTAGCAACCATCATTGTCGGCGAAATTAGCAGGCACGGCCATTATTATTAGCCCATAAACACCATAGTGCTCCTCTGCCTAATCTAATTTATTGGGCTCTTTCAAAACCACGGCAATGGAGTGAGCATCAGCTGTCTTCCAATAGACTTGTCACTAGAAAAGACTCAGCACGTCAACCGAAGACTAGCAATGGCACTTCTTTGATGGCCCAGCAGCACCGCATGATTGGACAGTTAAGGTATCCACCCAGCGGCAAAAACAATTGGCCATTGTTATTGCTGATGACCAAGAAAATGATGTTTTTTTGACAAGAATTAATGTATCATCGGATCGAGAATCCACGTTCTGAAGAGGAAACCATGCTCGCTAATGCCTCGTTTCCATGCCACACAGCGCTGATAATAATTGAAGCCACAGCAGATGAGCCTCATCAAGTCAAGGCCCACCCACGCAGTCATCGAGAGCATAATGATCCAACAAAACATGTGACGTGTGGGCACTTGTGTACACCATCTTCGTAACTTGGCAGAAAGCGGAGTTCCATGCTTCATTGTAGTATAAATCATGTGCGATTTGAGCATGTGAGTTTCCTGCATCTCCTGGTTACAAAAATGGCCTTGCAGCAGATCAAAATGACCCAGAACGATTACTTTAGAAAATTAATATTCACTGATGATCATGAGACCTTGGCTGCTCAAAGACGTGGGGGTGGGATTCAGCACCACCACTGGTCCCATGCAGAGCCGAGTCTTGAACATCTAAACGAGAACATGCTCAGCGTGCAGAAAGCTAATAGGAATTGTAATGTTGCTGTACTGGCAGAGATAGCAGTAAATGAAAATATGAGTGTCCCGTGCTGTTACATCATCCAAACTTGGAAAAATAAATAAATAAACAAGAATTAATTCCAGGTATCATTCGCTTTGCTTACATGTCATTAAACAAGAATCAAACCTGGCGAACCTTACTAGAATTAATTCCTGTTATTTTCAGCTTTGATTATCCATCATTAAAATAGAATTAAACTAGATAGTTTTAATTTTTAATATGATGTTTTTAAGTTTGAGGAAACTATTCTCTAAGAAATTGATTAGATTCTTAAATTCATGCATTAGACAAAATATTGGACTGACAAGAAATAACATTTGTAGCCCTGAAGTAAAGGAGAGTGTCTGTATATTGTATAGAAAAGCCAGCCAAAAACACCATTGTTCATCCTCTTCTAAAGATGATTTTAGATCCAAAACTTGAATTAATTCTAATAATTACCTAATTAATTCACTTCATTATGAGCTTTGATTAGCGGTCATTATTAAACTTAACAATTTAAATTATAATTTATTATTTGTAGTTGAATTTTTTTTCCAGGAATTAAGAAATTGTTTGAGATAAATTTCTTGTTCTTCTATAATTTTTTTTAATCGTGTCAAAATTTTTATATTGAAGAATAAATCTCAATAAAGTTTTAATGTAAACAATAAATGAAATCCATTTTTAATTGAATCTTAATTAACTAAATTTTCCAATACACCCACTGACATGACTTAAAGTGAATTATCATCATTTTCTATAGTCTGCAACAGTAACTCTTGGAAGCCTGCAACTTTCAGTCCCACCCAGTGTCTCGAAATCATTGGCACAAACAGCAAGCCAATGTAAATCAACTTTCAACGAATCATTACCTCGTACAGGCAGAATAAAAAAAAAATCAAGACAGGTAAATCCCAACTATGTATTAAATAATAGGATTGACAACTCCATTCAACCACCCACCCATATGCTTTCGGCTCATCTGTGACATCATTAGTACCGGTCTATTTAAGACAGGTCCCACCGCATCATATACCATGCTAAACCCAATGAATTTAGGGTTAGACCATCAAGGAATTTCAAGAAAACATGGATATAAATAAAAAAAATATTTCTATGATGTATTTAGGAACGAAGGGGATTTTAGGAGAGAATTATTTACAGCACACAACAAATCACACAACATAAAGAAACTCTCCCTCGTGTAATTATCATTGTGTCCTTCAATCCATAAAATAATATTGTTAGTTTTGGGGTATTTTCAATCTTTTCATTTATTACGTTGTCATGAACTAATTGTTTATGGGAGTTTGTGTCCTTTTCAATTTTTTTTTAACAATAGAACTACAATTTTGCTCTTAGAATTAGACAAAAAACGTTGATTGGAAAAAGGTATTTTAAATATTTTGATTTGTTCATGAATAATAAAATAACAATTTTACCCTTGGATGAGATTAAAAAAAATGAGAGTTGCTGGTGACAGTATTGTTACTTTTTAAAGTTCGAAGAACAATAAAAATTACTAATGTGTCATTGGAAAAGACAAAAGCGAAGAATTGATGCTGTGGGTATGTTGATCATTTCATATATGTTTTTCGTTATTATCATGGGCTCCATATGATATTTAGGTAATTTTATATTTTTAATTCTTTTTTTTTTGTAAAAATATGGGTGGTCTTCATGACGCATCGATACTTTTCTTCCGAATAGACAGCGCGTGTGCCATCGTTTGGTGGTTAAAAATATCCAAATTGCTATCTCACTGAATACGCCGCCATGACTTCTAGAAGATGGTGGTGTGCATGTTAACTCATGGTGGTTGATTGCTCTTTTATTCCTATTTTATATCTCTTATAACTAAAAATACATACAAGTCCTCTTTGTTTATAGTTTTTGCAGTTCAGTCCTTGGTCTTTCTGATTTTTTTGTTTGGATTTTCTTTATAGAAGTTTTGATTTGTTTCAATTTTATCTTTCAATTGAAGTTCATCATACATGTTATTTTTCATTTCGTTCACTATTCTTTTATTTTTTTCGTTTTTTTAATTCCTTGAAGGATTTTAGTCTCGAGATTTTGATTTATCTCAATTTTGTCCTTTAATTAACATTGATCATACAATTTTTTTTTAATTTTGGCCCTTATACTTTTAATTTTTATTTGATTTTGACTCCTTTGTTTTTCTTGGTCCTTCTAGGTCAATCCTTATTTTTTCTAGTAATGTATTCATACTCTTAGTTTTAGTTTTAGTTTTTTTTTTTTTAATTTTATCATTTTCTCTTTTGTTGGGATTTTATTTTTATTCAATTTAGTCCTAAAATTTTATGTTGATAATCATTTTAAAATTGATATTTTTTTAGTTTTTATTTATTTATTCTTCAAATCAAATGATTTTTTATGCTAATAAAATTTATATTGGTTTTGTCATTTTTTTTGTTGTTTTTGTTTGCTCTTTTGTTAAAGTTTTTAGGTTTTTCCTTATTCTTTGAGATAGTATTATGTTTCTTATTGTTTACAAAATAATAATAATTTTAGCAATCGGTTTTTATTAGTTTTTTGCTTTCTTTTCTGTTAATTTTTTTTCAATATTTTTTTTTGAAAAAATCTAATAATTTTCATTGTTTAAACAAAAATAATAATGGTAATTTTAGTTTTTATAATCATGACAATAGTACTGATGTTAGTAGTGATAATAAAGATAACAATAATAATTTATGTAATAGTTATAGTGCTTATAATATTAATAATTATAGATGTAAACAATAACTCATGAAATTATCAAGAATATGAATATTAGCAAAAATGATTATAGTAATTATATTAATAATGATGATAATTTTAATAATATTAACAATAATATCGATGTTAGTTGTCACAACCTATTTTTAGGTCATTCCATAAAAAATAAAATAAAAAGGCTAGCATTGTGAAAAAAATTAAATTGAAAATTTTGAACAAATTCGAGAGCCCAGTTGTACCTCTATGTGCCTAGAAATGAAAGAAAATATAGATTCAATGCTAAAATCTATTATTATTGGATAAATATACATAGAAATTTAATTGAAAGGCATAGTTATATTTTCTGTAGGTCTGTTTGATTTAATCGTGGACTAATTTAAGGTATATAGGGTTCAGTAGAAGGATTTAATTAAGTGTAAGAACTTAATTATACTTTAAATTGATCAAATTAATTTTATTAAGAGCTTAATTGATGAAAATTCAATTTTGAGAGTCTAATTCAGATTTAAATTAAAAAGATTGAAATTTTCAGAAACTAAATTGATTTTTTTCCCCAAGTCAATTGAATAAGGGGCAAAATCAAAGATAGTTGAAAGTTTAATGGACAATTGAGGGTTACAATGCATCATTCCAAGATAAGGGACCAAAATAAAAAGACATGTAAATTTATGGATGGTATTGAAATTTTGATGGGAATAAAATTATATAATATTAAAAGTGATGCAAACCAAGGAGCTGAACTTGTTGATCATACACTCGGGGATGGGGCTGAATTTGTGCAAGACCCTTTTTCACTTCTAAGTGGTCTAATTACAAGACTTATAGTCAAACGTTTCAAGGAAACACTAAATGGGTTCATCCAAGAGATTTAGGTTGGTTCTAAACAGACCAAGATTGGCTCAAATAATAATGAATGCTAAGTCCATATCATCAAAGTAACTGAAGAGGCTAATAATTATGTAAAAACATTTCTAGCATGATCTGACTTGTTGACAAACTAAGAAGATGGACTTGTTGACAAACCAAGAAGATGGACTTGTTGACACTCGGGGATGGGGTCAAATTTATGCAAGACCCTTTGTCCCTTCTAAGTGGTTCAATTACAAGACTTAGAGCCAAACATTTCAAGGAAACACTAAATGGGCTCATCTAAGAGATTTAGTCTGATTCTAAACAGACCAAGATGAGCTCAAATAATAATTAATGCTTAGTCTACATCATCAAAGCAATTGAAGAGGCTAATAATTATGCAAAAATGTTTATAGCATGATCTGACCATCAAAGGGCATGAATTTGATGAGTTTCAAGATATTAAATAGAGGATTAAACATGGTCTTTAATGGTGATGTTAAATATATTGAATTTAGTCATTTAGCTATTTATGGTTGCCTTTAGAAGTCCAAGAGGCCTAAAAACATGGGGACTTGATTTTGATGTTTGTGCTGTTTTAAAGCTTTAGCTATGACTTTTCCTATTCTTGGAGGGTTGTTACAAGTATATAAGTGGGTACTTTGAAATGAATAAGGTAAATTATGTTTTTAGAAAATTATCATTTTTGTGAGGTCTTGTGTTCCTCTTCGTTCTTAAAAGAACTCGTAGAACTTATCAATTTAATTTTGTGGCGTTCAAACAACCAAACTTATCACCTTGATTATGGAGAGATTCTCACGTTTTCTATGTGTGGTGTTTCAATCCTTCGTAGTCTTGGTTTTCATCTTGTTAGGTGTTGGGTTAAGGCTCAAGCAATCTTGTCTACACGATCTTGGGGCTCTAAACCATCGTTGCTATTGGGTTTCATTACAATTGTTGATGGAGTTCATATCAAAAAGTTTAAAGTTAATTAAGGATGCAATTAGAACAATTTGAAATCAAGAGACCAAAGTGTCTTCTTGAAAAATATGCAAGGGTGTCTGCGTTGTTCAGACCACTGAACAATCCAAGCAAACTATTATGGAAGAGGAGGAGACAACCTGCACAAGCCATTATCCACATGCAATGAGCAGATGAAGAACCATCTTCGTCTCTATAAATACCTTCACAAACGATGCAACAGGGGAAAAGGGAAAAAAGAAAAACAATATAGAAAGAGAGGGGAAAACAAAAAATCACAGAGGAGGGGATGTATATAAAACAAAATGAAAAGAGGAAAAACGGTGAGCAATCTCTTAGCACCACCACCTCTTTCCTCTCCTCTCTTTCAGCAATGGCTATTCCTTTCCTTCGACAGTGATAGTATAAACAACTACCATCAGTAGCAGCTGTTTAGACGATAATTTCTTTTTTCTTGGCAACAACTCCTTCCTCCCTCAGTAGTAGCTGTAGTTTTGGTGACAGAACCACTACCAGCTCTTTGACAGCCGTAACAACTCTTTCCTCTCCTCGCCAGCAACACCTTCAACCTTCTTTCTTGACGTCAACAACTCTAGTTTTTTTTCCTTAACACCACCATTTTTTCCCTCTCCTTATCATCGGCAACAACCTTGCCTTCTTCAACAACTTCTTCTCCTCTAGCCACAACAATAACAACTACACTTCTCCATGCAGTAACAATAACCATTATAGCAACCTCCATTCGCCTTCTGCAACCACCACAGGCCACCAATCCTAGTGTCACCACCACTGACAGAACCAACTTGACCTCCTCTACATGGTGGTTGCAATAGGTAACATCCTCTTTATCCCTTGTCATTTACTGTTCATTATGCAAGTGGATAGTAGGATGTGAATTAATTCATTTCCTACTATTCACATGGAGAACATTAGAAAGGGTTGGACATTTTATTTAACCTAACCTGAGAAAGATGTTGGGCCTAAATAGTCAAACATGGCTGGGTTAACCCATTTTGTTAGGCCCAATCCAATTTATTTTGTGCATATGGTTGAATTCTAAAAATTTTATATGTATATTTTTTTGTAAAAAATCATATTTTTTCTCATGTTTTGAAATGAAAAATAGGATATCATAACCAACCTATGATTATTCGTTAGAGTTTGACTAAAATATAAAAAATCTTTCAACAATTATTTTGTTCTATTTTTGTAAATTTTAATTATCGGAGTATAAAATTATATTGTAAAGTACACTAATATGTATTAAAAGGATAACAAATATAGCGTTAAAATTCAGATTTTAGAACAGTTAGGTTTTCGACCAATGACTCCCTCACGAAGAGAGATCTATTTTGAGTATTAGAAAAGACCAACAAATAAAAAATACGACTCAGAAAAATAATCAAACAACAATGTAGCATATTTTAGGTAGGGTACACTAAGGGTGATGTGTGACCCTTCAAAACAAGTCCTCGACCAGACGTTCATAGACTATTTTATTTTCCAGTGACCTCAATACTAGTTAAGGTTATTAATACCGTTTCGTTTTGGCCGAAACGTTTCGTTTCAGGCAAAAAACCGAAACAAAACGATGTTGTTTTTTTTTCGTTTTAAATACTGGTCGGTATCGGAAATACCGGCCGAAACACCCTAGAATTACCCCAGATGTTCAGTTTCGGTCACTATTCCCACTTCTTCAATTTGCTATATATATATATATATAGTTTGAGATGTATTGAAAATACAAAAATTAAAACAATAAAAATTAAAAAATATATATTATAAAAAAATAAAATTGTTATCAATTTTGATTTTATAAAAAAATAAAATTATATATATTTTTTTATTTTTAAGTTTTTTCATACATATATTTAATTAATTATATATGAATAGTACAACCCCGAAATGGTACACCGAAATGCTCCGAAACCAAAACGTTTCGTATCAATAGAAAAAACAAAACGGCAACCGAAACGGTATTGACAACTTTGATACTAGGTGATGACTCATAAAAATTATAATAATAATTCTATGATTATAAGAAACCTATTTGCCATGCACCACCTCCCCTCTCCGGTTATGGCAGGGAGCAGGGTAAGAAAAAAATCGATCGTCGCGACATTAATAATCATAATAATGGTTATAATCATAAAGTTAATAGTGGTGGCTAAAGATGTACAACCACTATCTCATCAGATACACCACCATAGTCTATTTACCATGGTGATGCACGTGTGTGCTAATGGTAGTTAGAGATTTGCCGATAGCCGATTGTTTTTTTTCGTTCTCTCCTTTAAAACTGAAAAATACACACAAGTTCTCTTTGTTTATGATTTGTGCATTTTAGTCTTTAATCTTTTGATTTTTTTTCTTTCCTAATTTTTCCAAAGAAGTTTTTATTTGTTTCAATTTTTTATTTGAGCCCTTATTCTTTTAATTTTCCATTTGATTTTAACTCTTTTAATTTTTTTGATCCTTTTGAAGCAATCCTAATTTTGAGTTCATATTCAGGTGTCTGTACTCTCAGATATTTTTTTTTTCTCTTTTGTTAATGTTTCATTTTTATTCAATCTAGTCCTTAAATTCTAATTTGTGTTGATGATAATTTGAAAGTTGACATTTCTTCTTTTTCCTTGTTGTTTGTTTTTTTTCCCCCTCAAATCAAATGATTTTTTATGCTAATAATGATTAATTTGGTTAACAATTATGGTTGTGATAATAATAATAACAATAACTCATAAAATAATATTAAGAATATTAATAATAATAATAAAATTATGATAATGATATTAATAATGATAATAATATTAATGATAATTTAATGATATTAGTAACAATAAGGGTGTTAGTAATCATAATAGTTATTGTGATAATGATAGTGACGTAAGAATAATAATGATGGTGTCAACGATAATAATACAAATAATAATTAGAATATTAATTATTTACAATAATGGTAGAAGCAGTAGCTATAATAATTGTGACAATTCAATAATCATAATAATAACAATAAGAATAATAATTAAAATAATTTATCATTCAATGTTGTATTTGTTAAAGATTAAGTTTTGTAACTTCTCTATGTATAGTCTTTCAAATCTAATATTCAGGATTAATGGTTTGAATTATTTTTTACTCGATGTTATCTTTAATTTTTCATCTTATTTTTGAAAAAAACTGTATTATTTGACATAGATTTTGAAAAAAGTATCATTCAGTTTTTGTTGAAATCTATTAAACAAATAAATTTATATTTATTTAAGATTTATATATTTTATTAGAAATTTATATTTAAATTTATTAATTTGCTAAAATTTATAACATTATAAAAAAAATCTCACACCCATAATATTTTTTTTTATATATTTTAAAAAATATAGTTATGAACTGCGGCAAAACACATGCAAGTGATTCACACCATGAAAATAGCTCCGTCACAGTTTTTCTCTACCGCTCTTAGCCGATCCACGTCTCAGCAGCCATCAAGTTCTTATCTTTTGAGCCTTCCAACAATGATGTTTTCAACCCAACATTTCTTCAACAAACCAACGACAACCTCGACATAGCTCAATCTTAGAAGTTGGCAGCCCACACACAAGGCAAAATAATTAACTCTTCACCATGATCTCCCTTCCAGTCCAGCTGCTCACTCTTATAGCTTAATCCCCACAATAAGCTACACTTCCAGCAACAACAATGATTTGTCATCAGCATCTCAGATCCTCACGAGTCAGCAGCTGCATTATGGGCATCCAACAGTAATGGTCGTGGATGACGGTAGCTCCGGCAGCAACGACTTGCACCAACATAAAAACTCAAAGTTCCAACAATGGCATCCACCACACTTGATGGCAGCAGAACCAGTCGTCGCCTCCATAAACAATAATATCCTTCTTCAGCTCCAACAGCAACGCCAGACTCTATCTCTTTTCTCCCCCATGACCAGCTCTTGTTAGCATTTATGTTAGCATTTACTGTAATTGAAGAGTTTATGGGAGAGATTCTAGGAATTGATTTATTCTACAGCTGTAAATTTCCTATTTATAATAGGAACCTAGAACGTTACAAATTCTACCATGTATATATACATAACAGTGTAAACGTAAATAAAATTGAATAAAAAAAGAGATTTTACAATTACAAATTTCCTTCCTTATTGTTATGGTATCAGAGCAAATACCCTAATTTTTTTTTTCCTTTGAGTTGTGAAAAGTTGCTACTGCAGACAACAACTATACCACAAAAAGAAACTCGATGGCAACCCCTATTGATTTAGTAGAAACGATGGCAACCCCTGCCGATTTAGCAAAACAAAATCAACAAGGAACAGAGGCTATCCTTGAAGATTTAACTGCAAGAATGACCCATGCTTTGAGACAAAGCCTGAACCCGACCCCTGCAGTAACGTATGATGCTACGACACCAATTACTATCAAACTCAATGGAACTAATTATGCTCTATGGTCTCAAATTGTGAGATGTATATCTCAGGAAAAGACAAACTGGGATATATCAATGGTGATTTTCCGCAACCAGAAACGAATGATCCCACATTCAGAAGATGGAGGACAGAAAACTCTATTGTAAAGGGTTGGCTGATTAACTCAATGGACCCCTCTCTAGTCGGCAATTTTATTCGATTTCCAACAGCAAAACAGGTATGAGAATCAATTGCTACAACTTATTTTGATGGGAATGACAAATCGCAGGTATACGATTTGAAGAGAAAGGTCACTCGGATGAAACAAAATGGGGAATCCATTGAGGCATACTACAATTGTCTTCAGGGCTTATGGAGGGAAATTGATTACCGACGACCAAACCCAATGGAGTGTGCAATTGATATACAGAGACATAACACCCTACTTCAAGAGGATCGTGTGTATGTTTTCCTTGATGGTCTGGATGATCGGCTAGATAAAATCAGGAGTGATGTTCTTCAATTACAACCTTTTCCATCTGTTGAACAGGCCTACGCCTATGTTCGAAGAGAAGACAACAGACAATCTGTCATGCTTGAAACAAGTGGTGGTCTTACTGCTTCGGTTATGGCAACAAAGAGTGGAAAACCAAGTCAAATGCTACGCATGACCAAAAGAGCACCAGGATATGCAGCACCAGGGGGAAGCAAAAATCTGTCTGGAGGACATGGCTGCTCCCATTGTGGTAATATCAAACACACACGGGAAACGTGCTTCAAACTACATGGCTATCCAGAGTGGTGGAGTGAATTTAAAGCAAAGAAATCACAGGAAGCTAATGGGGGAGCTGGACGGGCAGCAATAGCATATGCAGAGCCTCAACTTTCCTTTATTCCCCGTGTGGAAATAGAGGCTGAAACGGCGTTTAATGGCAGCGATCAAGGTAACGATTGCTGTTATACCAGCAGTGCTCTTGTAGTCTCTACAAAACAAAGAGATGATGACTGAATTGTAGATTCTGGTGCAACAGGCCATATGACCTACAATCCAGACGATCTTGCTGACTACATAACGCCAAGAAGGAACAATATTTCAAATGCTAATGGGGTCTTGTATCCAGTAACAGGGGCTGGGATAGTATAACTATCACCATCAATATCCTTAACCAATACTCTTTTAGTTCCATCTCTTACAACAAAATTAATATCGGTGGGACAAGCTACTGAAGACCTAAACTGCCTTGTTTTAATGTATCCAACTTTTTGCTTTTTTCAGGATATTCTCACGAAGAAGATCATTGGGCGTGGTACTAAGAGAGAGGGGTTATACTACATAGATGATTTCAGTATCGGCAAAATTAATATGGTGAAGAACTCAGCCACTGCACAAGAAAAAAAGATCTAGCTATGGCATGCTCGGTTGGGGCACCCGTCATTCAGCTATATGAGGCAATTATTTCCAGATTTATTTTCTAATAAAAAACATTTAGAACTCAAATGTGATACATGCATTTTTGCAAAAAGCCACCGTGTATCATTCCCGGCTAGTTCAAATAAAAGTGATATTCCTTTTGCGTTAATCCATTCGGATGTTTGGGGACCATCTCCTATCACCACGGTTCATGGTGTACGATGGTTTGTGACTTTTATAGATAATTACACCCGGATGACGTGGGTATATTTGCTTAAAAATAAGAATGAAGTCTTTGGTGTTTTTTGTGCTTTTCATGCTATGATATAGAACCAATTCTCAGCAAAAGTCAGAATTTTGAGGTCAGATAATGGAGGGGAATATGTCAATCAAGATTTTGTGAAATACTTCCACAATGCTGGTCTCCTATATGAATTTTCTTGCAGTCAAACACCACAGCAAAATGGTGTAGCCGAACGGAAGAACAGACACATTTTAGAAACTGCCCGTGCCCTACTAATTGGAGCAAACGTCCCACACAGCTACTGGGATAAAGCTGTGGTCACGGTTGTGCACCTAATGAATCGTATGCCTTCTAAAGTCTTAGAATTTAAGACTCCACTGCAAGTTTTGGCCACTCATACTACACTACCATCTATACTAATACTGCCCCCACGTATATTTGGGTGTGTAGTGTTTGTTCATCTATACAAGAACCAAAGAAACAAACTGGATGCATGTGCTGATCGGTGTATATTTCTGGGATATGGTGCATCAAAGAAGGGCTATTGTTGCTACAATCCTGTAACAAAACGCACATACATAACAATGGATGTCACCTTCTCAGAAGCTAAAAATTATTACTCCCAGTGTCCACTTCTCAGCTTCAGGGGGAGACATGGACGGAAGAAGAGAAGTGGTGGAACTGCCCAAATATAGAACCAGCAATGCTTGCATTACCCGAGAGAGATGTAACGGGCAATGCTAGTACAATACCTGCAGACGCAGTGAGGGGTATACTTGCAGACATGGACGTGGAAAGGGAAGATGATGATGATGCCACGGGTAATGCTGCTCCATCAGAAGATATGGAAACAAAAAAGGCAGCCACGGGTGAGGAAGATACGGGTGTATCTGCAGACATAGGAGATGATGACTTACTTGCAGATTTGGCAGTAGATACCGTGGATGAAAAAGCTGAAATGGGCAATGCAACTGAACACACACCTAGTAGTCAAACCCCTCTACTCTCTGTACTCGACGATGATCATTCCTCGCCAGAGAATATCCATGAGGTAAACTCTCTTTCTCCATCCTCTAATCCTGTTTTGGATACTCCTGTTGGTTACAAATTACCTGTTAGGAAAAATAGGGGAAAGCCTCTAGCTCGATACTCTCCCAGCACAGAGAGGAAACAATCACAGTACCCTATCTCTAATCATGTAACGACTCAAAGGCTGACCAAGCCCCTTAGAGACTTCACCGATAAGTTGTCAGCTCATCATATCCCGCATGAAATTCAGGAAGCCTTGACTGATCCTAAGTGGGCACGAGAAGTAGAAGAAGAGATGGAAGCACTGAAGAAAAATAAAACATGGGAACTTATTCCATTGCCGAAGGGGAAGAAAACAGTTGGGTGTAGATGGGTCTTCTCCATCAAACACAAAGCGGATGGAACAATTGAGCAGTTTAAAGCAAGACTGGTAGCCAAGGGGTACACTCAGACATATGGAGTGGACTATCAGGAGACATTTTCTCCGGTAGCGAAACTAAATACTGTTAGAGTGCTGTTATCATTGGCAGCAAATCTAGATTGGCCACTACACTAATTTGATGTCAAGAATGCTTTTCTGCATGGAGACCTAGAGGAGGAAGTATATATGGACATCCCACCGGGATATACCGCATCCCCAAACACTGGAATTGTTTGCAGATTACAGAAGGCATTATACGGGCTAAAACAATCACCACGCGCGTGGTTTGGTAGATTCAGTATGGCAATGAAGAAATATGGATTTCAACAAAGCAACACAGATCATACTCTATTCTTAAAACAGCGACAGGGAAAGGTGATTGCTTTGATAATCTATGTGGATGACATGATCATTACTGGAGATGATACAGAAGAAATCTTAACTTTGCAGAAACAATTGGCTACCGAGTTCAAGATGAAGAGCTTAGGAGGACTAAAGTATTTCCTGGGGATCGAAGTAGCGAGGTCAAACCGAGGCATATTTCTTTCACAAAGAAAGTGTGTGCTAGACTTACTAACCGAAGTAGGAATGCTTGACTGCAAACCGGCTGACACCCCCATGATTCAGAATCAGAAATTTGGGGACTCTACAGAAAGGGCTTCGACTAATAAGGAAAGGTATCAACGGCTGGTGGGAAAATTAATTTATCTGTCACATACTCGCCCAGATATTTGTTATGCAGTGAGCATAGTCAGCAAATTCATGCATTGTCCGAATGAAGAACACATGGATGCCGTAACTAGAATACTTCGTTACTTAAAATCAGCTCCTGGAAGAGGGCTTCTATTTTCCAGAAACGGTTATCTAGCGGTTGAAGGGTACACAGATGCTGACTGGGCAGGAAGCATATCTGATAGAAAATCTACGTCGGGATATTTCACATTTGTTGGCGGCAACTTGGTCACATAGAGGAGCAAGAAGCAAAAAGTAGTTGCTTTGTCAAGCGCAGAAGCTGAGTTTCGAGGGATGGCAAAGGGCCTATGCGAATTATTATGGCTCAAGAGGTTATTGTCCGAAATTGGGTTCGGTCGTGAATCAAGGATGAACCTGTACTGCGATAATAAAGCTGCCATTGAAATATCTCACAACCCAGTTCAACATGACCGCACAAAACATATTGAGATAGACAGACATTTTATTAAACAAAATCTCGAAGAAGGTGCGATCAATTTTCCGTTCGTGAGGTCAGAAAATCAGCTCGCAGATATCCTTACAAAAACCGTCTCCAGCAAAATTTTTCAGAATTCACTTGACAAGTTGGGCATCGAAGACATCTTTGCACCAACTTGAGGGGGAGTGTTAGCATTTATGTTAGCATTTACTGTAATTGAAGAGTTTATGGGAGTGATTCTAGGAATTGATTTATTCTATAGCTGTAAATTTCCTATTTATAGTAGGAACCTAGAACGTTACAAATTCTACCATGTATATATATACATAACAGTGTAAACGTAAATAAAATTGAATAAAAAAAGAGATTTTACAATTACAAATTTCCTTCTTTACTGTTAGCTCTCACCAGGCATACAAAACCACCCTTGTAAACTCCACTAGCAGCGACACCCCCAACAAGATAAGCCTTCTTCTCCCATATCTATTTTAATTATCATCCTGTACAATCACACCTGAGTTATAATTCACACAGGCTTGTTGCTGCAAACTTCGTCAATAGGCTACGCCAGTGACCAAACTCTTATGCCTCAACTACATCCAACTCATCTTTTTTTAAGAAATATTTGGGCCTATAGACAGCTCAAATCGGGCTAGTCTTGGGCCTCGGGCTAGTCCTTTTTTAAGTAACATATGATAAATTAAATATGTTTTGAATTTAAATAACAATGTGAATTTGATGATTATGCAAATGAGTTATAATAGGGGTTAAAGGTAGTCGAGAGAGAAAAGTATCATATAATTTGTGCTAAAAAAATTAAGATATAGGAAAAATATCATGAGTTGCAAAACAATAATGCTAATATAAATTGAATACATGTCCATGAAGTGGAAAAAGTTATGAGATAAATTTGATATAAAATAAACATTATATAAAAGTATTTGTACACGACTAATCAATTTTAAAGATCGAAGAAATGATTCTTAAATAGATGTAAACTATTCTAAAGATGTCACTTTCTTCAAGTCTATGAGCTACCGCTTTTATACAGGTAGAACACTTGTAATTTCAGGAGAAGAAAGAGTTATGAATAGTTTATATAGATGTAATTTTATTATAGTTTGTAATTAAAATTATATGGATTTAAGAGTATTGAAAAATTATTCAAATTCCACTTACATATATAAATTACTTGAATTTTCATGTGCTTATTAATTGAAATTATATAAAAGCACACGAAAAAATGTGGGGTGTTACATAAGTTGCAGATGACAATTTCACCTAAACCTGATGGATATCAACCTGAACTAAATTGAATAGATGAAATATTTATAAACTTGATTAGGATTGGGCAAACCATGAAAGTAAAAAAGTCAAGTTTTGAGTAGATATAGATACTAGTCTTATCTAACCTGACCTTAACCTCAAACTTGATATAAAATAAATAAATAAATAATCTTAATATTTGAAAGAAAATATAGGTATACCAAATTATTTATGTTGTAAATAGTTGTAAGAGGTTAAGGTTGTGTTAATAATACTTGACAAGCACTCAAAACCTTATCGGGTAAGATTAAAGTATAAAAAAATATATTATATTGGATTCATGTTAAATTGAAATAGTTATTTTAAATTTTCGCTAGGTATAAATAATAAAAAATTAAATTTATAAATGTAGAGGGCATTGTTGGTAAGCCATTTTAACTAGTTTTTTTTTAGAAATATATATATGTTTTTGATAACATATCTCATATTACACTGGCATAAATACATTTTTTTATTATCATTTTACATTATTTTTATTTTGTCTCTTAATTACAGAAATACAATGAACTTGTTATTCCATCTTTTATAGAGGCTTATCATTTCTCCTTTAATTCATACATTTAAATTATTCAAAAGCTTTTCTCAAACACAGCTCATTTTATGCAGTGCAGTGCAATCATTTTTACATAGTTATAAGCTTGAGTTGCTGGACTATAAGTAACAATGTTTAACAATCACTTTAAATACTTCTACAATGATTTTTCTATTTTTTTATTTACTATTTTTGATATATTGTCTATCGTTATGCAAGCAAATCCCCAAAAGTTTATTTTTCACATCCCCCTGTATATATAGCACGTCTCATGCGTGGTTAACTTCTTGATAAGAACATATAATGACCTTCTTGGGTTTATCAATAACCCCACTTTCACTAGAACCTTGTTTTCAAGGTCCATGTTAATAAACTTATTATGAAAGTCCTGTGTGTTTTCCTAAGTGGCATCGTCTATTGGTAGTTGTTTCAATTTGACAAGGCTTTCTTCAACAAAGCGCGATCCTTTCTTAACCGAGTGTGTACCAAGGATCGATTCGATGTTGCGATGTCACGGTCGCATAAATTAATTACCCTAATTTAAAATAAATCAAACAAGATAGTATAGAACAAGTAAGGGGTCGATCCCACGAGAACGATAGTATAGAGCAAGTAAGGGGTCGATCTCACGAGGACGATTTAGTTATGATTTTTGTGTTATATGCTATGCAATTGGGGGGGGGGGTTAGAAGTTGTCTAGGCTAGACTAAAGCAAACTACATGAAAATTATATAAAACTAAAATTTATCAATAAAGCAAACCTTGGTCACAAGTCAACATCCACCTACAAAAATCAGAATTGATCATGGAAACGACACATCAATTTATATTCTGAATATCTATCTCTTCTTAAATTTGATTCGTTAACAGATCCGCCGTATAACTTACCCTAACCATCAAACAACCACAGTGTCCGCACTAGTAATTTGATTTAATGACAGCATTAAAAACTAGATAAGTTGATCAATTAAGAAACGTAATTGTCCGCAATATATGTTTAGTTCGATTGAATGTTCTCCCTAAGATTCATAACGTAGATTCACTACAATTACTAACTTAGTTGCTTCACAAGTTCATATATCACAACTCCGGTTTTGATATCAAACTTAGCAATAGATTCTCTACAACAATAACTTCGAGTCCGCTCTTAGCAATTAAATAAACAATCTTAGAAAAATAAGCATAGGAGAACAAACATATTCATCATATAAACTGAAAAATTGAGGTAAAAATAGATCTCACAATTCTTGAAATTTGAAGGTTTCCGTGTCCTTGCAACCAAGCAAAAGAGTCTAGCCTTGCATGTTTATTGAACAACTAAATAAAAAGATGGAAGAGAACATGATTTAGGGTTTGGAGAAGGAAGATTTGTGTTTTCTTTGGTGCTGGCCGAAATTTCCTTTCTCCTCTCTTCTTTTATATATGCTTCGAAACCCTAGTATCTATTTTACAAAATAGTCCTTCCTTAAGTTGGCAGAATTTAGTTGTCCTTTGTAAAATTCATATCTCATTAATATCACATCTTTTTTTGATGATATTTGGAGAGTTTATAGGTATTTGAGTCATGAATCCACCAAAATTAGGTATGCATCAATCGAACTTCTATAGCTCGAGATATGAAGGTTTGAATGGACAAAGGTCGACATCGGCAGATTGCAAGATTTGACTTTGAAGGATGAGATTCCCATGCTCTTCCTTATTTTATTTATTTTTACTTATCATTCCAGAAAGATATGGATGTTATCTTTTTAATGCCACTGGAATCACTTCATTTCGATCTCTAGAGCTTCCGCTCTGTACAAAACATCGACTGAAGGTCAAATCTGTCAATCAGCTCCAATTACCTCCTTTTTGCATCTTTCATCCAAAATTGCCTTCAAAACATAAAACAAAGAATATCAAGGCATTTAATACACAAAAAATATATAAAAAACTAGGTAAATATAGATGAAATTATATAATAATATGGTCGCATCGTTGGGGTTCCATGAGAATTGCTCCATTATCATCAATTAGAGGGGGTTCCATGAGAATTGCTCCATTATCATCAATTAGAGGTAAGTCAGCAGTAGCAGCAGTGGATTCACCATATTTGTTTTTTAGTAGAGAAACATGGAAGATTGGATGAATACGAGAGCCTTCTAGAAGATTTATTTTATATGCCTCCTTACCAATCTGCTGCTCAATCTGATAAGAGCCATAAAATTGGCTTACTAGTTTTTGAGATGGACGCTTAAAAACTGTTTGTTGCCGATAAGGGTGAAGCTTTAGGAAAACCAAATCTCCCACTTGATACTCAATGTCTCGTTGTTTTGAGTCAACTCCTGCTTCATGTGATTGTTAAGAGTATGTAAATGTGCATTGAACTGGCCATATAGTTCATCTTGCGAGGCGAGATTGTGATCAACCTTGTTGACTAAAGATGTGTCCAGCTAATAGTCTGGAATGCTTGGTAGGAAGCGACCATATAGAGCTTTAAAAGGTGTCATACATGTGGATTTATGACATGCTATATTATACTAGAATTCAAGCTATGGGAGAAAAGTGCTCCATTTGCATGGCTATTGATGGACAAAGTAGCGAAGGTATTGTTCAACACACCTGTTAATGACATCAGATTGTCTATTCGATTATAGGTGGAAATCATAACTCATTTTCAACTATATGCTTGACATTTTAAAAACTCATGCCAAAAATGGCTAACAAATACCAGATCTCGATTTCTAATGATGGACTTGAACATTCCATGCAACTTTACTATTCCCTTTATGAATTTATTCCCCACTATTTTTACAGTAAAGGGATGAGTTAAATGTAGCAACCATGCCAGTTTACCGAGCAGATCAATAACCACAAAAATGGTGTTCTTGCCATTTGATGATGGCAGTTCCTCGATGTCGTCTGTTATGATGTCATCCTATATTTGGCATGGAATGGGTAATGGTTGCTAGAGTCCAGCTAGTGATAGAGTTTTTGTCTTAACGTGTTGACATATATCACAATACGTTATTCCTTTGTCATTTTGATGATTTACATGCCATGGCTTATCCACATTATCGATCTCAGTTTGGAGACACAACGTTTAGAAAAGTGTTTGTTGGGGGGTTAGCTTGGGAGACCCGACTGAAGAAATGCGGAGATACTTTGAGCAGTTTGGAGAGATTCTTGAAGCCGTTATCATCACAGACAAAAACACAGGAAAATCTAAAGGATACGGGTTTGTAAGTTATCATAAATCCCCCTATTAACTACAGATCAAGTTCAGATTACAGAAAATTTGACAGGCATTATTTTCATAATCAGTACACACACACATATACAGGTGACTTTTCGTGATCCAGAATCAGTAAGAAGGGATTGTGCTGAACCAAACCCTGTGATCGATGGCAGAGGAGCAAATTGTAACGTTGCTGCACTTGGACGGCCGAGACCTTCACCGCCTGTAGGTGCAATTATTGTTTTAATTCATTAGAATTAAATTATTAATCAACTATATCATGTAGGATATAAATTGGTTTTTGTTTGTAAAACTATATTCACCCGTAATAAATATTTAATTGTGTTGTTATCTTGTTTGCTATTAATTCAGCTGGCAATCCATATCAGCGAGTTGCCCCGTCATACAGTGGACTTGCAGCACCATTTCCTCCTCCACCATCTGAACCACCGCCTGTCATTTATCCACATTACAGGTTAGTTGTTGGTTTCTAATTTTCTAAAGCTGATTATTGTCCACATGATAGTAGGAAATCGTCGGTACCTTAACAGAGGTATAGACACGCTTTTTCCTGTTTCGATTTTTTCCTCTCGGTATTGATGTTGTTAGCCTGTAAACAACAGGCAATACAAGAACGATAAAAAAGAAGAAGGACAAATAGACAAACGAATAGAGACTTTGTAAGGAAGGAGGTTCAATGCTCCCACCCTGGTGCATCAGGTTATTACATGCTACCTCGGGAGAGCTAGTATGCAACAATGTGACCCACCGGCCGGTCTTGATGCACAGGGGACTTTCATGACTTCATTAATCAAGGACAGGGGTTTCGAAGCAGAAGGTTGGGGCTAGAAAAATTTATGAAAATTGTAGTATCTTAGCTAATAATGTCGCCTAGAAATCATATTCACAACATCAATGTTGCACAATTCACAAAAATGTGAAGAAAGGAACTTTGAGGAGATGATCGATAAGGGCTTGACAAACACAATATCTAAAATTTTAAACATGTTAGGTCCCAGAATTTTAAGGGTGATTTGTAACAAAAGTATTTCTCTTAGGGTGAGAAACAAACCACAATTTACTGAATAATACTCTGCTCCATTCTTCATTCTTGTTTGCTTTAAATAAGCAACACTCATGTACAATTATGCAGCCGTTTTAGGGAATTCAATACATGTAACTGAAATACTTAATGAAAGAAATAACTTGCAGTAAAGGAACTGTAACCGAAATGCATAATAAAGAAAGTAACATGCAGTAACGATCTCCATTACTACTTCTCTGCTCATTATTGTGATGTCCACTATACCAGATACTTGGGATTTGGCTTTATGATCCTTGTTGATCGTGGTCTCTTAACAATACTCCCCTCTCCTAGTGGACACTTGTCCCCAAGGTCCACTTCTGGGAATTGGTCACGTAAAGTTTGTGCAGCCTCCCAAGTGGCATCTTCCACAGGCATTCGTTTCCATTGAACTAAACATTTCTCCTTGAAAATGTTGCCTTGTTTGATCCAGCGAATGTCCAGAATTGACTGAGGTTCTAAAATGACTGAGCCACTATCAGATATTGGTGGAAGGTCCTGCGATGATACTGAATTGTTGCCCACACATTTTTTAAGTAGAGAGACGTGGAACACAAGATGAATGCGAGCTCCCTCAGGCAGCTGCAACTTGTAAGCTACTGCTCCAATTTTCTCCAAAATGGCATAAGGACCATAGAAACGGCTAGCAAGTTTCTGATGAGCACTTTTGAAAATAGACAGCTGACGATAAGGCTGTAGCTTGAGGAAAACCATATCACCGATTTCGAATTGAACATCCCTGCGTTTGAGATCTGCTGTTTGCTTTATCAGATTACGAGATTGCTCTAAATTGGCCTTGAGATGACGAAGCAATTCATCACGCGACAGGAGGTGTTGATCGACCTCATGTACTGAAGCAAAACCTGCTGGGTATGGGGTAAGAGACGGAGGTGGTCGACCATACAAGGCTTGAAATGGTGACATGCCCGTTGAGGCGTGGAATGAGGTGTTGTACCACAGCTCTGCCCATGGAATGTAAGAGCTCCACTTGCGTGGCCATTGATGAACAAAACAGCGTAAATATTGCTCAACACAACGATTGATCACCTCAGTCTGGCCATCGGTCTGTGGGTGGTAGGCGGAGCTGAACTGGAGTTTCATGCCTGATAATTTAAAAAATTCACGCCAAAAATGACTAATAAAAATAGGATCCCTGTCGCTAATGATTGATTTGGGAATGCCATGTAATTTGATAACCCCTTCAATGAATTTTTCAACCACGATCTTAGCAATGAACGGGTGCGTGAGGGGTAAAAAATGGGCAAATTTGCTTAACCTGTCAACCACGACTAGAATGGTGTCCTTGCCATAAGAAGAAGGCAGACCTTCAATGAAATCTAGAGTGATGTCATCCCAAACTTGACAAGGAATTGGCAACGGTTGAAGGAGACCTGCTGGGGAGAGAGTCTCATGCTTCATTTTCTGACATACTTCACAACGAGCAACATGTTCCGTGACAGCCTGATGCATCTTAGGCCAATAAAATTGTTGCGCTAAGCGTTTAAAAGTCCTTAGCACTCCTGAATGCCCCCCAATTTTTGTATCATGAGCCTCTTTTATGAGTTTAGTTCGCAGCGCCTCCTGGGATGGAATTACTACCCTCCCTTTGAATAGGATTAATCCTTGTCGATTTGAGTAGTGGCCGTCTGGTTGTGCTTCGATTCTCTGTTCAACTGACTGTATATAAGGGTCTCCTTTATATGCATCTGTAATATTTTTCCACAAAGACACAATTAGGGTATGCAATTGTTGAAGGTTCAGGCAATGGGGCGCATTACCGTGAGGCATGCGGGACAATGCATCTGCCGCGGTATTTTCCTTGCCTGGACGGTAAATAATTTCATAATCATACCCCATCAATTTAGCGACCCATTGTTGCTGTTCTGGAGTGGATACCTGTTGTTCCAGAAAGTACTTCAAGCTGCGTTGGTCGGTTAGGATGAAGAATTTCCGTCCTAGCAGATATGGTCGCCATAAGCGTATGGCCTCTATAATAGCAAGCATCTCCTTGGCATATGTTGACCATGATTTCTTTTGTACGCCTAGAGCCCGACTCATAAATGCAATTGGTTGGTTTTGCTGTGATAATACCGCTCCAATTCCGTCTCCCGATGCATCCGTTTCAACGGTGAATGAATCATTGAAATTGGGCATGGCCAATGTGGGAGTGGTAGTCATTGCTTTCTTCAGGTTCATGAATGCTTCTTCGGCATCATCGTTCCACCCAAAATTATTCTTCTTGAGCAGATTGGTAAGAGACCGCGCAATAATGCCATAATTTTGCACGAACTTCCTGTAATAACCTGTTAAGCCTAAAAAACCACGCAATTCAGAAATGTTAGTAGGACGAGGCCATGCGAGCATGGCTGTAATTTTTTTATCATCCACCATAACCCCTTGAGGTGTAATAACATGCCCCAAATACTCCAATTTTTGTTGCCCAAAAACACATTTGCTGATTTTGGCAAAAAATTGATGTTGCCGCAAGATTTCCAAGGTCCTTCCCACATGAATCAAATGATCATTCCAATTAGCACTGTATACGAGAATATCATCGAAAAAAACTAAGATGAATTTTCATAGACATGGTTGGAAAATCGAGTTCATAATAGCTTGGAAAGTGGAAGGCGCATTGCAAAGACCGAAAGGCATCACAAGATATTCGTAATGACCATTATGAGTGTGGAAAGCTGTTTTTGATATATCGGTAGGATGAACTCTTACTTGATGATAGCCAGCCCGGAGATCCAATTTGGTAAAATATGATGCTCCATATAATTCCTCTAGCATATTGTCCACCGTTGGGATCGGAAAACAATCTTTGATAGTGACCAAATTAAGTGCGCGATAGTCCGTGCAAAATCGCCAACTTCCATCTTTTTTTCTTACCAATAATACTGGTGAAGAGAACGGGCTGGTGCTTGGGCGAATGAGTCCGCAATTCAACATTTCCTACAGTTGCCTCTCGATTTCATCTTTCTGAAAATGAGCATACCGGTAGGGACGGACATTTATTGGTTCCGTTCCTTCCTTAAGTGTAATTCGATGATCCACCTCTCGTGTAGGTGGTATACATGAGGGTTCCTGAAACACATCATCATACTGTTGAATTATTTTCATCAATTCCTGCAATTTCTCCCCCTCGGTTGCTTGCTGTTCTGTCTCTCCCCCAGATGACATGAGGCTCACCGCAAACATGGTCTGGTCCCTGCGGTAGTCTTTGGAAATTTCCTGTAAAGTCGATTCCCGAATGGCTTGCTCCTTTATTCCTTGCAGTTTTCAAATTTGATTTTCCCACATAAACTCCATGGTCGACTGCCTCCAATTACACACTACCGATCCCAGCATCTCGAGCCATTGAACGCCCAATACCAGATCCAATCCTGATAATGGCAGTGAAAAAAGGGTGAGATGAAACTCAGTTCCCTGTAAATTTACTAATACCTCATCAAATCAGCCTTGGCACTTCAATTGTTCGCCATTCGCCACTCGCACAGTAAAGGTTTTTGTTGGTATCACGGGCAGCCGCAGCATGCATGCTAAATGTTCGCTGATGAAATTATGCGTTGATCCACTATCGATCAACACCACAATTTTTATGGACCCCATTACTGCCTTCATACGCATGGTACGAGGAGCATTCCATCCCGTCAAAGCATGAAGTGTAATTTCAGGTTGAAATTCATCTTCCAGTGATGTTATATGGTTTTCGTGAGTCATCTCCAGTACTTGCAAGTCACCATGATCTGTCTCTCGCATGTCCCCTATTTGTCCTTCAAGCAGCAATAATTGGGGTTTTTGGCATCGATGTCCTGCAGTGAATCGCTCATTGCAGTTGAAACAGAGGCCCTGTGCTCTCCTTTTTTGCATTTCGTCCCATGACAGACGCCTGATTGGCCCTTGACTAGCAGGAACTACACGGTTGGTGGATGGAAGATTTAATGGGACATGTGTTGATGGAAGCCTCAAGAATCTCTTCTGTCGTGTGAGCTGGTTACCTCTCATCCTTGCTAAATTGATGACATCTTTAAGTGATTGGGGTTTAAACATGCGAATTCCATCTGCTATTTCAGTCTTCAGACCTCCCATGAATGTCCCCACCAATGCCTTTTGTGTCCATCCCGTCACCTTGTTTCCCAGTCTCTCAAACTCACGTTGATAGTCCCTCAACGTCCCAATTTGTTTAATTCGTGACAATGCCTCATCAAAATCTTCACATGTTGATGGCCCGAAACGTGCCCATAACTCTTCTTGGAATCTTTCCCACGACGCCACCTGTCCTTCTACTTGTAGTGTTTTGCGTAACCATTGCCACCACTGGTTGGCCTCTCCTTCCAAGTGATAAGCAGCCATGGTCACCTTCTGATTCTCTGCAGTTGATTGATACTTAAAGTATTGTTCAACACGATTGAACCATTCAGTGGGATCATCCCCTGAAAATCGTGGAAAATCCAGTTTCGCTGTCTTGGATGAGACGATTTGTCGACCTCCGTGGTTGCCTTCATGTTGATGGTTGCCATGATTGACATTCACCTGATCTGTCAGCAGTGTATTTGAGAGTCGATTCAGAACTTCCTCCAGGTGGTGAAGTTTGTCATTCATCCCCATCTCCATTCGATGTAGCCTTTCTTGAACTGAATGCACTTCTGACTCCAAGTGCTCAATTCGTTCCTTGTTAGTTCCCATTTATCCCAGCTCTGATACCACTGTTAGGTCCCAGAATTTTAAGGGTGATTTGTAACAAAAGTATTTCTCTTAGGGTGAGAAACAAACCACAATTTACTGAATAATACTCTGCTCCATTCTTCATTCTTGTTTGCTTTAAATAAGCAACACTCATGTACAATTATGCAGCCGTTTTAGGGAATTCAATACATGTAACTGAAATACTTAATGAAAGAAATAACTTGCAGTAAAGGAACTGTAACCGAAATGCATAATAAAGAAAGTAACATGCAGTAACGATCTCCATTACTACTTCTCTGCTCATTATTGTGATGTCCACTATACCAGATACTTGGGATTTGGCTTTATGATCCTTGTTGATCGTGGTCTCTTAACAGTCGCCTAGAAATCATATTCACAACATCAATGTTGCACAATTCACAAAAGTGTGAAGAAAGGAACTTTGAGGAGATGATCGATAAGGGCTTGACAAACACAAATCTAATAATAGGGATTTGATGACTACTTTCCATCACTTTATCAAGGTGTCGAAGATTGTTTCACAGTCGAATGATATAACTATGTTGGTGCCAAGATTTCCAGACTTTAATATCTCGTCAAAATTAAGAAATCAGGCTATTGCAAAATCACTCTGCAAGCTACTAGAAT
This sequence comes from Salix dunnii, assembly GCA_015731905.1. NCBI lineage: Eukaryota > Viridiplantae > Streptophyta > Magnoliopsida > Malpighiales > Salicaceae > Salix > Salix dunnii. The sequence continues at coordinate 11,281,370 of CM027663.1, read as the reverse complement.
CACATCAGAAATAGAATTCAAACAGAACTTCTTGTAATTGGAAAATTGATCGCCCCTATTCCTATTACATCGTTCTTTTTGAGTAGCCAAGCAATTTATATTTTTCCAATCCTAATTAGGAAAGCAATAAACTAGGAAATTAAGCAAAAAATTCGAAAATAGCAATCTGAGCAATAATGAAAGCAAACAATGAAATTTAGAATTCTACAATTAATGTTTTTTTCAAAATCATAGCAGCTGTGTTGATTAAGGATTCTCTTCCAGATTTGGCTCTGTCTCCTTATCCATATCATCAATGATATTTGCCTCTTGATTAGCATCCTCCTTCTGATATGCATTTCCCTCCTGATTTGCATCAATTGCCGTCTCTCCTGAAAAACTTGACTTCGGCAAGTTATGGCGAAGGTAGGTAGTAAAGAGATGTGGGTGTAGACGATGCAGTTCTAATGCCTGCAACCAAACAGAGTCTGAGTTCGGACGATTTTTCCACTGGACTAGAAATTTATAATAACCTCCTCTTCGAGTTGAAACAAATTGGTGGTCAAGGATGGAAGCAATCTCATCGCGTTGTGATGTCTGTTGTGGTAGTGGAATATGTGGTGTTGTCGTTGGGGCTGGTGGGACAAAGAATTCCCCTTTAAATGTTGTAACATCCTCAATGTTGAACACAGGACTAATTGCAAAATCAGAGGGTAAGTCAACAACATAGGCATTACTGCCCACTTTTCTAGCTATTTTAAAAGGACATGCGCGACGGGCATGGAGTTTGGTAAAACTTCCAGGTGGAAAACGTTCTGGCTTTAGATGAACAAGGACCATGTCCCCTTTGTTAAATTGGCGATCCTTGTGATGAGAATTGACTGCAGCTGCATATGAGGTAGCACTGATTGTAAGGCGTCATTTGCATCCGTCATGAATCTGTTGCATGTAGGTAGAAAAATCTAATGCCGCTTCGCTTGGTCGTGGTGGCAGGGGTAATGAACTGATGTCCAGCGGAGTGTTTGGTCGAAAACCGTAAACCAACTCAGTAGGAGCACAACCTGTGGACCTGTTCACAAAATCATTAAAAGAAAATTCAGCATGAGGTAGTACCATATCCCAGCTGGTAGCATGATCCTCCACTAGGCAGCGTAGTAAATTGCCTAAACTCCGATTCGTCACCTCAGTTTGGCCATCTGTTTGGGGGTGAAAAGCACTAGAGAACATCAACTTTGTCCCCATTTTTTCCCACAGAGTTTTCCAGAAATAATTCACAAATTTTACATCTCTATCCGAGACTATAGAAACTGGGATTCCATGTAAGCGGACGACTTCCTGAATGAACAAAACTGCCACCTTGGATGCGTCAACTGTTTTGTGACAGGGAATGAGGTGAGACATTTTGGAGAAGCAATCCACCACTACCATTATGGAATCATGTTGACGAAAGGTCTTTGGCAGCCCCAGAACAAAGTCCATGCTCAAATGTTGCCATGGTTTGTCTGGAATGGGTAATGGTGTATAAAGCCCTGCCTGATGCTTTGTCCCTTTATTGATCTGGCAATTTCTACTACTGTCCACCACAGTATGTACATCTCTCTTCAGCTTTGGCCAATAGAACTGATCGGCCACAAGAGCATAAGTCTTGTCATAACCGAAATGACCAGCTAATCCTCCACCATGGAGTTCTGAGATGAGGAACTCCCGAAATGAACCCCGCGGCACACATAAACGCGATTTGAAGAATAAAAATCCCTCACGCAGCATGTATTCACCCTGAACTTGTCGATCCTGAATGGTCAGGTTTTCCCAGATTGTGCCAAAATCCTCATCATCAGCATACTCCTTCTTTAAACTGTCAAATTCATTAACCTTTACTGAAGATATCTGTAATAAGTGGGGCCTCCTACTTAAGGCATCAACTACCTTATTAGCTTCTCCTGCTTTGTTTTTGATGAGAAAATCGAAATGTTGCACATAATCCATCCAGCGGGCATGACGTGCATTCATTTTATTCTGCGAATTTAAATGTTTCAAAGAGTCATGGTCAGTATACAGAATAAACTCTCTATGAATCAAGTAAGGTCACCAGTGCTTCAGCGTCTGTATCAATGCATAAAATTCCATATCATAAGCCGAATACCGTCTGCGGGTCTCGTTAAGTTTTTCGCTAAAAAAAGCGATAGGGTGACCCTCTTGGCTAAGAACACCACCAATCCCCACATGTGAAGCATCACAAGCTACTTCAAAGACTTTAGAGAAGTCGGGTAACTTGAGTACTAGTGCCAGCCCCATTTTTTTTTTATCTCATAAAAGGCCTTGTCTGTTGTTGTATTCCACAAAAACCTTTTGCCCTTGAGGCATTCAGTGATCAGGGCCATGATAGTGCTGAAGTTTAGAATAAATCTTCGATAGAAAGTGGCCAAACCGTGGAAACTCTTGACTTCTGAAAAATTATAGGGCGTAGGCCATGACTGAACAACATGAACCTTTGCTGGATCAGCCTTTACTGCTTGGCTGGAAATGATGAATCCCAGGAATTTGACACTTTCCTTCATAAACGAGCATTTCTCTTTATTAATAAAGAGCTTCTCTGCTCATAACACAGCTAACACATTCTCAACATGGCTAATATGGTCCTACACACTTCGGCTGAAAATCAGGATGTTGTCAAAGTAAACAACAACAATTTTTCCCAAAAATAGCTTGAGCACTTGGGTCATAACTCGCATGAAAGTGCTAGGTGCGTTAGTTAATCCGAAAGGCATAACTAACCACTCGAACAAACCATCTTTGGTTTTGAACGCTGTTTTCCATTCATCACCCAATCGAATCCTTATTTGGTGATACCCACTTCAAAGGTCGATCTTAGTAAAAATAGCAGAACCATTTAGTAAATCCAACATATCGTTAAGACTTGGGATGGGAAATCGATACTTCACTGTTATTTTGTTGATTGCGCGGCTGTCCACACACATTCTCCAGCTGCCATCTTTCTTTGGCTTTAGTAAAACTGGGACAGCGTAGGGGTTGAAGCTCTCAGATAAATCCTTTGTCTAACAATTCTTGAATCTACCGACTAAGCTCCTCATTTTTTGTGGGACTCATCCTGTAATGTGGAACATTAGGTAGAGTGGAACCAGGAATTAAGTCAATAACATATTGGATGTCTCTCATTTGAGGAAGTTGATTTGGCATGTCATCGGGCATAATATCTTGGAACTCTTTCAACAATTCTGCTAGTTCAGTGGGCGTGTTAATGTCTTCCTGCTGTGCCTCTCGGGTGATTAACATTAGCACCATGTTTTCCTCATGCATGACCCGAGTGAACTGACGCATTGTTAACACAGGCCAAGCCTCATGTTTATTCTCAAATTCTAAAATATGTAAGGATCAAGAACAAACTTCTTTCCCTTAAAATTGAAAGAGTATGTGTTAGTATACCCATCACAAAGCACTTTGCGATCGTAAAGCCAAGGATGACCCAACAACATGTGACATATGGTCATGGGAATTACATCGCACCAAGCTTCATCCACATATGTTTTTCCCAATGAAAACTTAATTAAACAACTCTGCTTAACAAGAATTGAATTAGCATCATTTACCCAATTAATCCGATAGGGACTCAGGTACTTCTCCGTCTTTAGCCCTAAGCGTTTGACAGCCAACTCAGAAATCACATTCATGCCACTACCATTGTCGATTATGACGTTTAAAGCCCGACCATTGTGTTCTATTTGCGTATGGAAGATGTTGGTTCATAGCCACTCAGGATTGGTATGTATTTCTTTTTTTGATCCTGTCAGCACCCTGTTGATGACACAGGTAGGCAAGTCTGATGCGCCTAAGTGTTCTTCCTCGCTAGGAGTATCGTTACTGAGATCTTTTTTCCCTGTATCCTTAATTTCTTCCATTGCAAATAATTCCTTTCACATATAAAAGCAAGTCTCTTATCCCTTGTTGGGCACACCACTGCATAATGCCCATAGCCCTTACACTTATAACACTGAGGGCCTTCATTGGTAGGTTTTGTAATGCCCCTTGAATTCCCATTGCCAAAACTCTTGACTGGGTCCTTCAGTGCTGTTGCTCTCTGAAAATTGTTGACAGTAGTTTGCTCTTGTCTGGCATCAGTCATCGCCATTCGCCTCCCAGCAGTGAGTTTCGATTGATTCTCAAAACGGAGAGCCAACTGATACGCTTCTTCTACACTGACTAAACGGGCAGCCCACATTTCCCTTCGTAACTCCTCCCGTAAACCAGTACGATAACGAGCTAACGTTTGTTGTTCTGTTTCCACAATTTTGCTGCGAACTGTTAGCTCATGAAAACGATCTGTGAGCTGATCGGCAGTGAGTGAACCCTGTCTTAGCTGTAACATCTCCTCAAACATCATCTGCTCATAATCAATGGGTAGATATTTTTCTTTGAGCCGTTCTTTCATCTCCTCCCAGTTAGCAACTGTAGGATGAAAATGTTTATACATAAAAATGAAAGACAGCAGTTTGGTGACATTAATTAATATTATTGTGGATGGACATGGCTGCAGGCAATGCATGATGCACAAGTTCAACATCCATTTCAACACTACCATCAAATTTACGGGACATCATCATCCACCATGGCCGCAGAACCATATTATTATGGTTGCTCTCTGCAAGCTCTGAGGGGAACACCCCAGGCTCAGCGAATGCCTGTTGGACCGTCATATTTATATTACCCAACATCCACTAAGGGGTCGTTCACTTCGTTTTCTTCTCCAACTATTCAACCCAGGAGGCATCCCCTCTCCTCTTCTAGCACATTTGGTACGTGCTTAACATGTGTGTGCCTGTGCGTGCGCGCGCGCGCGCGCGCTTGTCCTCAGAGAAAGAAAGAAAGAATCTAAACCCCAGCGATTTCTTGATCCATGTGAGGCCTGAAATATTGAACACGAGTTTTGATTTAGGCATTCATTCTTATTTCTATCTCCACGTATAGAGTGCATATGCATGCGTAGATAATGTTAAATATTAGGGCTTGAGTAGCTTAGAAGCATGGGCAGCCTCAAATAATTGGTTAATGTAAAGTGAGGAGCATATAGTGTAAACAAATAGCGAATACTGCATGTGGTTTCAGCGGTGATTCTTGGATGCACTCAAGTGGTAGTGTATATAAAGAGGCCCAGAATGCATGTTATCTACATTGCCATTGCCTTCTTAAGTTCTTAAGAGTTTACCATACCAATGTGTTCTACAAATAAATAACTACAAAAACGAATTGGTAAATGGTGAGATTTCTTTCTCATGGAAAAAAATAAATAAAAATGATGGGATTTCATAGAGGAAAATTCATGCATGTTACCATTTAGCCTGCTCAAGTATTCAAGTTCAAAATAAATGTGCATTAGGAAATAACATTATTCTACTTAGCTTAAAATCTTTAACTATTGTGAGAATATATAAGGATAATTTTATCTCAGTAGCGTCAAGTTTCCTGACTCACTCGCATCAACTTTGGAATACTAGGTTATGAAAAAACTCGAATCAACCTGACATACATGTATATATGCTTTTAAATTACATAGAGCACATCCACTCTGATCTATGATCTCCATCTTTAACAATCACGACATATTTTACCTTCACCACATCCTCAGCTAATGCCATAGTGCTTTGTGATGCTTGCTCTGATGAGTGCTGCCAAAAGCAGAGAAATAAATGGTGGTTTGTTTATTCAAATCGAAGCAATATTTAGTTAAAATTTATCTTATTTGAAAATAAAGTTCCTTTTATTTTTAGATGATGATTGGCAATTAGGTGAAAATTACTAGTTTGATAATTGATCACAATCGAGGAGATACTGGGGGGGGGGGGGGCTGGATTTTGTTTTATTTTTCTTTCCTTTTCTGATTCATAACCCATTATTTCCTTATAACACTCTCTTTCTTCTCTCACTAAACAAACTGCTATTACTTCTTTTTTTTTTATGGATTCAAGAAACCCTATCTCTTTCAGACACTCTTTGTGAGATCGGATTAAGCAAGTAAAATTCTAGTTATCTCAAACTCTTATAAGGTGAGCACACCCTAGCTCAAACCTGAAATTTGTAATACAAATCTCAATTCCTTTGTCACCACATCATACTCCTTTTATTGTTTAGTATTTCTTAAATTTAGTTACAATTAGCCTCTTTTATTGATTTTTAAACCTCTTATTACATGTCATCAACATTCTTTATAATTATTCTTTAATACACGTGCATGCATTTCAATTTTATTTTTAAAAACACATTATGAAAGAAATTTGATTTCTATTCGAGTATTTTGGGAACTTAGCATAGTGGAATTTTTTTTTAGTACAATAATACAAGCAAAAAAATATTTAGAGATTAACAAGGATCTTCGAGTAAAATTAAAATCTAACAAACTCATCCTAGGACAATTTTTTATGCTATTAACTCCATGCCAAAAAAAAAAAAAACAATTTGCACAATTCAAATAGTCAATTTTCTAGCATCAAAATACTTTCACATAAATAGCACATAACATCTTCAATCATAAGTAACAAAATTACATAGATTATTTGAATTTCTAATGACTTATAGCATTATATGTAGGTTTTGAAATGACTAAATAATCACTTTAATATTTTCTGTATAGACAGACATCTACACCTTTCAATTAGAGATTCCATACCTATAAGCCCTCTTCACATTACCTTGAATCTTTGCAACACGCACACTTAATTCACTTTTCACAGTTATAAACATCACCTCAACAATTAGATCTAAGTCAACTTGACGATGACATTGCAAAATAAAAGGGCTTTTGCATGTGTGAGACTTTTTCAATTATGAAATTTCCCATGAATAAGAGCTTTGATGATATAGTTCATATAAATATCATCTATAAACTAGAACAGGTTTTTATTGAATGTTGAATATTATATTATAATGAATTCTTTACATGCCATGATTTTACTACAACCTTTGCAGACTTGTCTTTGAATTTTTTTTCTTATCCTTCAATTCATCGATTGATAAGTTTAAATGCCTATCACTATTACGCCAATCATTGCATCTATATTGGTCATCCACACTCACAATCTTAAGTAAACTCAAGAGCAAGAGGTACAATATAATGATTAACAAGATCAACTAACTCAATATCGCTATCATCCTCATTTTTTCCATTATTCGTAACTCTATCAATGTGATGGTCAACTTTATCATCACATGGTTTAGATTCTCCATAACAATATTAATAATTGTTTGCACAATAATTCTACTAAAATTACCACCTAACCTAGATGGATTAGCTAGTAGTGATGTTAATGTGGTTTTTGTAAGAGTTATTTGGAACCCAAGTCAACTTCATATTAAGAAGGTTTTCTTATCTAAATCTAATATTTAAGTAGAGCTTTAACATATTAATCCTCACAAACACAAATATTGAACTCACACTCCTATCATTATAGTCAAGTCAATCATAAAACATTCTACATAACTCGTTAAGAAAAATATTTGATGTAAAAGTAAGGAATTATTGATTTCCTATAAGTGATACCAATGTCAATATTGCTAATGATATCACCATAAAAGCATATTATTCCAAAATTATCAGGTATTCTATCAAACGATACAACAAAATACAATTCCAATTTATTAACATCTTATGATTTGCATGTCACATGCATGGTATTAGCAACTCATGAAACTATACTAAATCTCAAATCCTTTTTTCTCCTTTTGTTACTTTACTATTTTTATTTTTATCTTTGCTAAAAAGAACTCTTTTTATGGCATTCTAGCTTATAAAGTTGGTTCCAATAATTTGTGGCTGTGAGCAGTCATCGATTATATTGCCAAATGCAGGATTTGAAGCAGTCAAAACCTTAAAGTGGAGACGGATAACAATAATCATGTTGATGCTTAAAAGAGCTAGTAATCAGCTCAGCAAATCATGGCAACTAATGTTCAGCTAGGATTGATATCCAGTTTCGTTTTTTATCTTAATTTTCTTAGGGTCATATTTTGTTATTCAATAATCCATTCTACGGATCTGGATGTGCTTATTTATATGCTAGAAAAATATTTATAATCGAATATACAGATAATTTGAACATTCATTAAGCTTTTGGATAAAACAGTTATTTGATAAATGTAAGCACAAAGGGTGATACCTTATCGATATTGGAGGCTAAAACATTGACTATTTGCTCCTTTTCCTCTTTTCCTTTAATTTCTTGGTAGAAATAATGTCAACAGGTTGACAGTACTCTCATATAATCCCTGCATATTAACTTTGTCACTTTATGCTTTGCCTCAGACTCAGCAGCTCCACAGCACACCACCACGGGAACAGAAGCTGCTGCTTTTGCTGCTGCGTATACAGGAAATCCAAATACGTAAGAGAGGATCTCAATAACACTTACATAATTCTGGGACAGGCTTAATCTTGTTTTATTTAATGATGAAACTTAAATAACTTAATACAAAAATTTAATAACGATAAAACAAAACAAGACTTACATGTTGAGGTTAGCTCTTCATTCAACAATAATCTTTCCAAACTTAAAGTCCCTAGAAGAAGAGATCCTAGTAAGCTTTATTTAACCTAGAACCTTTTCTCGTCATCTCAACAATATAACTAATCAATTCAACTATAACATGAATCATGGATTTTGTTAGTATTATTGTTGACTTAGTTTCGAGTCATAGTTTAATCAGTCAATAAAGTCTTGTTATTTAGGATATTTAGTTTAGATGTGATTGTGCTGTTAGCAGATCACATGATTTGTAATTCCTTGATTTTCTGCATTGTTTGTTATGTAAAGGCTAATATATAGCCTCAGTATCGTGAATCAATAATACATTGAATAGAGTGAGTTTTTCCTCTGTTCTTCATACATTTTGATTCTGGGCAGAGTTTCTAAATAATGAAGAACAACATTTGATATCAGAGCCTCTTTTCACAAGGGCCTGATTAAGTTCTGGAATTGCAATTCCAAACGAAACACAAGAGGGAAACATCTGGTGAGTGAAACACGAGAGAATAAGTGAGTATAAACACCTGGTGAGTGAAACACGAGAGAATAAGTGAGTATAACCATCTATCACCGGGAAACTCAACTGAAATGAGTTCTGAGATGGCAACTGACAAACATGTGCAGGCAGCTATTCCTCAATTTGATGGTTTTTATGATTACTGGGCCATGCGCATGGAGAACCTCCTTCATTCCAAGGAGTATTGGGACATGATTGAAGTAGGAATCTCAGTAGTAGAAGATGGCACTGTGATGACTGAAGCACAAAAACAAAGTCAGCTTAAAGATTTGAAAGTGAATAACTACTTGTTTCAGGCAATTGATCGCACTATTATGGAAACCATCCTTGATAAAAGTAGTACTAAGAACATTTGGGATTTTATGAAGTAGAAATATCAAGGATCCAATCAAATCAAAAGCGCTCAATTACAAGCCTTCAGACAAGAATTTGAGGTCTTACAGATGAAGGAAGGAGAGAAAGTAGATGAGCACTTTGCTCGAACCCTGACTGTCATGAATAAGATGAAGATTCATGGTGAGAAGATGGAGCAGGTCATGATCATTGAGAAAATTATTAGATCAATGACCTCCAGGTTTGATTATGTGGTTTGTTCAGTAGAAGAGTCAAACGACTTGGGTACACTTACAATTGATGAACTTCAAAGTAGTCTACTGGTACATGAACAAAGAATGAATCGTCACTATCATGGCGATGAGCAAGCCCTGAATATTTCATACGAAGAAGCAAGAGGTCGAGGTGGTAGAAATACATTCAAAGGTTGTGGAAGAGGTAGAGGCAGACAAAGATTTAACAAATCACTTGTAGAATGCTACAAATATCACAAATTATGACACTTTCAGTATGAGTGTCCTAGTTGGGAAAAAAGAGCTCATTTTGCTGAATTAACTGAAGAAGGATAGTTGTTATTAATGGCTCAAACAAACTTTGATTTTAAAGAAACGATGTGGTTTCTTGACTCTGGTTGCAGCAATCATATGACTGGCGATAGACATTGGTTTCTCCATCTTGATGAGTCTTTTTGACATGTTGTAAAGCTTGGCAATAACACAAAAATGGCTATCATGGGGAAAGGGAACATCAAGCTTCAAGTTAATGGAACAACCCAGGTGATTACTGATGTGTATTACTTACCTGATCTCAGAAACAATCTTCTCAACATTGGACAGCTACAAGAACATAATCTAGCTATTCTAATACAACATGATGAGTGCAAAATCTATCATCATAAACAAGGGTTAATTATGCAAACCCAAATGTCAGCCAATCAAATGTTCATTCTTCTGGCAGAAAGAGACCCACAAGTAAAGACTCAATCCATTCCTACATGTTTCAAAACCAAAACTGAGAGTCAAACTGACTTATGGCACCGTAGACATGGACATCTACATTTCAAAGGCTTGAGTATTTTGTCCCGTAAGAAGATGGTGAAGGGAATACCTGCTCTCAGCAAATCATTTGATGTTTGCAAAATATGTATGACTGGGAAGCAACATAGAGAAACTATCCCAAAGAAGAGCATATGGAGAGCTACATAAAAGCTGTAACTTGTTCATGCTGATATATGTGGTCCCATTACGCTAGAATCCCACATCCATAAAAGGTACATACTCATTTACAAATGATTATAGTAGGAAAACATGGATTTATTTTTTGAATCTTAAGTCAGAGAACTTGATGTGTTCAAGCAATTCAAAAATCTAGTAGAAAAAGAATTAAATCATGCTATATGTTGCTTGTAAACTGATCGTGGTGGGTGTCGCACGCCGCGCGGCGCCCCCAGAAGGAGGGGTCTTTTTGGTGTCTCACATTGGAGTTGTTAAGGAGTCGTAACCTGACTGTTGAGGGTCGCTAGGAAAACCTAATTTGCACTGGTCTGGTCAGAGATTCAAAAGTAAAGGACTGGTTGCGTAAAGAGAAGGTATTAGCACCCCTAGTACGTCTTACTTGAGGTAAGTTGCATTCTCTATTTTGATGTGATTTTGAATGCTTCAACGGGTCGTATTTATTCACATGAAAAATGTTCCGACTGCAAAAGAAACGGTCACTGCTCAAAATAATCCTATGAATTTTATTAATTATTTCTAGATATGCAAATGCTAGCCTAGTTGTAGTTTCTTCATTTACCACCTGAAATTAACCATTAATCCCCATGAATTAATTTCACGATTGATCGATTCATAAAAAATCGACCACCGCTCAGAATAATCCTGATAATTTTGGTGGTTATTCCCGAATATATAAACGTTAGCCTATGCGTAAATCTAGCAATTACTTCCTAAAATTAATCGCTAATTCTCATAAATTAATTTCGTGATTTGTTTTAATATAAACCAAAATTTCAAGATTTAATAAACTTGTTATTAAAACACTTTAGCCGTAAGCAAATAAAACACAATTTTTATTTCATTATATAATCATTTTTTCTTAACAAAACATAAATAAAACACAAACACAACACAACACAACACACACACACATTCTCTTTTTCATTTCTTTTTCATATTACATTTCTACAAATAAAATACAACAACACACCAACATTTTCTTTTTCATTTTTTTTCATTACATTTACAAATAATAATTAAACAACAATAAAAATTCAAATAAATACATAAATACCAAAAATTGCAAAAATGGACCTCGGGAATAGTGTCTTGAACCAGGAGCACATGAGGCAGTGCAGGGCACTGGTGGCGTGTCTGCTCATGCGCCACCACCACTAGCGGCTCTTGGAACCATGCGCCGTCGCTGATGAGCTGTAGGACAGGGGTCAATAGGTCTGCTTCTCTCCTTTTCCCCAGCGATCGGTGGAGCTCCTGGTGACTTGCAAAGCAAAACAAAATACACATAGCAACGAGCACAAGAATGAATTTTGTTCTTTTTTCTAGATCAGAGATCTGTTTTTCTTGGCTCGTTCTTCTTCTGCTCTCTTTTTCTCTTTCTCTTCGGCAAAGGTGTCTTTAATGGTGACCTACAAGATCAACAAACACACAACAAACACAAACACAAACACAACACAAATGAAAACACAGTTCATTCTCTTCTAGAAATCACAAATCTGTCCTTCTCCTTCAGATGGTTGGACTGCCTTGGAGGCAGAGCTGCTGTGGTGAATGGCTGGGAGAAAGGAGAGGAAATGGTGTGGGTAGCTGTCACTGGCCAAGAAAAAAAAGAAGGAGGGAAAGATGAAAGTGGGGCTCCGATCTGGCGAGGATGAGAGAAGGAAGTGAAGAAAGTGAGGGAGATCGTGGGGCCGTGAAGGGTGCTGTCACCAAGAATGGAGGAGAATGAAAAGGGGACGGCGACTTGTTGGCTAGGAGAAGAAGAGGGATTCTCAAGAATCCAAAAGGGGGAGAGGGGGCTGAAGAAACAAAAGCGAAATAAGGGAAAAGAGGCTGACTGGTGGTGCAAGTGAGAAAGAAAAGGAGAGGCTATCATGGGGGAAAGGAAAGACGGGAGAGAGGGTGGCTGATGGCTGGTCACCGGAGAGGGGTTGAAGACAAGGGTGGATGGAAGAGAGAAAACAGGGAAGCCATGGCAGAAGGAGGGGGGCTTGGTAGGAGAAGAGGGAAGGGAAAGGTGGAAAACGGGGAAGATAAAGTTGTGGGGCTGCAGCTGCCAAAATTTTGAGGGCTGGCGGCTACAGCCCTTGGAAGAAAATGAATTTAAGGTTAGGGTGATTTTTTTACTTAGGGCTTTTTCGGTGATGTCTTTTTTCTTTTTCTTTTTTGTGGTTGATACCTCTCTATTTATAGAGTTTTTCATATGCGAAATTCAAAATCAGCCCTCAGCTTGCGCGTCTTTTTCAATTTGGTCCTTGATTTCCAATTTGTGTGATTTGACCCTGCATTTACTGCTAAATTCTCAATTTGTTCACTTTTGCCCCTGTAACAAGATATTTTTGGATTTTCATCTTTTTTATATTTTTTTTCTTTTTTCCGAAACATAAAAATAAGTGGGTCAAAAATTGGGTAGCAACAGTGGGGAGTTCACCTCAATTGATTTTGATGAGTATTGCAGCATTAATGGAATTCGCAGACAACTTACAGCAACTTACACACCCCAGCAAAATGGGGTTGCCAAGAGGAAGAATTGAACACTTATGGACATCGTACGTTGCATGTTAACTGAGATGCTGGTACCAAAAGCGTTCTGGCCAGAAGCCATGAACTGGGCAGTCCATTTGTTAAATAGATGTCCTACTTTCGCTGTTAAAAACAAGACTCCAGAGGGTGCATGGTCTGGAATTACACCTTCAGTGGAACACTTCAAGGTCTTTGGGTGCGTTGCTCATGTTCATATACCTGACATCATCAGACAAAAACTAGATGATAAGAGTCATCTTTGTGTTTTCTTGGGTTTGAGTCAAGAATCTAAAGCTTAAAGCATGTATGATCCAGTGTCACGAAAGATTATCGTGAGTAGAGATGTTGTGTTTCAAGAAAATGAAAGACGGGATTGGAATAATCCAGTTAATGAAACTGAGAACTCAACACTTGAATGGGGAAATGAAGTACAAATAAACAATGCAAATGAAGAACCATGTAGCTCAGTTCAAGGGAGGACCAAACAGCTTGAAGATGGTTCTTTAGGCTCGGGTTCAATGTCAAATGAAGAACCATGCAGCCCAAATCAGGGGAGGATCAGAAGAACACCAGCTTACTTGCATGATTATGTAACTGGTGAAGATTTATCAGAAGCTAACACTGATGATGAAATCAATTTTCTGTTGTTTGTAGCCTTTAATGAACCAGTTACATATGAAGAAGCAACCAAAAGTCCAAAGTGGAGAGAGGCCATGGATTCAGAAATCAATTCCATAGAAAAGAATGGAACATGGGAGCTAACTACACTTCCAATTGGAGCAAAAAAAATTGGAGTGAAATGGATCTTTAAAACCAAACTCGATGAAAATGGAAAAGTTGCTAAACTCAAAGCAAGGCTCATAGCCAAGGGATTCTTGCAGAAATATGGAATTGATTATACTGAAGTCTTCGCACCTATAGCTCGATGGGATACCATTCGTATAACACTTGCAATTGCTACCTGTAGAGGCTGGGATGTGTACCAACTTGACGTTAAGAGTGCATTCTTACACGAGGAGCTGGATGAAGCAGTATTTATTGAACAACCACGAGGTTATGAAATCAATGGAGAGGAAGACAAAGTTTACAGACTTAAAAAGGCCTTATACGGACTCAAGCAAGCCCCTCAAGCTTGGTATAATAAACTTGAGTCCTATTTCATTAAGGAAGGTTTTCGAAGGTGCCCAAGTGAATATACATTGTTCACAAAGATGTTCGAAGGTAAGTGTCTCATTGTAAGTGTATACGTTGACGATCTTATCTTTACAGGAAATGATGCAGGAATGTTTGAACAATTCAAGAGCTCTATGCAACAGGAGTTCGACATGTCTAATCTTGGGAAAATGAAATATTTTTTTGGATCAAATGTAAAAATATATTAAGATCAAAAGGAACATGCCACAGAAGCAGCAAACCAAGAATAATATACAGAAAAGAGGGAACATAACCTCAAAACCAAAAATAAACGGGAACAAGCTCCCGAAAGAAAACCCAACAAAGACAAGCCACAAAGCAAATAAAGAAAAGAACAAGCCATAAAGCTAGAAAGCCGAGCCTAGCCAATCAAAACACAAACCGACAATCCCCGGGCAACGGAGCAGCTTGAGCCTATCATAGCCAGAGGAGACAAAAACAGAGGACACACCTCCTCAGAAAGACCATGCAGACAAAGAAAGCTTCAGCCCATCAGCTCACTAAATGACTCCTAGCAGCAAAAACCCAGGCGACAACCAAGACAAAATAAATAACCAAGGAGCAGAGGATCATCAAAACAGGGATGAGAAACCATGCAGAAATCCATGCACACCTAAGCAACCAGCCAAACACAACAGGACAAACTCATAAGAAAACAACCAAGAGGATCATCAAATCAGTGCAACGACGAGAATACCATGCATGTCCCATGCAAAAACCAGGCACGATCAAGCACGCTAGAAAACTCCAACATAGCCATTTAGAAAGCAACACTGTAAGCAAGGTGATTTTTTTTCATGGAAGTACAATATAGTGTAAAACAGAATCTGGAATTTCCTGAAAATAGCTTCAACCGATTTTCCAGTATTGTTGAAAATTCTCTTGTTTCTTTCCTCCCAAATCAAATATACAAGAACAGCAAGAGAAACTCTTCTCATTCTCGGCTGCAGCCCTTTTTTGTTGTTTTGTAAAACCCGGGTGGCTCTACTAAGGGAAAGCATAGAGTTATGAATCTTAAGCTAGCGTTTGGCCTTTCTCCAAAGAGAAGACGTCAAGTCACAAGGCTGTAGAAGTTATGCAAATGAGTGAAGGGATCTTTATAAATCAAAGGTAATATGCTAATGAGGTGCTTGAAAGATTCAACATGATGAATTGCAATTCAATCAAAAACCTGATGATACCTAGCCTCAAGGCTGTAAAGGATGAAGATGGAACAAGTGTTGATGCAACAATATATAAACAAATGGTGGGGAGTCTCATGTACTTGACTGCCACCAAACCAAATTTAGCATTTGTGGTAAGTGTAATTAGTAGGTTCATGGAAAGGCCAACTGAATTGCATCAACAGATGGTAAAAAGAGTTCTTCGATACATAAAAGGGTCCACTAAGATGGGGATTTTTTACAAAAAAAATGGAGAGGAGAAGTTGATAGCCTACACAAATAGTGATTATGCAGGTGACGTTGAAGATCGAAAAAGCACATCAGGATATACATTTTTGTTCAGCTCAGGTGCAGTTGCATGGTCCTCCAAGAAGCAACCAGTAGTCACTCTTTCCACCACTGAAGCTGAGTTCATAGCCACAACAACTTGTGCATGTCAGAGCATACGGATACAGAGGATTCAACCTGAGGCTCCCATTATGGTTAATGACACGAAATATTTACTAGAAAGTTTTTTGAAGGAAGTGGGAGTTCACGGTCAGGTTTACTTTCGATATGGTAGGCGTGACCAGTCACAGACTCATGTTGGCTAATATAATAGAACTATTGGACTATTCTACGAGGATACATTTTCGGTGTCCACTTAATCAGAAGACTCGGTTTTCTTTTAGGATTATCCATTGAAGGTCAAGATGGGATCATAGTAATTCGCAGATGATGGAATCTATGATCTGTCGGTTGGTTCATGTGTGACTAGAGAAACCAGTCGCTCCCATGATATGTGGTTCACATTTCCATTGCGAAGTTACAGCCATCAATGTCTGATACATTTTCGGTCTTTTTTATGTTTTCATTTCACTTCGGCCTCCTCATTTTCTTGTTTTAATCTTCTGGTTTCTACTCCTTTGTCTCTATAGGTTATGATCATCTTGTGCATGTTAGAGCATATGGATGCAGAGGATTCTTGAAGCTTTGGGTACTGAAGAAAATAAGTGCACTGAGATACTGTGTGATAATGGTTCCACTATCAAATTATCAAAGAACCCTGTTATTCATGGAAGAAGCAAGCACATTGATGTTAGATTTCATTTTCTTCGTGATCTAAAGTTGGAAGGAGCTGTCAAACTAGAATACTGTGGTTCCAAAGACCAATTAGCAGACATCATGACTAAACCGCTGACACTTGAGACATTCACAAGATTGAGGGAGATGCTGGGAGTTTGTTCAAAACCAAATACAAACTGACTGCTTACATGTAGTACAGTTTAAGGGAGGATTTGTTAGTATTATTGTTGACTTAGTTTCGAGTCATAGTTTGATCAGTCAATGAAGTCCTGTTATTTAGGATATTCAGTTTAGATGTGATTGTGCTGTTAGCATATCACATGATTTGTAATTCCTTGATTTTTTTGCATTGTTTGTTATGTAAAGGCTAATATATAGCCTCAGTATCATGAATCAATAATACATTGAATAGAGTGAGTTTTCCTCTATTCTTCATACATTCAGATTCTGGGCAGAGTTTCTAGACAGTGAAGAACAACATATTTAACCGCCACTTATCAACAACGAGCAAGGTTATTATAACATATTGTAGAAATTTTTAACTAATATAAAAGTCAAGTCTTGACCTTTATTAATTTAATTTATATTCAGGAAAGGCTTGTAAATGGGCATTAAAACATTATAAAATATCAGAATAAAAAGAATTACATCTATTAGTTGGACCTTATGTTCATAACTAGATCTATAAAAAAAAAGTTTTAATATAATTCTTGTTGCATTGGAAAATAGAAAACATAAATGTTTGCACAATCATCACCTAGACAAGTGTATGAAGATCAATTGTAGTTGAAGAAAATAGATGAAACATAATAGGCATTATTACAAAATAATGATAAATATGTGAGGTTGATTGAAAAGAAGATGAGTTATAAGTGTGCAGCACCAAAGGGTAAAGTTTCAACCATTGAAGATAAATTTAAAGTTTTCAACCAAAATAAAAATAAAATAAGGGAAAGGTCGAGTGTGGAGAGAAAAGAAATGGAGAAAAGAAAGAAAACGGAGTGAGAAAAGAAGAGAGTGTATAGAAAAATTGGAGAAACACCCTAGTTTTTATACAAAACAAAGTAATCTTACAAGACTCTTCCTAATCCTCATTTTCAAACTCTTTTGGATATATTGTGTTGACCAAATTTATCTACTCGGGTGGTTCCAACAATGATGCTGCAACAGGCAGAAAATATAACAGCAAGGAAATTGATCTCATTGTAGCGTAGCACATTTAGGTAAGCTAGTAGGTGTGGTAGCTGGGTTATTAATTCGAAAATATATTAAAATAATATTTTTTATATCAAATTTTAATTTTAAATGTAAAAAAATAAAAATAAGAAGTATTTTTCAAAACACTCTTAAACAAGCTATTTATCTTTATAACCACCACTGTGATGGAAGAGATTAATGAGTATTAGGTAGCAGGTTCAGGCCTCCATTTTCAGAAACCACTAGTGAAAATTGGACTTAAGACAAAACTGAACGACTTTTATGTTAGCAATTATTGACATAAAACGCAGCTCTCAAACCGAAGACACTCGGATGCCTTCTCCTCTTTATTTGAGCTCATTGAATTAAAGTGGCGTCCAAGGTAACTTAGTGAGCTGCGAACAGGATATAATTTTATGCCTAGAATCTAGTAGCTAGGAAAAACAAAATTTAGTGGATATTAAGATGTACAAATCCCACTTTTTTTCTTCTTCCATGCGTGTAGATGTTAGGTTTGTTACCATTAATGTCTAATAACGATGAATGAACGGTATCGTTCATAAAAAGAAAATACAGCAATCGAAAATCACAAGGTTTACATATGTTAGATTGTCAAATTATTGACAAATGAGATGATATGTCTTCATCATTCTTGTCTATAAATAGACACCAAGAGAGCAATGATAAAAAGATTAGAAGAAGACAAGAAACACACAAGAGAAGAGAGAGAAAAGAGTGCCAAGCACAACAACCCTTGCTGCTTTGTGATGCAACCATATTATTTAATAGTTTTATCTATATTTACTTAGTGTTTTGTATATTTTTTGTGTATTAAATACCTTGATATTTTTTATTTTATGTTTTGAAGGTATTTTTTGGATAAAAGATGCAAAACGTAGATAATTAAAGTTGATTGACATATTTGACCTTCAATCATTGTTCTGTGTAGAGCAGGAGCTCTAAAGATCGAAATGAAGTGATTCAAGTGGCATTCAAAATCTAACATCCATAAATTTCTGTAAAGCTAATCCAAAAGAAATAAAATAAGGAATAGCATCGAAATCTCAGCCTTCGAATTCAAATCTTGTAATCTACTAATGTCGACCTTTGTCCATTACAACTTTCATAACTACAGCTACAGAAGTCCAATTTTGTTGGATTTGAGACTCATAGAACTATACATAATCCAAATTTTAGCTTAAAAAGATGTGTTTTGAATGAGATATGATTTTTATAAGGAACAACTAAATTCTGCCAACTCAAGGAATGACTATTTTGTAAAATAGAAACTAAGGTTTCTAAGCATATTTAAGGAGAAGAGGCAGTAAGGGACTTCGGCCAGCAGCAAAGAAAACAAAAATCTTCCTCATCCAAACCCTAAATCATATTTTCTTCCATCTTTTTATATAGTTGTTCAATAAGCATGCAAGGCTAGAAACTTTTGCTTAGTTGCAAGGACACAGAAACCTTAAGACTTCAAGAATTGTAAGATCTATTTTTACCTCAATTTTTCAGTTTATATGATGAATATGTTTGTTCTCCTATGCTTATTTTCCTATGATTTTTTTATTTAATTACTAAGAACGGAATCGAAGTTATTATTGTAGACAATCTATTACTAAGTTTGATATCAAAACCAGAGTTGTGATATATGAACTTGTGAAGCAACTAAGTTAATAATTGTAGTGGATCTACATTATTAATCATAGGTAGAACATTCAATTGAACTAAACATATAATGCAGACAATTATGATTCTTAATTGATCAATTTGTCTAGTTTTTAATGCTGTCATTAAATCAAATTACTAGCGCGGACACTGTGATTGTTTGATGGTTAGGGTAAACTAAACGACAGATCCGTTAACGAATTAAGAAGAGATAAATATTCAAAATATAAATTGATGTGTCGTTTCCATGATCAGTTTTGATTTCTATAGGTGGATGTTAACTTGTGACCAAGGTTTGCTTTAATGATCAATTTCAGTTTATATAATTTTCACTTAGTTTGCTTTAGCCTAGCCTAGACAACTTCCAACCCCTCCAATTGCATAACATATAGCACAAAAATCATAACTAAATAATCCTCATGGGATTGACCCCTTACATGCTCTATACTATCTTGTTTGATTTATTTAAAACTAGGGTAATTAATTTGTGCAACCGCGATATCACAACATATTTTGGCGCTGTTACCAGAGTCGTGATTTTAGTTGATTCTTATGTTGTTGTGTTGTGTTCTACTTGCTATGATTTTTATTTATTCTAAAAAAAAGAAAAAAGAGAATATATTTATGTTTGCAGCGGTACTGTTCAAAACAAAATTGTTGGTGGAATTAGGTATTTGGCTTTTATTCTGAAGGAAAACGATGTTCTAAGAAGAATTAGTGACTTAGTGTCACTAGCCCCACCTTATTGAGGCCAAATTCTATCTTTTTTTAAGGTTTTTAGACACTTTTAATTTTCTAGCATAGGATCCTCGTGCCTATTGCGTTGTTTTCAATCTCTTATGTGCTTGGTTTATTTTGAGTTTTCTTTGCGATTTATACCTATAACCCGTTCTGCTAACCAAAGTCATCAAGTATAGGTTGATCTTGAAATAGAAAATACTTTACGTAGGTTACAAAAGAAAGCTCACATCAGCATCATGGTTGTTGCACGACAATAAACACTCAAGGAGCTTGCTACTCCTAACATGGAAAACCAACCATTATGCATAAACATAGACAGTAATATGAAATTTGAACTCAAATCTGGTTTTATACATTTGATGCCAACATTCAATGGTCTTATTGGTTAAAATCCTCATGTTCATCTCAAGGAGTTCCACATGGTTTGTGTTGGCATGAAACTAAATGGAGTTGAAGAGGAATAAGTTACTTGAAAGCTTTCCCTTTCTCTTTAAAAGGGGCAGCAAAGACATGACTTTTTTCTACTCTCCTAGGTTTCATTGACACTTGGAATGCCATGAAAAAGATCTTCCTTGAAAAGTATTTCCTCGCATCTCAAGTTGCCAACATAAGAAAAGAAATATGTGGGATTCGACAATCTCATGGAGAAACACTCGCTGAGTATTAGGAAAGATTTGAGCTATTCAATGCCCTTATCATCAAATACCTGATCAACTCCTCATTCAATACTTCTATAAAGGATTGATGCCTATTGACCTTAGTATCATTGATGTTGCAAGTGGAGGGGTATTGGTAGATAAGACACCCGATGTTGCATGTCAATTAATCTCAAACATGGCAGCCAACTCGAAACAGTTTAGCACCCGTGGAGACTTCTCAAACACACGAGTTAATGATGTAAGTATTTATGACCTTGAGAATAGAGTTAATGATCTTACTTCTCTTGCGCGTTCTTTGGATTGTGGAAATGTATAGTAGATAAAAGTTTGTAGCATATGCTCATTACAAGGACATGCTTCATATATGTGCCAAACAATGCAAGAGGATTACATTGAACAAGCGAATATGGTTGATGGAACATTCAATGGACAACCTCAGTGTAAGTATGATCCATTTTCTAACACGAACAATCCTGGATGGAGAGATCACCCCAGCTTCTGCTGCGGTCACCCATTTCAACAAGGCAATCAAGGGAGATAGTTCTATTCTCATGGATTTCAACCACAACCCCAGCACAATTATCAAATGATAGCCCCCTCTATTCACCAACTCCAATGTTATGGGGTCATCATTCAGTGATGATCTTCGTGAAATGATGAAAACTTTAGCTTCTAACATTGTGACCTTGTAGCAAAATGTCATGTCTTTTCAACAAGAAATAAGGTCAAGTATTCACAACTTGGAGAATCAAATGGGGCAAATAACTTTAAGTGTGGGCAAACTAGAAACACAAATGAATGGAAAATTGTCCTCCCAAGCATTGAATCCAAAAGGGAATGTTAGTGCAATCATGCTATGAAGTGGGAAAGAACTTGGAGAAAACAAGTCAAAACAAGTTAAGATGAAGAAAGAAGAAGAGATAAAAACTAAATTGAGTAGCAACAATAAATCTACTCCCCTTTCACAAACTGAGACATCGACGACCATTCCAAAGGTAATTTCACACTCAATGAGTTCCAATTTTAAAACAATTCCACCCTTTCTTTTGAGTTTTTTTAGGTCTAAGAAAGAAGACAAAGAAAAAGAGATCTTAGAGGTTTTCAAGAAAATGGAACTCAGCATTCTTTTGATTGATTCTATCAAGCAAATGTCTAAGAATCATGAATTTTTGAAGGAGTTATGTACTACCAAAAGAGTTTTCAAACTAAAAGGTCATAAAATAGGAGAAGTCGTATCTACTGTTGTTCAAAAGAATATGCCTTCGAAGTAAAAAGACCCATATGCGTTTACTATCCCATGTGTTATTGGCAATGCTAGTTTTAAAAGGGTTTTATGCAATTTAGGTGCATCCATTATTGTTATGCCTAAACATATTTATGATTCTCTTAGTTTAGAGCCTTTGAATAAACCCAGTATTGTAATTCAACTTGCGGATCGTAGTTTTGTTTACCCATTTGGTATGATCGAAGATGTCCTAGTCAAGATTGATAGCTTGCTAATTCCATGTGACTTTTATATTCTTGATATAGAGCATGATTTTTGTGATTCCAGTACTCCTATATTTTTTGGGACACTATTTTTGAAAACTGCCAATATAAAGATTGATTGTGGTAAGGATACTTTGTCTATGGAGGTTGGAGATGAAAAGATTGAATTTAATTTTCATGATGCAATGAAATATCTTTATAGCAATGTTTATTCTATCACATATTATGACAAAGTTGATAAGTGTGTGCAACAAGTTTGTGATTTGATTGTGTGGACGGATTAAGCGTAGCTTTGAGCTGTGGCTATTATTTTACCCAATTTAAGGAGATGGAGAGGCACACATTTGTTCCCCAAAATATGGACAACGTAGCATTGGCTTTGAAAGATTTGCAAACCATTCTCCATGTTGAAATTACAGGTTTAGAAACCAATAAAGTACTCAAGGTCAATGGGCATCGATTGAAACCTTTCTATGAAAGTTGGACGGCAGTAATCATTGCTTCCATGAAGAATGAGCATGTTATGCCACATGTCGAGCCAATGACACAAAACACAAGCGCTTACTGGAGGCAACCCAGCATATAAAAAAAATCATATTTGCTTTCTTTTCCCCTTATCTTTTATTTTTTATATGTTTTTTTTGCATTTTTTTTGTCATTCTCCTATATCCCTTTTCTTTTATTTTCAACATTGAGGAAAATGTTGTGTTTTAAGTGTGGGGATATTGGGAAAATGTTAGTTTTCTTATTTTGTTTTTCTTTTTTCCTCCCAAAAGAAGAGAGAAAATCTATGATTGATCTTTCTGAACTCCTATTAGTTTATGAGAATGTGAGTATTGTGTATGAGAATTAAGTGAGATAGATAAATATATAAATCAAATGAATAAGTGTGCATGCAAGTTTTAATGTTTAATTGGTTTAGGGATTGATTATGAAAATATGTCATGTTGACTTTATAATGTTATACCAATATAGGCTTTTGAGCCTTCAACATTATATTATTTGATTGTTCATTCTTTGAATAATATGTATCTCTAGAAATTGCTTCATATATTCTTTCAATGATATGTATCTCTAAAACTTGCTTTATATCTTGTTGAGATTATATTCGCATTACATAGATGCATGAAGATAATAAAGGCATTAGGAATTTTAACCGCTTGAGCTAAAAGGCCAACTTAAAGCATATTATCTTTAGTGAGCCTCTTTTGAGCTTGTTTATCTTTTCTTTACGTTATTCATGTATAAGCCTTAAACTTTTTATATGTTTTCCTCTTTTTTTTCTGGCCAAGGATTAGTAAAACATATACTTATGATATCTCATGGAATTATGGTTACAAATGATGTAAAGAAAGAAGAAGTGATGTTTGATGAAAAGATGGGCAAAATTGCCAAAGATGAAGAAAAAAAAAAAAGAAGAAAGAAGAAAAGAAAAGAAAAGAACAAAAAGACAAAAAGAAAAAAAAAAGAAAAGAAAAGAAAAAAGAAGAAAACAATAGAAACGAGCTTGAAATCGAAAGTGGCTAAGCATTGGTGCTTAAAGATTCAAAATTGATGTGCTTTGATGGAATATCTTGTTTGAAATATCATTTTTTCATAATGATATACTTTATTTGGTTTGAACCTTTTTTTCTCTACTTTATTTTACCCCACTTTAACCTTAGCCTCATTACAACCAGAAAATAAGACCTTTTAATTCATGCATTGTTTGTAGTATGTTAGTAATGGTGATAAGATTGAAGAGCAAGCTTATAGTAGAACATGTTTATTGATCGAATATGAGAAATTTAAACACATAAGCCCTAAATACATGAGTGTTGAAGTGTATATCAATGAGAGGACCTATCACTTTGGCATGACATAGATATCTTTAAAATCATGGAGAGTAATTGAGCTTTGAAGTTTGCATGTAAACAAATTTATGGAGATTTATGTTTTTTATCCTTCTCAATTGTATTCTTATTTATAATGATTAAATTCTTGGATATTTATGAAAGATTAAGATATTGGTCATAGTTATTTTTAATTTGATTTTTTTATCTATCCTTTCTCGAGGACGAGCAAGAGCTAAGTATGGGGGTATTTGATGCAACCATATTATTTGATAGTTTCATCCATATTTACCTATTAGTTTGCATATGTTTTGTGTATTAAATGTCTTGATATTCTTTATTTTATATTTTGAAGGTATTTTTGGATGAAAGATGCAAAACGAAGATAATTGGAGTTGATTGATAAATTTGACCTTTAGTCGATGTTTTGTGTAGAGCGAAAGATCTAGATATCAAAATGAAGTGATTCTAGTGGAATTCAAAAGATAACATCCATATATTTCTATAAATATAAGTTAAAATAAATAAAATAAGGAATAACATTGAAATCACAGCCTTTAAAGTCAAATCTTACAATCTGCTTATGTCAACCTTTGTCCATTACAACTTCCACAGCAGCTGCAAAAGTCCGATTGATGCAAATCCAATTTTTGACTCATAGAACTATACATAACGTCATAACCCTATTTTTGGGTTAGTCCCTAAAATAAAATAAAAAAGCTAAAATAAAATAAAAGGGGTTTGACGTCGGTAGAAAATCACAGTGAAAATTTTGAATATTTTCTGAGATGAATCATATCTCTTTTGTGCCCAAAAAATGAGAGAAAATAGAAATTCAAGATAAAAATTAAGTCAAAAATGATAATTATATTTTGAATAGGCCAATTTGATTTAATCATGTGCTAATTTAAAGTACTATTATATTTGAGAATTAATTTAGGATCCAGTTGAAGAATTTAATTAAATGCAAAGACTTAATTATGTTTTAAGTTGGTCAAAATAATTTTATCAAAAGCTTAAATGATAAAAAATCAAATTCTTGAATTTAATTCAAGCTCAATTGAGAAAATTGGAATTTTTTGAGACCCAATTGAAATTTTCCAAACTAATTGTGCGAAATTAGGGGTCAAATTGAAGATAATTGAGAGTTTAATGGTCAATTGAGGGTCAAATTGCATAAATTAAAAGCAAAGGACCAAAATAAAAAAAGGCTCGCAAAGTCAAGGCTAACATTGATTTTCTAACGAGGATATAATTGCAAGTCTAAATCCAATTGGTGGGGAAATTAGAACAATTTTAAATTGAAGGACCAAACTGCAACTATGCCTCCCCCAAAGCTGCCACTGCACCCCGCCACTGCCTTTTCCACCTTCACCTGCGCTGCTGACCAGCCACCACACCATTGACAGCCCACTAGCAGCAGCCACCACGCCGTCTGTTGCAGGCCACCATGGTCGACCAGGCAGCCACCATAGCAGGTCGATTTTGCCTATAAATAGCAGCCATTAACACTGCATGCAATGGGGGAAAAAAGAAGGGAAAATCTACGTAAAGAGGAGGATTTGGACGTAACAAAACTAGAAAAATCACGTAGGAAACGTAGAGAGAGAGAAAAAATTTTACACAGACAAGAAAAACCGAGAGAAAAAACCAAAGGGGGGGACCGAGAAGAAAAACGAAGGAGAAAAGCCAGGGGAGAAGAGAGAGAGCTTTGTCTTCCTCGTCTTCGGCAATAGACCGGTCTTGACTTTAGCGACAGCAACAGGCCAACCATCTTCCCCATCTCTAGTTGAACCAACACAGCCAGCAACCTCTCTCTCTCTCTCTCTAAAACCAGCATCGTTGTCCCTCTCTCTTTCTCTCCTTGTCAGCAGCCAGCCTTCTTTTCCCTCACCACCGTGAGCTCCTCCTCCATAGAACTGACCCACCATGACCACCATTAGGTCAGCTCTCCCTCTAGTGCTGGTAACAACGCACGACAACGTAGGCAATAATGGGCACAGCACAGGTCAGCCTCTTCCAACGCCTCCTCCAGCCACCACAAGCCACCATTTTTTACCCCACCACCATAAGAACAACCACCTCAGCCTTCTCTACCCGGAAGTGATGGAAGGCAAGTCCCTCGTCGTGGTCGACCGACCACCCTTTACTGGTCAAGTAAGAATAGTGCAGTGAATTAATTCACTACACTATTCACGTGTTTTACATTTTACTTCTTTTTTTTCTTTCTTTTGGGCTGGGCTGGCTCAACCAAACCCATTTAGGTGGGCTGGGCCCCATCCAACCCAGAAGTGGTGGTCCTCTGACCCACGTTGGTCGACCCATTAAGTTGGGCTAGGCCTGTCCCACAATTTAAATATTTAAAAAAAAATATTTAAAAA
Organism: Salix dunnii; assembly: GCA_015731905.1. Lineage (NCBI taxonomy): Eukaryota > Viridiplantae > Streptophyta > Magnoliopsida > Malpighiales > Salicaceae > Salix > Salix dunnii. The sequence continues at coordinate 11,254,867 of CM027663.1, read as the reverse complement.
AATGCACTTAAAAAATGTGTTTTTTTTTTGTGCATACAGCCAAATTTGAAAGTTTTTCCCATCATATTTTTCACAAAAAAATATGTTGCATCTTTCACATGTTTTAAAACGAAAATTGGATATCGTAACTAGTTTATGATTATCCATTGGAATTTGGCCAAAATATCAAAAATAATTAAATTTATTTTTGTTCTATCTATTAGGATGTATATTTACATTGTAATATACATCCATAGATAAAAAAAAAAGGGCTTTTAAACTACGGTATAAATTTACATTGTAAAGTACATTCATAGATAACAAAAAGATTTTCTAACTGCGGTGTAAAATTACATTGTAAAGTACACCCGCAGAAAAAAATTTTTTTTTTTAAATATAGTGTAAAAAAATAAACTTAGAAAAAAGCAATCAAACAACAATGCAGCTTACCTTAGGTAGGGTGCATTGGGGGTGATGCGTCTTCCCCTTACACAACAAGTCCCCTTATCCAAACTCTCACAGACCAATAGGTTTCTAGTGACCTTAATAGTAGGTGGCGACTCCTGATAATTATAGTCATACTTTTTACGACTATAAAACGCACCCCATTTCACCGCACGCCGTTATCTCCCCAACCCGGGGAATGACGAGACGCGAAGCGCGTAAAAAATCACTGTCGCGATACATAATATAAATTTAAGCTCAGAACGATTTTTGAATGAGATATGATTTTTAGAAGGGACAACTAAATTCTGCCAACTCAAGAAAGGATTATTTTGTAAAATAAAAACTAGGGTTTCTAAGCATATATAAAAGAAAAGAGGCAGCAAGGGACTATGACCAGCAGCAAAGAAAACACAAATCTTCCTCATCCAAACCCTAAATCATGTTTTCTTCCATCTTTTTATTTAGTTATTCAATAAGCATGCAAGGCTAGACTCTTTTGTTTGGTTGCGAGGACACAGAAACCTTCAGATTTCAAGAATTGTGAGATCTATTTTTACCTTAATTTTTTAGTTTATATGATGAATATGTTTGTTTTCCTATATTTATTTTCCTATAATTGTTTATTTAATTGCTAAGAGCGGACTCAAAGTTATTATTGAATATGTTTGATTTATTTTGAATGAGATATGATTTTTAGAAGGGACAACTAAATTCTGCCAACTCAAGGATGGACTATTTTATAAAATAGAAACTAGAGTTTCTAAGCATATATAAAGGAAAAGAGGCAGCAATGGACTACGATCAGCAGTAAAGAAAACACAAATCTTCCTCATCCGAACCCTAAATCATGTTTTCTTCCATCCTTTTATTTAGTTATTCAATAAGCATGCAAGGCTAGACTCTTTTGCTTGATTGCGAGGACATAGAAACCTTCAAATTTCAAAATTATGAGATCTATTTATACCTTAATTTTTCAGTTTATATGATGAATATGTTTGTTTTCCTATATTTATTTTCCTATAATTGTTTATTTAATTGCTAAGAGCGGACTCAAAGTTATTATTGTAGATAATTTATTGCTAAGTTTGATATCAAAACTGGAGTTGTGATATATGAACTTGTGAAGCAAGTAAGTTAATAATTGTAGCGGATCTACGTTATTAATCTTAGGTAAAACATTCAATCGAACTAAACATATATTGTAGACAATTATGTTTTTTAATTGAACAATTTATCTAGTTTTTAATGCTACCATTGAATCAAATTACTAGTGCGGACATTATGGTTGTTTGATAGTTAGGGTAAGTTATACATTAGATCCGTTAACGAATCAATTTTAAGAAGAGATAAATATTCAAAAAAATATAAATTGATGTGTCATTTTCATAATTAGTTCTAATTTCTGTAGGTGGATGTTGACTTCGACCAATGTTTGCTTTATTGATAAATTTTAGTTTATATAATTTTTCGCTTAGTTTGCTTTAGCCTAGCCTAGATAACTTCTAACCCCCCCCCAATTGCATAACATATAGCACAAAAATCATAACTAAATCGTCCTCATGGGATCAACCCCTTGCATGCTCTATATTATCTTATTTGATTTGTTTTAAACTAGGGTAATTAATTTGTGCGACCGCGAGATCGCAACATATTGTATAGTAGTGTTTGTGAGAGTGATAGGAGTTAAGTGAGTGGATGATCCTCGTACCCCTATACATGTATACATTGTATCATTTCACTATCTTCAATAACATGGATTGCTCACATGGATGTAGATAGCTTGCCTAACCATATTAAATCTTATTTTAACATCTTTAGCCTTCAGTAAGCAATGATCATGAACATCATCGGCCACCCAACAATTGGTATCAGAGCATGGTTTATTGTAGTGTTTTATCTCAGGATGCATCATCGTGTAGAGGATGATAAGAGGACTGTGTTGGAGAAAATGATGCAAAAATATGACTTAGGATATGGTCATACATGCCAACATACAACAAAGAAATGATTGCCTATATGTGCCAATACTAGATACACGCCACACTTGTCTTTTTCGCCTGAATGGCATAACACCACCTCTATAGGTTAACCTCGTTATGATGGCATCATTGTGACATAAGCATGGCGTTTAGCATGGACAATTAACATGCCTTGTCAACGATTAGTCAGCTAACATATCATCAATATGAGTCCCACCAATCACACCATCAAGCCATGAGCAAACCCATATGAGTTGAGTCGAGCTAATTTTAAGCCAAGTCGATCCGCAAACTAAAAGTTAGGATCCAATGTAGTTGATCCTATGTCCAACTAGATTTGAGATTGAGCTTGGGTAGTTCATCAAGCCATAATTGTTTTGATCAAATCTTAGCTATCTGGAATGTGATTTGGAAGATTTCATACTTGATCTAGCTAATTTGATCATTATCTATGTAATGGTATGGTCAAATTGTTGAGATTTGGACCAAATATAGAATTGGTGAATTAATAAAAGTTATTGCCTTATGAAGAAGTATTTTGAAGTCATTGTGGTGGTCGACGAAGATGAAGAAAAAGAAGTTAGACATGTTTACCCAATTACATGGATTGAATTACTATATGGAGAATTTTAGTAGCCTTAAAGAAATGCAAATTTGGGATACTATGAACATTCAATCATATGGAATGTGGAACATTAGTGGTGTAGGGTAAAGACTAATGAAGACCAATCTTAATGAATCTAATAGCATAGTAGTCTCTCCAGATGTTGAGAAATCAAGTAGATAACCAAGATCTTCCAGATCACTTATAAACAAAACCTACAAAAAAGTTAGCAAATGGTTTATTTATGGATAGATAGTATGATGGATAGATATGACCTAATAGGTTCTATCTAGAAGACTGGGTTCTAAGCGAAACCAGTGTGACCTCTCTAGTCTTTCCTGGGAACTTGATTGGTTAAAGAATTATCCACATGGTACTATTTTTTTATATGTATCAGATTTTAATGAAACAACTAAAGACTAGCAAGATGACAACACAAAGGAACAATTGAGTTTTGTATGTAGAAGGATATGACAGAATAGTGATTTCTCCTAAACCTAGATTCAGTAACTATGATCTCTCAAGGGTAGGATTGATGAATACCCTAATGATGGAAAACAAATATAGTAAGAGGATAAATATTGGCCCTTTATTTTGCTTATTTAGGTGTTATGACAAGATGAGCTACTATCAAATATAAGCAAGAAATGAGGAGAAACTTGTGAATAGAAGTTACACAAAGGCATACATAAAGATCATGTAGGAATACTCGTAGGATCTAACAAGGTACTATAATGAGACAACAAATACAAAAAGAAGATGTGTTCCTAGATGAAGCCCAAAGCCAAGATTGTGTTAAGGTTGCACAACAAAAAGTCTTTTATACTCTTGTGAAGACTATAGCAAAGACCTTTTGAATGCATACAACGATGAAAAGTAAAGTTGTTGTATAAGCACCAAAATTTTGAGGGGGCTCAAATGCCTATGATAAAAAGTCACCTATGATGAAATGCGAAGACAAGTTAGTTGACAAGGTATGGATGGAGCTACCAAGCATTCGGAGCAAGCAGGTGCAAGAACAATGATGATGAAAGATACAAAATCTCCAAACAAAGAAATCAAGATGGGGAATTGCAAGGAGTACACTGTAGCTCTCTTTTTCTATGTAAATATCTCTCTTACAGTACATATAGAGGTAAAGAATCTTGGATCCACTTTAAGGCATCCTAGATGAAAGAGGATGCAAGCATCTCATGACAATAAAAGAAGAGACCTTAGAAAAAAGGTGAGAGGACCATGATATGAACACATATTTAGATCACCATAGAGTCGATGTTATGGCTAGATATGATCATATAGGTGTATGAATAGCCAATGTAATGGCTATGAGAGCATGAAGATAAGTGTCAAATTGACTTTCATTGATATTACCCATATGAAAGATCAATAATATAGAAAACATTATCTTTTGACAGTAAATGGATGACTTGTAAAGCATTAAGATGCAATTGCTAGGAATAAGTAGATGGCATGCACAGGTTCCGAGAGCAAATTAATTATTATCAAGTTAGTGAGCTCAGTAATACTCAAAGTATATAGACAAGTATGATTAATCTTTAATAAGTTGCTTCCATAGTTAAAGTTAAAGAACTAGTTGGAAGCTTAGGACTAAGAGCAAGAGACTTATTGAAAAGTACATTATGGTTCCTGAATTGAAACAGAGGGCAGGCGCAACTCTTGAATAAATGATTTTAAAAAAATTAGTGAGCTCATGATCATATTGAACTACCTGGTTAATGATTTTTGTATTTAGGAATAGACATATTTGTCTGAGGGAGTGTTGTGAACGATGGTGAAAGGCTTGATAGATCATTTTGGACTGAGCATGGTTGATAAGCTTGGTGAGGGAATGTTGTGTAAGAAAATGTTTAACACTCTTCAGATATGATGTGGAATACCATTTGGATTTAGTTATCCTTTTGTGTGAGCAAAGGTTTGTTTTGATTACTATAATGATTGAAAGGTTCTACAAGTACATGTAAACTTGGCTAGAAATGCTCTCAAAATGGTAAGCTTAGAAGAGTGCAAGATACAAGTATATATTGAAGCAATCATTAATGGACGGCATCGTCCATTGAAAAAAAAAGTGCAACAACCAAAAGTCACAAGTTTGACACATCTTATGTGGCCAAATTGTTGACAAATGAGGTGTTATCCCTTCACCGTTCTTGCCTATAAATAGGCACCATGAGAGCAACAATAGAAAGAGCAAAAGAATAATAAGAGAAACACGTGAAAGAGAGAAAGAAGAGAGACTGTCAAAGGCAGCAGCCCTTGTTGCCTTAAACAACAGTGTGTGAGAGAGTGATGGGAATTGAGTGAGTGGATGATGCTCCTTCTTCATGTATGCGTAAATTGTAACTTTTATCCATCTCAAACAGCATGGATTGCTCCTCTAGATGTAGCTAATTGTCAAACCATGTTAAATCTTGTGTCAACGTGCTTTAAACATGCAATGATTTCACAACATGTATATACATGTTATACTCTATGAATTTCAAATTACCTAAAATATTTTACTAAAAGACTGTTTGTGTAGTGTTTTCAATTCTCTTTTGTAATCTATGGTCTTTTACAAATCAGAGATATTGATTACAGTTTTAAGGGGACCTATGGTGATGATGAAGTTGATAGGCCAATTTCAGATTTTTGTTCAGTTGACCAATTTACTGCAAGTAGGTGATGGAATCTTTCATAACTTGAAATATTAAGTCATTCCTGATGTTGTTTTAGTAGCTTCTCAACGAGAGGAGAGTTGTTTTGTTGTTGATATTGTTAAACTAATTAAGATCAAACACAAAAAAATGAGGCTTATTAATGTTTAGTAATATAAATAAAGTATATATCGGAAAAACTGAACATATTATTCTACTCTTAATAAATAAAATTAGATAAATATTATTTAGCAGATATAATAGGAATTGGCAGGTAAAACAAACGCTCGCAATTCTGGTTTCATAATTCTCAAATGCTTGATAAATGGGATCATAATAAAACGATAAATGACAATATTCAACTTCACGCATTCTTATATCCAATTAAGCAGAGAAGCATTCAATGTTCATAGCTGTAGGACAAACATTATTGGGTTCAACACGTGAACGATTTGTATAATTTTGCAGATCTTGAAGGTTGGTGACATGATCGTCAAAGATGGGGCAAGTAAGATAGACTAATTAAGCCGATATATTCGTATACTGCTGCTCATGGTTTCCAAAACTTATTAATTAGTAGAAAATATTATGTTAGCATGGCTCTTGAATCTGGAAGTCAACGGGTCGGAACCGGAAGCAACAAACATAGCACATTTGTTGCTGGTTTATTCGCCAACAAAGACCATGGAGTACGAGGCAAAGTATTCAGAAATCCCCATGTGTCATAATTTTACGCAGAATATACATGCAGCTTGTTTTACTGAAAAATTAATAAGCTGTCACCAAAACGGACGGCAGCTCTCGTCTCTCAAAAGAAGTCCAAATTTGCCGCAGCAAGTATATGGACAATACAGCTATGAACAGCCAACTGGTAGGAGACAAAAGGAATCCTGAATGGCTAGAAAATGAAGCAAGGCCCTTGCTGATAAACTACTATCCATTTTCAAAGTTCCTCATTTGAATATAAATAAGAGAGAAATTGGACTGAGATGACAATAGTAGATCATAAATAAAAGGATTTGCAAGATGTTACCACGAGTGCGTGGAGCTATAAGATTTAGAATTTAAAATCATAGAGTATTAAACTTAATCATCGCCTCTGTTATGTCTGAAAGTATGAAACAAGGCAGATGCAGCCACTGAAGAAATTAGCCATCAAACACGCTGTATCGCTTTGATCGGGAATGTAGGGCATTGTAAGTGGACGCCTTGACAAAGTTATCACTATTAATCTATGGCGTTGAGATAAAGGCATCTTAATTTGCATTGAAACAAATCAAATCAGTGCCTCGTGAATGCTAGCTTATTTTATAGAAAGCATCTAAGCTCGTGAATTTAGGTTCTTGATAGGGTGATGATGGCTATTTGATCTACACAGTATTCATGAGTTTCCATCCGTTTAGTGCACTGTAACCCATTTATGCTTTGTTTTTTTAAAGCCATTTGCAGTCTAAGAAATGAGTGATCTTCAGTGTTGTGGTTTCGCAACATCTTTAATATAATAAAATAATACTACTGCCTTCAGCATAATTTATTTTCTTAAGTTTGTTTGATCAAGATGACACTATGAGATATATTTATTATTGTGTTTTAAAAGTATTTTTAAAAAATTAATTTTTTTATTTTAAATTAAAAAAAATAATATTTTTAAATATGTTGATAGGTTGATATGAAAAATATTATTCTAATATTTTTCTATATAAAAAATATTTTAAAAAATAATAATAAAAAAAAAACAATCACACCTCTCAATCAGACGAGTAGCATAATGATGGGAGAAAAATATTTCTCGTTATATATGATATATGTTTTTGTTTTACCAAGTCAAACAAAAATTCACTTCGTACATAAGAAGATCGGCATGCCAACTATAGTTGTCAAAATCATGATTTTGACATGATACGGAAAAGGTTTTGAAAAATTGGATTGTAAGATCGTACCTGAATTTTTCCATACAAAAATCATAAAATCATAACTTAAATTGTGCATGTAGAAAAATCATAAAATCATAAGTGAAATATTTCCTAATACAATACAATATAATTATGGCCATAAAACTTCATTAGTTAAGGTTTATACATGATTCAAAATAACTTAAAAATACATTACAAAATAATTATGTCAATAGAATTTTATTAGGTAAAAACTAACAAATTTAAAATAATTATTTTATTGATATGCTACATAAATTAAAATCAGTCTCATGACCGTCATTTTCCTCGTTATTTTTAATACATTCATCAAAAGAATTATCAGTACTAATACTGGTACCAACACCGATATTATCAACACCAGCTCCAACTTCAACAAATTATTTCGATATAAAGACATGAAAATAATTTAAAAACATAAAAAAATTAATTTAAAGTCAAAAATTAAAAAAAATTAAAAAAAAATTTAAAAATTAATATTCAATAATAATTCCATAATATATGTAAGAGAGATAAAGAGAAAGATAATATTACATATATTATAATTATTTGCATAGAGGGGGGTGAATATATATATATATATATATATATATATAGAGAGAGAGAGAGAGAGAGAGAGAGAGAGAGAGAGAGACCAGGGGGCGCAAATGGTTGGGGGAGTGTGAGCGCGAGCACCAATGTAATTTTTGAGTAAAATTATAAAATTAAATTGATGCAGTCTAATTTTATGATTTTATATAATTTTAATTGAATTTAATTAAAATTAATTTTTTTATTTAAATTAATAAAATTTAAATTATAAAATCATATGATTTTATAATTCAACTTGTAATTTTAACAATAATAATGCCAACTGTGCTTGCGATGCATAATAGCTTGATCCAGCTGGAATGCTGATGCTGCTTCCTCTTTTTCTTCTTCTTTTTTCTCTAGTTATTAAAAAGAAAACGCCTCGTCCACCAGGTTCGTACCATATAGACCTACCCAGCCTCAAAATGGTGGTGAGAGCATTCAAATACATGGCCAGAGCGCGTCACCTCACGTCATCACTCGTCTAGGATACCTGACGGCCATTCGCTGATTGCCAGCTGGCTCCCCACTTCCCAATTAAAAATATATTGCAAGTATAAACTCTGCCATTGGCAATCACTCCCAGGCTGTCACCTCAACAGATATCCATTTCCCTTTCTCCTTTGCACCCATCTGGCCTACAATGGAGAGGTGATTTGATCGACTAACAATAAAGAAAGGGAAATTAACAGTAAAGAAAGGGAAATGGATGAAATTGAAAAACAATTTTGATCAAGAAAAGAATAAGAAAAACAAATACACTTGATGATAAATAAAAAAAAATAGCGTAATTATTTTATAAAAACGCTAATTAACTCCGTTCAATTCTGGCAAATGGGCCTACGGGAAAGACCTTATGACGAATACCAGGCTATACGAGTTTCCCGTTTAAAAATAAAATAATAATATAATTTCTTTTAGGTATCCTTATAATGCTTGGCTCTCACGCTCCAAAATGCTGGTTTATGTGATTAGAGCGTGGAAGACAAAAAGGCCTGTGAATGGAGACTGTGGTTCCTGTGCCTCTCTCTCTCTCTCTCTCTCTCTTATAAAAAGAAACGCGCTTCAGTGCACCGTTGAGTCTCTTTTTGCTTACTGGCCATGGCGTAGGAAGTAAACACAGTCTCTTTCGTAGCAGCTTCACTTCATTAAATTAAACACAAGTGGGAAAACCCCACTTTTTGGACCTATATAAACATTCTCAGTCCCCACACCACACAGATCATCAAACCCGAAGCCATCTTAGCCTTTCCCTCTTCCTCGTCTGGTTGGAATCTATTTCTCCTCCTTTAAAAGGAAATGGCTTCTTTTCATGTTCGGTTTGTTTTGAAAATATTCCTTCTGGTCTCTCTTTTTCAAATCTCTTTTGCTGCCAGGAAGCTCAGTGAGCTGGTGCAAGATCAACCTCAACTCTTGCACTACCACAAGGGCGCTCTTCTTTATGGTAAAACCTCAGTTAATCTCATTTGGTATGGCAAGTTCAAGCTATCCCAAAGAGCTATTATCTCTGATTTTTTCACTTCTCTGTCAGCTTTACCATCATCGCTCAAAAATACCCAACCTTCGGTGACCAAGTGGTGGGAAACCACTGAAAAGTACTACCACCTTACTTCAAAGAAGAACGCCCCTTCCCTAACTTTAGGAGAACAAGTTGTTGATGAAAAATACTCACTTGGAAAATCGCTAACGAACAAACAAATTGTCGAGTTGGCCTCGAAGGTTGAACAAAAAGATGCCGTTAGCGTTGTGCTTACATCTTCTGATGTAACTGTTGAAGGGTTTTGCTTAAGCAAATGTGGCTCTCATGGGTCTGCTTTGGGATCCAAAAGTGGCGATGTTAAGGGCAAGAACTACAAATTCGCTTACATTTGGGTTGGTAACTCAGAGACTCAATGTCCTGGTTACTGTGCCTGGCCATTCCACCAGCCAATCTATGGACCACAAAACCCACCATTGATTGCTCCTAATAATGATGTGGGTCTAGACGGCATGGTGATCAATTTGGCTAGCCTTCTGGCCGGGACTGTCACCAATCCATTTGGAAACGGCTACTTCCAGGGTCCGGAAGAGGCACCACTAGAGGCTGCGTCAACTTGCACTGGTATTTATGGCAAGGGGGCTTATCCTGGTTATGCTGGTAACTTGGTCGTGGATTCTACTACTGGTGCTAGCTATAATGCACATGGTAATAATGGAAGGAAATTCCTGCTTCCTGCTTTGTATGATCCATCTACATCATCATGTTCAACTTTGGTCTGAAAATGTGAGGGTAGTGAAATAGCAGGGGATTGATTAGTTATGTATACGCTATAAGTAGTACCAGCTTTGTAATTCATTGATTTGTTGAATATTTTTTGGCTTGAGCGAGTATCGATTTGCTTTTACATTTGGAAAAAATATCTGTATAGCTATGCAGCTTATAGATAATGGTTAATTAAGATATTAAAGGAAACATTTTTCTTCCCCGGAAACTACAAATTAATAGTAAAAAATCTAATTCTACGATTAAAGGGATTTTAAAAAGTTTTGATATTAAAATCAGTAATTCCACGAGATAATTAATAAATAATCTTAAAAGATTTTTAAATTCTAAAAACAAGTTTTTTTATTTTTATATTTTAAAATGATTGATGCTCTAAATAAATATTTACCATTTATAAAAAAAATCCAAAAAAAATCAAACTTCTTATTAGTGGTTTAATAGATACTTGGTTTAATAGATTATATCTCTTGTCATTTTCAAAGAAAAAAATGCTAAAGAAATTCTTTGTTTTCGAGACATACATGTCATTATTGAAATAGTAAGTTTAATAATTATTTTAGGAGACCTTTTGTGTATTTGTTAAATAAGAAGATCATTACCTCCTATTTGAATGATTCATTTAATTTTTCTAGTGGAATGATTCCTTAGTCTTGGATACTTAAGACCTGATAAGTAACTGAACCTAGATAAAAAAATATTATAGTTTATCTAACTCATAATATTTTTAATTTAGATGATTATATGAGATTTGAAATATTTTCATTGGTTGAGCTGATTGTTAAACTTAAATATATTAAGTGTGATATCTTGTTAGACCCATAACTTAATAGGTTCAACTAACAGATGAAACAAAGCATGTTGGGTATGACATCTCAGTAAACCAATGTTTCTCCGGGTCAGTAGACGAGTGAACCCAAGTTTATTGGATCTCATATATCATCAAACCCAAGTTATATTAAGTTTTATTGATTGTCAAACCTGAGTGTTTTAAGTCTAGTTTAATATCAAATCCATATCATCTTATGTTAAGTAGATTGCTCAACCCAAACACATATAGGTATTTTTTCAAGCTCATGTTTTCCTGGCTGTAGCTGACAACTAAACTCATTTTATTTTGGGTCTAACATCTTGTCAAGTTCATATTTTATTGGGTTCAGCTGATGACTAGATCTAAATGTATTGGGTATCATTGTTTATCAAAACTAGGTGTTTAACGTAATATTGACCTATGTCATGTAAAGTTCAACTGATTGTTGAACTCATATATATTGTGTCTGACATTTCATCGGGCCTATAATGTCTTAGGTCCAAGACATTATCATACCAAAATTACATAACGTATAAATGTTTACAAAACTCATGAATTTGGGTTCTAGCATATTGTCAAACCTATCGTGCTCTAGACTTTTGTAAGTCTTAAAACAATATGCAAAAAACAATTACATTATGAATTGTTCCAAAGCCATTAATAGATTACACATATTAAGGCTTAAAACATGTCTTGGGAGACTACCAGGATATGATTTTGTCTTTCCTTGGGAAAAAAACATTTAAGCCTTGGTAATTTGAAAGGGTTCCCAGGGAGAATAAAAAAGATAATCTCTCAAGGTGTATTTAATATTTACTGACTTTTAGTCTTCTTAGGGTTATAATGAGATGATACTAGAAAAGGAAGGTGGCTCGTATAAAAAAAACTTTCTTTATTTCAATTTTTCTTTTCTCCTTATGCTAATATTTTCCCTTTTATTATTTAACTTAAAAGTTTTAAATCACAAGAATATAAATTTTTCATTTAAGAATTTTTCCTATTTAGGTAAAGCAAATCTCTATCCTATTTTATTATTTTATTCTCTTAAACATGTTTTTGTTTTTCTTTTTTGAATTAAGAGGTTCAAAATAACTTCTTTAAAAGGGAAGAAAGATGTGTTGACATATAATACTTGTATGCTTTATATATTTTGATGATAACAATAAAAAGAAAATGGACTAATACTATGCTTGGATGAGATTAAGTTATAAACAGGTATTATACAAAGAATACATCAACAAGCATAATGGATTTCATGAAGAAATCAATCCAGGAAGTCCACGAGGCAAGCAAGTGAAGACTTAGAATAAGTTTTCATTTTAGTGCTTTATGTAAATCTCAATTTCTAACTTGATAGCACAAATTAAAATGAACTCACACACTTTCCATTGCATACATTAAAAGGGTTTGATGATTATAGGTTTAAGTCATAATCAATCGGTTCAAGAAATTCAGAAAAGATAATTTGTCAAAATCGGATTTCTGCATGAACCGGTCGACCGCTTGGGTTACCTTGTGAACCGGTCGACCGCTTGGTCAAAAAGATTGATTTTCTGGCTTTTTAAATGAACCGGTCGACCGCTTGAGTTATCTTGTGAACCGGTCGACCACTTGATTTATCCGCTGTGAACCGGTCGACCGTTTGAGATGACAGTTGCACAAAAACGGCTAGTTTCTCTTTGAAATTATAAATAGGCCTCTTAATTGCAAAAAGAAAATAACTTTTGATAATATCTGAAATTGAAGCAATAAGTAGTGCATAAACACCTTCATATCATCAATCCTCATTAATACTCAAATTTGTGTTTAAATCTTCATATCTTAACACAAAGAGTATTAAGTCTCATTCTCACTACACTTAAACACCTTCAAATATTCTAAGTGCTATTAAGTGAGATAAAGAGATCATAGATCTTAATTTGTAATATCCACACTATTAAGAGTGTATTGTTGTGTTACAAAATCAATCCTTGTAAAACTCTTGAGAGTTGAGTCTAAAACTCTTGATATTGGTGAGGGAACATCACCAAGGAAAAATCTTGAAGAGGGTACATCTTCAAGTGGGAAAAAGGAAAATCTTGAAGAGGGCATATCTTCAAGTGGTGTAAAAGTCTTGGTGTGGATTCATCAAGCGGGAATTGTAATCTTGTTACTTGAACTAGTAAGAGAATACAATACTCAAGTACGGGTTGGTACTTGAGCTGTGGATGTAGGCTTGTCGAACCACGTTAAAAACCGAGTTAGCAATCTCTCTCTCTTATCTCTTTACTTTAAAAGTACTTAATTATATTGTTGGTTATTGTTTTACATTAAAGTAATTAATTTTTAAAAAAATTGCATTTATTGTTGTCTTTACACCTAATCCCCCCCCTTAGGTGCATAGTTGCCTTAATCCTTAAACAACAATTGGTATCAGAGCTTAGTTCTCAGTTATTAAGTTTGCTTAAACTTTGAGTAGAATGGCAACTACAAGTTATAATCTCCAAAATGAAGGTGCTTCAACATCTAGACCACCATTTTTTGATGGTAAGGACTATGCCTATTGGAAAGCTAGAATGACAATATATCTTCAATCTATAGATTTTGATTTATGGCTTTCTATTGAAAATGGACCTCATAGACCAATTAAAACCGAAGATGGTATTGAGATTCTGAAAAGCTTGAAAGAATATACTGACCTAGATAAAAGATTACTTTCTATGGATGCTAAAGCAATGAACACTTTATATTGTGCATTAAATAGAAGTGAATTCAATAGAATATCTTCTTGTAAAAATGCTAAGGATATATGGCATGCTTTAGAAGTAACACACGAAGGAACTAATCAAGTTAAAGAATCAAAAATTGATATGTTAGTTCATCAGTATGAGTTATTCAAAATGTTGCAAAATGAATCCATAACAAGTATGTTTACTCGTATGACTAGCATTACAAATAGTTTACATGCTCTTGGTAGAACTTACACAAATGCAGATATTGTAAGTAAGATTCTCAGATCTCTACCGAAAGCTTGGGAAGCTAAAGTGACGGCAATACGAGAAGCCAAAGATCTCACAAAATTACCATTAGAGGAGCTCATCGGTTCTCTAATGACTCACGAGATAACTATGGATAAACAAGATCAAGAAGAAAGGCCAAAGAAAAACTTGGCATTTAAAACTGTTCATCAAATTGAAAGCGATGATAATGATGATGATGAAGACAGTCACGACAATCTTGAAGAAGATGTAGCATTGATCACAAGACAGTTTCGAAACTTCCTTAGAAAGAAAAATGACAAGAGAAAGTTCTTGAACTTCAAAAAGGAGGGAAACAAAGGAGAATCAAGTAAAGAAACTCCAAGATGCTACAAATGCAACAAGTTGGGACATATCAAAACTGATTGTCCCCTTCTTCAAGCAAAGAAGAAAAATCGCTTTCAAAAGAAAGCTTTGAAAGCAACATGGAGCGATGACTCGGACTCGAGCTCTAGTGATGAAGAAGAACATGTGGCTAACATGTGTTTCATGGCAATCGAAAGTGAAGATGAGGTACTATCTTCGGATGATGAATCCTATCCTTCTTATATTGAATTACATGAACAACTTGAAAATCTGTATGTAGAATATAAGAAATTAGGTTCAAAATATAGTGCCCTAAAAAGAAATCATGTATGCATAATTGAAGAAAAAGAATTACTAGAAAAGAAAGTATGTGATTTGAATAACAAGAGTAGTAAGACGAATCAACTTGAAGAAGATAATAAATCCTTGAAAGAAAAAGTTGATGAGTTGAATATAATTATCGCAAAATTCACACAAGGCTCAAAAATTTTTGAGAAAATGCTTTCGAGTCAGAGAAGTGTGTTTAACAAAGGAGGATTAGGTTATAAACCTAATAAAAACCAAAAATACTTAAAGAACTACTTTGTTAAAGCTAAACAGTCTTATGATCCAAGTCATACATGCAATTACTGTAGAAAATCAGGACATTTGATTTATGCATGTCCTATGAAGAAAAATAAGACTGTTAAAATGATTTGGGTTCCAAAAGGAACCACCCCTAACCAAAAAGGACCCAAGAAGGTATGGGTACCAAATTCCTCATCTTGATTATGTTTTGTAGGAACCAAGGAAACATGAGGAGTGGTTTTTGGATAGTGCTTGTTCAAGACACATGACTGGAGACAGCACTCTCTTTTCAAGCCTTACCAAAACCAAAGGAGGAAAAGTGACTTTTGGGGACAACTCAAAAGGGAAAATTATTGGAATTGGTAACATTGGAGGTATGTCTTCACCCTCCATTAAAAATGTATTTCTTGTTGATAATCTTAAACATAACTTGCTTAGTATAAGTCAATTATGTGACAAAGGCTATAAAATCATTTTTGATCATACATGTTGCTCAATTCTTGAAAATGATGAAATTATCTTTATCGGTAATAGAATTGGAAACATCTATAAGATCAAAATAGATACATGTATGAGTATTGAAAGTTGTCTTGTTGCTAGTATAAATGATAGTTTTCTATGGCATAGAAGACTAGGTCACATAAGCATGGACATCCTTTCAAAATTAGCTAAAAATGATTTAGTTAAAGGTCTTCCTCATATTGCATATAAAAAGGAAAAGATATCCTTATTGTACAAATCTATGTTGATGATATAATTTTTGGTGCGACTAACGAATCTCTGTGTAAGGAATTTGCAAAATGCATGCAAGAGGAATTTGAAATGAGCATGATGGGAGAATTAAATTTCTTCCTTGGATTGCAAATTAAGCAAACAAGAGATGGCATCTTCATCAACCAAAGCAAGTACACCAAGGATCTTCTGAAAAGATTTGGGATGGAACATGTCAAAAATACCGACACACCCATGGGGACATCTATTAAGCTTGATATGGACGAAAAAGGTAAAACCGTAGACATCACCAAATATCGAGGTATGATCGGTTCTCTTTTATATTTAACCGCAAGTAGACCCGATATTATGTTTAGTGTATGTTTATGTGCACGATTTCAAGCATGTCCAAAAGAATCCCATGTTAGTGCAGTAAAAAGAATTTTTCGTTACTTGCATGGTACAATTGATTTAGGGTTGTGGTATCCGAAGGGAAGTGAAATGAGTTTAATCAGTTATTCGGATGCAGATTTTGCGGGTTGTAAAATTGATAGGAAAAGTACTAGTGGAACTTGTCATTTTCTAGGATCATCACTAGTATCATGGGCGAGTAAGAAACAAAACTCGATAGTCCTATCAACAACTGAAGCAGAATATATTGCGGCAGGTAGTTGTTGTGCACAAGTATTATGGATGAAACAAACTCTGGAGGATTATAGACTTAGGTTTGAAAATACTCCAATTAAATGTGATAATACAAGTGCAATTTGCCTATCTAAAAATCCTATTCAACACTCTCGTACAAAACACATAGAAGTAAGACATCACTTCTTAAGGGATCATATTGCAAAAGGAGATATTGTACTTGAGTTTATAGGTACAGAACATCAACTTGCAGATATTTTCACAAAACCATTAGGAAAAGATCGCTTTTGCGAAATAAGAAGAAACCTAGGGTTTATCCATGCAAATGATGTTTGAAATATGTATACATCAATGGTTATAAGTTGGATTTATTTGATGTTAAAATGTATACACTTGAAGCATAAGAAATTTGTTCAAAACAAATTTTAGGGAGTTTAAAATTCTGGGATGAACCGGTCGACCGGTTCATCAAGAGCAAGCCCAACCGGTCAACCGGTTGGAGGCAGAAAAACAGAGGATGGCTACTGGAATTTTTTGAAATTTAAGAGGAAAATGTTTCTGAAAATGATTTCTGGACATAAAGGGTTTTCTGAAGTTTAAATCAAGATTTTAAAGTCAAAGTGCAAAAATTTCCATCTTTGCATGTACCGGTCGACCGGTTAATGCATCTGGATAAACCGGTCGACCGGTTTAGCCAGAGGAACAGTAGCCTTGGCTACTGCCTAAAATTAGCACTTTTAGCCCCTTGATTCCTTTGCCTTTTGGACATAATTTTTACATCAAAGAGCTAAATTTTGAGTGCAAAGAAAAGTTCAAAAGAGAAATTTCGAAAATTCTCATCTTGGGAGTAAACCGGTCGACCGGTTGAAATTATCCCAAGGAAACCGGTCGACCGGTTGAGCGATAGTATAAATACTATCTAGGGTTTCAGAAAACGGAAAACGGTAGAAAATCAAAATTCCGAAAACCCTAACTCAAATCCTCTCAAAAATCACTCAAAATCAAAACACCCAAAGCCTAATTGAAGTCAATGGCACCCAAGAAACGCTTAAGGAGGACTGAATCAAGGAGCAAACAAGCCAATGATCCTACTTCCTCATCAGGTGACAATATTCAAAGATTTTTAAGTGATTTCTCAAATAGAGCTATTTGTGTAGAAAGAGGTTTAGGCAATGATTTGTCTGCTTTAGGTATAGATACTCTATTTGCTGAAATGGGTTGGTACTCATTATACGAATATAAGAAACCTACATACCCTAAGTTAATGAGGATGTTCTTTGCTAATATGAGGGTTAATGTAGAACCAAGGATAATAAGTACTCTTCAAGGAAATCCCATTGAGTTTAATTGTGCTGAATTAGCTGATATATTGGGTATATCTAATGATGGGTATATCTAATGAGTTTAATCCCATTGAGTTTTTGAAATTAAAATAATTCCGACCATTGAGGGGTTTATCTATGATTATGCTGTTGCATTGCACACTGGGAATAATGAATTTGCTCCAGGTGCTAAGATAAAGAGTCAGGATCTTCTATTAAGACCTAGACTACTTCATAGGATTATTGCTCACAACATCTTGCCCAAAAAGGGGCATTATGATGAAGTGACCTTTATGGAGTTATGCTTAATTGATTGTATGATTCAGAGAAGGCCAATAAACCTTCCATATATCATGATTAGGAATATGATCTTAGCATACAATCAAAAACAAAAGGCTCTACCATATGGTCAAGTGTTTACCACTATTTTTGAGCACTTTGATATCTTGCTCACGGGTACGGATAAGAAACCGTACTCGGATAAGACGGAGATTGATACCACCACTCTCACTAGAATGAAATATGTGCTTAATGAGAATGGTGAGTGGATTCAAGGTCACCAAGAGGGTGCACATGCTGAGGAAGAGCATGTAAGTGCTGAAGAAGAGGAGAATGTGGCTGAGGATGAGTTCACAAATTTATTTGAGTCACCACCTCCGGCTTCCTCGCCAGATGAGCCTTCTGTGAGTGGCTGGTCGCATAGGATGGAGAGCCGTCTCACGCACATTGAGGCGGATATGCGACACATGAGAGACTCTCACGAGGCTTTTCAGACAGAGATGCGGACTGATATGCAGGAGTTGAAGGAGATGATGACTTCACTTCTCTCACGATACCCACCTCCTTAGAGATTTTGTATCATGCATCTCATTTTATTGTGTTTATATATATATTTTTTTTTTGGATATATGTTGTTATTGAATATTTTATGTTTTTTAACATTGGGTATTACATTGATGTTTGGAGATTATAATTTTGAATATTATGTTAGTTTTCTTTTTGTTGATGCCAAAGGGGGAGAGAATATAAAAATATACATATGCATCAATAATGGGGGAGAAAAATATGAAAAATTTATATGCACATATTTAGGGGGAGAAAAATGAATTTTTCTTGAAATTGCATATGATATTTGTACTTAGATTAAATTGCGAAAAATGTTTTATGCCTCTTATATATTGCATTACAAAATATAGGGGGAGACTCAATTTTTTATCTAAGTCTTGTTTGTTTATTGTCATCATCAAAAAGGGGGAGATTGTTGACATATAATACTTGTATGCTTTATATATTTTGATGATAACAATAAAAAGAAAATGGACTAATACTATGCTTGGATGAGATTAAGTTATAAACATGTATTATACAAAGAATACATCAACAAGCATAATGGATTTCATGAAGAAATCAATCCAGGAAGTCCACGAGGCAAGCAAGTGAAGACTTAGAATAAGTTTTCATTTTAGTGCTTTATGTAAATCTCAATTTCTAACTTGATAGCACAAATTAAAATGAACTCACACACTTTCCATTGCATACATTAAAAGGGTTTGATGATTATAGGTTTAAGTCATAATCAATCGGTTCAAGAAATTCAGAAAAGATAATTTGTCAAAATCGGATTTCTGCATGAACCGGTCGACCGCTTGGGTTACCTTGTGAACCGGTCGACCGCTTGGTCAAAAAGATTGATTTTCTGGCTTTTTAAATGAACCGGTCGACCGCTTGAGTTATCTTGTGAACCGGTCGACCGCTTGGTCAAAAAGATTGATTTTCTGGCTTTTAAATAAACCGGTCGACCACTTGATTTATCCGTTGTGAACCGGTCGACCGTTTGAGATGACAGTTGCACAAAAACGGCTAGTTTCTCTTTGAAACTTATAAATAGGCCTCTTAATTGCAAAAAGAAAAAAACTTTTGATTATATCTGATATTAAATCAATTAGTAGTGCATAAACACCTTCATATCATCAATCCTCATTAATACTCAAATTTGTGTTTAAATCTTCATATCCTAACACAAAGAGTATTAAGTCTCATTCTCACTACACTTAAACACCTTCAAATATTCTAAGTGCTATTAAGTGAGATAAAGAGATCATAGATCTTAATTTGTAATATCCACACTATTGAGAGTGTATTGTTGTGTTACAAAATCAATCCTTGTAAAACTCTTGAGAGTTGAGTCTAAAACTCTTGATATTGGTGAGGGAACATCACCAAGGAAAAATCTTGAAGAGGGTACATCTTCAAGTGGGAAAAAGGAAAATCTTGAAGAGGGCATATCTTCAAGTGGTGTAAAAGTCTTGGTGTGGATTCATCAAGCGGGAATTGTAATCTTGTTACTTGAACTAGTAAGAGAATACAATACTCAAGTACGGGTTGGTACTTGAGCTGTGGATGTAGGCTTGTCGAACCACGTTAAAAACCGAGTTAGCAATCTCTCTCTCTTATCTCTTTACTTTAAAAGTACTTAATTATATTGTTGGTTATTGTTTTACATTAAAGTAATTAATTTTTAAAAAAATTGCATTTATTGTTGTCTTTACACCTAATCCCCCCCTTAGGTGCATAGTTGCCTTAATCCTTAAACAACAAGATGCACCCCTAAAAGAGACTTTACCTTGAAGTTTGAAATTTATGGTACTTATAATAGATCGGAGGTTATTATGATTGTCTTAAAGTTTATAACTAAAATTTCCCCACCTCACCCATATAAAAAGACAGATTTATCAAACCTCAACAATAATGCACCCCTATAAATAATTTCTAGGACTCTATAACATCTAATCAAGTGGATAAGGCCAATCTCTAACAACCAAGAGATTATGTCATCTTGCTACAAGAACTCAATTACCATGTCTTATAAGTCACCAAAAGCATAAGAGGGGGACATCTTAATCCAATCTCTATTTTCATGTATGGTTTTTGTTACTCGTTTTATTCCAAGGGTTTTGTAAATAAAGTGCTCAAATATTATAATTTATGTCTAGTTTAACTCCACCCTAATAGGTGAATTATTTTATTTATATTTGATATGCTCTTTATAAAACTAAGGAAAAAACATACAATCAAGGTGTCTAAGGAATGTTACACGTTAATCAATAGCACTAAAATAAGGTCTTCTTACCCCTAGTTCTTTAATTTTTTTTCAACAAGCTAAAAAGGCTTATGATAAAGACTTTTAAAGGAAAGTCTTATCGCTTGAAAAAATAAATAGGCCAATGAGTGGTGGTGAGCTCTCATGGTATAATAAAGTAATATAATCAGTACAATGTCAATTAGGATTGTATTAATTATTAGATAGCACACTCAATGAATGTGAATGATTAGTCTTCGGTTAATAACTACCAGCATCATCTAGTCATAACTAGACCCATGACCTTTAAGGTCTAAACAAGTTTTTTAAGTTTTTCTTCTTTTTTTATTACATTGATTAGTTAGTAGAACTATATTATCTAGTTACTTTATGTTATTTTGTCATTTATCAAGACCTTCATGATGTGTACCCAATGCAAGAACAAGTGGGCAAAGGAGAATAGAGCCATGAAGGAAACCATTGAGCAATATTATATTGGAAGTTTAAGATGTGTAGGTTAAAGAAGAAGAAAGTTTCTTATAATACTAAGATGGATTCTCTCAAAACTGCATATACTCAACAGTAAAGTTAGTTAGGAACTAGAGATTTAACATAAAATCCACTAATAAAAAGTTTGCAGAAATGTATAACCATATAGACTTTCTAGAAAAATAAATGGCTAAGTTTAAGGGAGAAAATAAAGATTTTAAAGAGATAAGAGGAAGCTTTTAGAAGGGGAATAAGGATGATAAATAAGGGAATAAGGATGGCTAGAGAAGGTTGATAGTTCTCAACTAAGGAGAACAACCCTAAAGAATTCTTCTCAAGTATTTTGGGTGAAGTCTGGAGATTACATGTCTCTGAAACACACTCACACACACATATTAGACAAGTTTTTCTTATTCATGTCCAACTTCTTTTTAATTTAATCTTTTTAGATGAATACAAATTGACTTCACTTAATGTTCCTAAAATAGCCAAGTATTTGATTTCACTAACATCTTCCCTACCATTGCTGCTTCCTTATATAATGGGATTTATCTAGCCCATAAGCCTAACATGGATATGAAGATGTCCTTAGGATTTATTTTGCTAATCATTAAATTTGCATTGAATATTTAGCTTTTTTAAACCTTGAATTCAAACATAAAACCTATGTTTTATTAATTTAGATTTTTGGATTTGTATGTCAAATATCTTGATGATTAGTTTTCTACATAAGCTAACAAGTTGTTTGAGGCAACTTTACGGTTCTAACTCCCACATTTAGAAATATAGACATTTAGAATTTAGAAAATTATTAGAAAAATTTTCTTCAATGATCAATATGGGTGTAATGCTCATGGTGGAAGTATGTACTTCTAATACTTAGTTTATACTATATGGTGATGTGGTGTTAAGCCTTTATCATTGGATTACAAACTATTTCCCATCTATATTGGGTAAAGATGAGTTCTCAACGGCACCTATATTCATACAACATTGGGGCCCAATATGTTAGATAACATGATAACTGTTGTAGTTATGACTATTGTCCTTAAAGTGACCACATACTAATTATATTTGAAATTTATGCATATAGCACTAGCAAAACAATATATCAATCCTTTTAAAATATATGCATAGAAGACTATAGAAACCACATACCAATACCTTTGAGGTTTATGCATATAACAGTAGGGAGACCATACACAAATTCCATTGAGATTTATAACCTTGTTGGAGGGAAGGAGAATTTTCATGTAGTATAAATGTTCATATTTATCAATCATGACACATTTTTAATTCATGGGATAAAACTTTAAATTGTAGTAGAAAGTTAAAAATAAAAGTTAAAAGGCCACAATGTAAAAAACAAAGAAAGTATATGGCTAGACTCAAATCTTTTAGGATTTTTATTTGTGCCTAAGAATTTATTCTATTTAGTTTTTATTCTCAATGTTTAAGAGATGAGAGAGATGTAAGGATTTGTAATTTGGGAGAGAATGAATTGTCTTATTCAATTGATGAAATGAGAATGAATTGTCTTATTTGATTGATGAAATTTGTTTTAAATAGCCTTTATAAATAATAGAAATGGAAAATTTTGTACAATTAACATCATGACAAATAGTGATTTATTACAGCTAACACCTTAACAATTATAGTTCTTATTGCAGCTAACATCCCAATAATTAGGGATCTTATTCTAACAAATTTATTCTATTATAATTGAAATAAATTATTGTTCACTCTCTTAAACTAAATGCTTTAAAGTATTTAGTTTATCTAAAACCTCACATATTCCTAGCATTTGTCACCATTTCGAAAACTATTCTAACTTTATTGGCTTAGTCATCACATTTGCTATCTGATCCCTTATGCCATAGAATTCCAACTTAATAACACCATCTTTAACCAAATCTCATAGAAAATGGAACTTTACATCTATGTGCTTACTTTTTATCATACATGACTAGATTTTTAGAAAGTTTAATGGTAGAGCTGCTGTCACTCATGATTGTAGTGCTTCCTTCCTACTTATACCAAATTTTCTCTAGTATCCTTCTCATTCATATAGTCTGACATGCACAATTGGCAGTTGCCACAAACTCAGCCTTAGTGGTTGATAAGATGACCAATGGTTACTTTCTTGAAGACCATGCAACAGCTCCTGAATTCATCAAAAATACATACTTAGAGGTGTTTTTCCTATCCTCAACATCTCCTACATAATCACTATTAGTGAATGCAAGGAGTTCTTAAGCTTCTCCCCTATCATAAAGTATCTCATAATTCACTGTCCCTTTAAAGTATTTGAGAGTTCTTTTGGCTACTTGCAAGTGTAGTTCTATAGGTTTAGACATGTAATGACGAATTAAACTTACAATGAACATAATATGGCCTGGTGGTGGTGAGATACATAAGGCTACCAACTATCTGCTTAAAATATGTTTCATTGATTTTGAATCCTCTTTCATCACTATGCAGCTTCGAACCTGGTACAGTGAAACTACTCACACCATTGTTATTTTCCATGCTGAATTATTTTAGAACATCCAGTGCATATTTCTTTTGGTAGATATATATACCATCAGCAGTTTGCAAGACTTCTATGCCAAGGAAAAACCTCATACCCCCTAAATCAGACATATCAAATTCCCTTAACATGGACTCTTTAAATCTACTCATCATAATATCATCATCACTAGTATATATCAAGTCATCCACATAAATACTTACAATGAGAATCATACCTTTACTGCTAGTTTTAACAAACAATGTTTGTTCACCGTGACACCTTTAAAATCCTTCACTAACAAATTGTGCTTCAATTCTACAAAACTAAGCTCTTAGAGCTTGTTTTAGTCCATATAGGCCTTCTGCAATTTATACACTTTAAGCTCATTCCCTTTTTGCACATATCCCATTAGCTTCATTACATAGACATCCTCACTTAATGTTCCATGAAGGAAGGCAAACTTTATATCTAGTTGGAAAATCTTCTTCCCCTTTGAGCTGCCAAAGAAGTAATCATGTAAAATGTGTCCATTCTAACCACTAAAGAATAAACTTCATCGTAGTCCACTCCTTGTTGTTGAGAATAACCCTGGCCTATCAACCTTGCTTTATATTTGTCTATCCCTTCAATTTCATTGAATTTGGTCTTATAAATCCACTTTACCCCAATTTTCTTGACACCTACAGACAGCTCATTTGGCTTCCATATTTCATTCCTTTTGATTGACTCCATCTCAACATCCGTTGCCAACCTCTATTTAGGACTTAGTTTAGCCTCTTCAAAACTAGATGGATCTACAGAGATAACTTGAGCCATAATAGCTTCAATATCCTTATCAGAGAAAGCCTCTCCAGTGACATAATTTGCTGGGATTCAATGAATTCTTCTTTCTTCATTGTCATTTTCTTCTGTTGTTAACCCCTCATTTCCAGTATTATCTTCTTTATTAGCAGCATCTTCATTATTGGCAACATTAATATCATTTTCAATCAAGTTATTTCGAGCATTAGCATCATCTTTATAATTAACATTTCCAGCATCAACATCATCTCCAAAATCATCATCTCCCCATTCTAGATCCATCAAGATTGGTTTGCAACACTTTTATCCCATTTCCATTGTTTTTTTCTTCAAAAATAACATTTCAATTGACTACAATCCTTTTTGAGATAGGATCATATAACCGATATACTTTATATTTATCACTGACACCCAAAAGAATATAGGGAAGACTTTTACCAGTCAACTTAGTTCTTTTGACATCAGGAATATAGGCATATGATAGATATCCAAATACCCTAAAATACTCCACAGTAGGTTTTACTCCACTCCAGGCTTTCTGTGGAGTGATGTCTTTTACAACCAAGATGGGACTCCTATTTAATACATATATTGCTCAATTAACAATCTTAGGCCAAAAATTCTTTGGTATTTTCTTTGCAGAGAACATGCTTCTCACTAAATTCATTACTGTTTGATTTTTTTTGTTCTACAACTCTATTTTGTTGTGGAGTGTATGCTGCAGTCAATTGTCTCTTAATACCATGTTGTTTACAAAACCCATCAAACTCTTTTAAATTAAATCCCCCCCCTCTATTAGTACGTAAATATTTAATGGACAAAGTTTCATTCTCAACATGTTTCTTAAAACATGTTCAAAGCTTCATACTTTTCACTCAAAAAATATATCCATGCCTTCTACTGAAATCATATATGAAACATAATGAATACCTTTTCTTGCTATTGGATATTGGAGAAATTAGAACACAAGTGTCTGCATGTATCAATTGCAACCATTGTGTGGCTCTCCATATGCTTTTTGTCGAAATTGGATTTCTGAGTTGTTTCCATAGTATGCAGACAGTACATGTCATAGTTGATGCAGGTAGTTATGGAAGACCATGAATCATGTTATTAGTTTATAGTGTTTTTAAGCCTTTATGGCTTAAGTGTCCATACTTGCAATGCCAAAGATGAGTTAAGTCTAAAGTTGTTGTGTGAAAACATGTAATCTTCTCCATTGTGTGCTGAATATTTGCCAACAATAAAAACATTCTATTTGTTATCATCTTAGATTGTATTACAAGGCCTTTCTGTGGATGATATATATGACATTTTACTGGCTTGAACAAAATCTCAAATCCTCGCTCTTAAAGTTGCTCAATGCTTAAGAAGTTGTTCGTCGGCTCTGGAACATAGAACACTTTAGTGATGACAAAACTAATTCCATTCAGAAGTAGTCTAACCTTTTCTTTTCCAAGAATAATCATATTGGTATTGTTTCCTAACTTTACTGTCTCCTGAAATGTCTCATTTATTTCTCATAATGCAGCCTTATTTCCACTCATATGATTCGAACAACCTGAATTAAAGAACCAAATATCTTCTGTTGCTGCCTGGTTCATCTCAACAAATGACATCAAGAGCATCTCTTTGTGTTCATTTAAGTGAGCATAATTGACTTTTTTCTCCCAACTTGTACACTCATTTTGAAAAATGCCCAAGCTGATGGCACTTGTAGCATTCAATGGTAGCTTTGTTCAAAGCTTGACGACCTGTACCTCATCCTCTGCTTCCATATCTATCACCCACAATCACTTTGAATGCTTGCTCCTCACTAATGCTTCTGTGGAAATTTTGTTCATGCACCATGAGTGAACGTTGCAGTTCATCAATGGTAAGTGTGTCAATATCCTTAGATTCTTCAATTGAAACAACTATATAGTTGAATTTTTCAATTAAAGTTCTAAGGATCTTTTCCACAATAGTTATGTCCTTCATCTGCTCTCCATTGCTCCTCATTTTATTTGCTATACTCATGACACAAGCAATATATTCAGTAATACTTACTTTCATTTCCAGAACCTCAAAACCTCTTCTTAATGCTTGAAGAGTGGATTGTTTGACCCTTGCGCCGCCTTCAAACTTCTTTCTCATGGAATCTCTAATTTTCTTTGAGGTTCGCTTCTCTAGAATTTGTTCAAGAATTGTTCTGTCAATGGATTGGAACAAGTAATTATTTACCTTGAGATCCTTCATAATCAAATCCTCTAATTGCTTTTGTTGTTCTTTGGATAACACCATGTTGGCCACTGGTTCTTGGTAACGAGTTCCAATCAAGCTCCAATACCCTTTGGATCTCAAGAGATTTCCCATGATCATGCTCCAAGGGTCATAATGACCATCAAAGCGTGGGATAGCTGGTTGTGAAAAGCTCTTCTCTTCACTCATCTCTCTTTTATTTCTGTGTTTGGATCTCTTGAAAACAATTGTTTTGTTTTCCTTCTCTCGGGCTTCTAGGACAAGCTCTGATACCAAATTGTAAGGAGTTGTAATTTTGGAGAGAATGAATTGTCTTATTCGATTGATGAAATTGGATTTCAATAGCCATTATAAAGTAACAGAAACGGAAAATTTTGTGCTATTAACACCCTGACAAATAGGGATCTTATTACAGCTAACATCCCAACAATTAGGGATCTTATTATAACAAATTAATTCTATTGTAACTTAAATAACTTATCAAGAGAAAGTTTTAAAAAAAAAAAACAAAGAAATGAGAGATTTGTATTTTGGTTTCATTATGACAATAAAAATAATACATATCGATGTCAAAAGGTTGCATTCAAATGAGAAAAGTTTAATGACATTGATTTTCACCTAATAAATATGCTTGAAAAGGTAGATGAAGATAAATAAACTTATAACAATTAGCTTTTTATTCAAATATTTAATTATCATAAAAAAAGCCTTTTATAATTTGTTAATTCATATATTTTTAATATGTTTTATTAAGAATAAATAATATATGTATATCTATCAATTAAAATGATGATATAATAAAGCATATCCATAATGTGAATGTATTCTTTTATAACGGTAAATATTGACTTGATATTTTTACAAGAAAAACAATAAGTTTGTGTTCACGAGTTAAAATAGAAGTCATGATATTTAAAATAAATATAAGAAATTAACATATATTTCTATCATGTTGGAAACCAACTTGGAATTCTATCCATGATACAGCGCGGGTTATAAAACTAATTAAAAGAGATTTCAGTACGGTGAAAATTAAAATTACAGGTGTTCCTGACCACGTGGCACTAGCTTTCTCTCTCTCTGAGCTAATAGAATGCCGCGTGGTCCCTATTCCTCTTAGCTGGCCAGGCACTGTAATCGTGTCATGTTAGCGATAGTAGCCGCGCGCTGTTTATCTGTCATGTCACCACTAGCAACTTTACTTTCAATTCTCAACCCCCTCTCCGCGTAGCTTCCCTCCCCAAAATTTCAACGCTTCTTGAGACTATATATACGCAATCTCCACCTCCGTTTCTCTCCATTCGAAACTTTATAAAATCCTATCGGGGCTCTCCTCCCTCCATCACTACCTTATTCTCTACCAGTCATCGGATTAATCATGGCCTCCTCTCTTTCTTCACATTTTCTTCTTCAACTTGTTCTGGTAACCTCTATTATACAATTCAGTTCAGCAGCGAGGACATTCTCCGTGACGGATCAAACCCAGGAACCACTGTTGTTTCAATACCACAATGGCCCTCTTCTTAGTGGTGAAATTTCTATCAACTTGATCTGGTATGGCAAGTTCAGGCCATCTCAGCGTGCCATTGTCTCGGATTTTATTGCCTCCCTCTCTTCTAGAAAACCCACGAAAGCCCAGCCCTCTGTTGCCACGTGGTGGAAAGCCACAGAGAAATATTACAACCTTGTCAAAACAAAGAAAACCTCTCCTCTTCTTCTCTCTGTAGGAACACAAGTTTTAGACGAGAGCTCTTCATTGGGTAAATCGCTCTCTAACAAGCAGATCGTGCAGTTAGCATCGAAGGGAGGTCAAAAGGATGCAATAAACGTTGTCTTGACATCATCTGATGTTGCTGTCGAAGGGTTTTGCTCTAGTAAATGCGGTACTCATGGATCTTCTTTGAGTGCTCAAAAAATCAATGGCAAGAGATCCAGATTTGCTTACATTTGGGTTGGTAACTCCGAGACTCAATGCCCCGGTCAATGTGCGTGGCCATTCCACCAGCCAATTTATGGACCACAGAACCCTCCATTGGTGGCACCCAACAATGATGTTGGCCTTGATGGTATGGTAATCAATTTGGCTAGTCTTTTGGCCGGGACTGCAACGAACCCATTTGAAAATGGCTATTTCCAGGGTCCAAAGGAAGCACCTCTTGAGGCTGCATCTGCTTGTCCTGGGGTCTATGCTAAGGGTGCGTATCCTGGCTATGCTGGGGATTTGTTAGTGGACTCTACAACTGGTGCTAGCTATAATGCTCATGGTGTTAATGGAAGGAAATACGTGCTTCCAGCTTTATTCGACCCTTCAACCTCGACTTGTTCCACTTTAATTTGAGATTAGTGTATGAGAGCAACGTAGAACTGTGAGGGAGATTATTCTTTGATGTCATCATTCTTTCATTCAATTATAAAGAAATTAAATTTTGAGCATATTTGAATACGATGATTCACTTCTAAACTGGTTTATCTCCTGTTCTAATTTAATCTAATTTCTTAGAAAAATGAACCAGTGTCTGTCAATTTCCCATTACAGAGTGGGCAAGTGTCCCTGGTTTAACAAGTTTTGTTCAGAAATATCCCTTTTGTCCCATCAAGTTTTCCAGCTCCTTTTTAGCATCATAAAAACACATTTATCTTCAAACGAGTTAGTAAAATTACTTTATATATATATATATATATATAGAGAGAGAGAGAGAGAGAGAGAGAGATTAATAAAATTCACCCAAAGTTGTGCAAAACAAATATAAAGTATTATACTCGTGTATGAAATTATTGAATTTGCTAAACTTATTTTTCGATCTTCGATGGTGTCATGGAAAATAACCTTTTCATATTATTTTTTTTTATCAATTTCTATTCATAATCACAAAATTAATAGTCATTTCTTTTTATTTATTGTGTTATATCATTGAGATTAACAAACAAATATGCATTATTCATTTTTAATCTCTTTTTTAAAATGCATTATTCATGTTTTATGGCATAATAGAAAGGTCTTTCACAGTAATGATGACATCAATGCACTATTAATAAGCAACTTTCAATATTGTTAATTAAACCCTAAAACTATGTTATTACATCTGAAATGATATCATTACAAGTGAAATTATAATTAATTTCTATTTTTTAAATAATATATAATTTTAGTTTCGTACGGTTAATTAAATGTCAAACCTAAGTGTTTTAGGTTAGTATAACATCAAACACATATAATCTTATATTTAGTAGATTGCTTAACTTAACATAATAGGTTTGACATTGTTTTCAATCCCATGTTTTCTTTGGTTCAGTTATCAACTGAACTCATTATATGTTGAGTTAGATATCTTGTCAAGTCAATATTTCACTAGATTCAGTTGATGATTGGATCCAAATATATTGGTCCTCACTATTTGTCAAACCCAGCTGTTTAAAATAATATCAACTCATGTTATCTTAGGTTCAATTAGTTGTTGAACTCAAATATATTAAGTCTGATATTTCATGAGGCCTGTAATGTTTTAAGTTTAATACATCACAATACCTAATTTACATGAGGTTCAAATGTTTACCAAACAGAAGTGTTTGGGGGGCTAGCAAATTGTCACACCCATCTTGTTCTAGACTTTTGTAAGTCTTAAAAATATATGCAAAAAATAATTACATTATGTTGCGATGTTGCAGTCGCACAAATTAATTACTCTATCTTAAAATAAGATAGTATAGAGCAAGCAAAGGGTCGATCCAACAAGGACATTTTAGTTCAGATTTTCATGCTATTTATGTTATGCAATTGGGGGGAAGGGTTATTGTCTAAGTTAGGCTAAAGCAAACTAAGCAAAAATTATATAAAACAGAAATTTATCAACAAAACAAACCTTGGTCACAAGTCAACATCCACCTATAGAAATCAGAACTGATCATGGAAACGAAACATCAATTTATACTCTAAATATTTATCTCTTCTTAACATTGGCTCATTAACGGATCCGCCATATAACTTACCCTAACCATTAAATATCCACAATGTCCGCACTAATAATTTGATTCAATTGCAGCCTTAAAAATTAGATAAATTAATTAATCAAGAAACATAATTGTGTGAAATCTATGTTTGATTTGATTGAATATTATCTATAAGATTAATAACGTAGATCCACCATAATTATTAACATAGTTTCTTCACAAGTTCATATACCACAACTTTGGTTTTCATATCAAATTTAGCAATAGATTGTCTACAATAATAACTTTGAGTCTGCTCTTAGCAATCAAATAAACAAACATAAGAAAATAAGCATAGGAGAACAAACATATTCATCATATAAACTCGAAAATTAAGATAAAATTTGATCTCACAGTTCTTGAGATTTTATTGTCCTTGCAACCAAGAAAAAGAGTTTAGCCTTGTATGTTTGTTGAACAACTAATTAAAAAGATGGAAGAAAACATAATTTAGGGTTTGGAGGAGGAAGATTTGTGTTTTCTTTGTTGCCACCTAAAGTCCTTTGCTGCCTCTCCTCCTTTATATATACTTAGAAACCCTAGTTTCTATTTTACAAAATAGTCCTTCCTAAAATAGACAGAATTTAGTTGTTCCTTGTAAAAATTATATCTTATTCATAACATATCTTTTTGAGCTTAAATTTGGATATTTTATATGCGTTTGATTCTTCAATCCAAAAAAATTGGGTTTGTATCAATCGGACTTCTATAGCTCCGGATATTTAAGTTGGAACACCCAAAGGTCGACATCGGCAAATGGCAAGATTTGATTTTAATGATTTCCATGCTCTTCCTTATTTTATATCTTTTTCCTTAGATTTCTAGAAAATTATGGATTTTAGCTTTTGAATTTCACTTGAATCACTTAGTTTTGATTACTAGAGTTTCCATTCTGCATAAAACATCGACTAAAGGTAAACTATGTCAATTAACTCCAATCATCTCATTTTTGCATCTTTCACCCAACTTCAAAACATAAAACAAAGAATATCAAGGAATTTTATACACAAAACATATGCAAAACACTAGGTAAATATGGATGAAACTATCAAATAATATGGTCGCATCACTTTATTAATTGCTCCAAAGCCTTTAATACATGACACACAAAAAGGCTTATTGGGAGACTACTAGTGAGGATATGATTTTATCTTTCCTTGGAAAAAGACATTTAAGCCTTGATAATTTGAAAGGGTTTCCAAGAAAGAATAAAACAAATATCTAGGAAAGATCACCTAACAAGATGTATTGAATATTTGTTGGCTTTGAGTATTCTTAGGATTATTAGGGTGTTACATGTCATTCATGTATTACTAGAAGAGGAGGGTGGCATGTATAAAAAAAGCTTTTTTTATTTCAAAGTTTATTTTTGTTCCTTATGATAATTGTTTTCCTTTTATTCTTAAACTTTGGAGTTTTAAATCACAAGAACAATATGGATTTATAATAGAAGAGTTTTTCCTATTTACGTAAACCAACACTCCATCCTATTTTTTTATTGTAAATATTTTGTTATAGTTTTTATTTTTTGAACTAAGAGATTCAAAATGACTTTTTAAAAGGGGAAGAAAGATGCACCCGTGAAGGGGACTTTACCTTTAAGTTAGAAATTGATGGTACTCGTTAGAGCTCAGAGGTTATTAGGATTGTCCCAAAATTTAGAGCTGATATTTACCCATCTCCACCTAAAAAAAGGCAAACAATGAGTCATCAAATGGTCTCAAACCTCAAGAGAAAATAATGAGTGCGCATGGTCCCTATCAATAATGTCTATAATACAGTAATTCTTAATCAAGTAGATAAGGCCAATCTCTAACAACTAGGAGATAATATCATCTTGCTACTAACTCAATTACCATGTCTTATAAGTCACCAACAAGCATAATGAA
This sequence comes from Salix dunnii, assembly GCA_015731905.1. NCBI lineage: Eukaryota > Viridiplantae > Streptophyta > Magnoliopsida > Malpighiales > Salicaceae > Salix > Salix dunnii. The sequence continues at coordinate 11,222,066 of CM027663.1, read as the reverse complement.
GGGAAATTCTCAATCCCAATCTTTATTTTCATATGTGGGTTTTTGGTGCTCATTTTCTTTACAAGGTTTTTGTAAGGAAAGTGTTCCTATACTATAATTTGAGTCTAATTCAACTCCACCCTGATGGGTGAAACATTTTGTTTATATTTGGTGTCGCGACGACCGTGTTTCATGCTTCGTACCCCACCATCCCCGAAGAGGAGAATAGTTGAAAATAGGGATATATAGTCATAAAATCATGGTTATAATTCTTAAGAGTCACCACCTAGTATTAACGTCGCTAAACCTATTGGTCTACGAGAATTTGGATAAGAGGATTTGTTTAGCAAGAGGAAAATGTATCACCCCTAATACACCCTACCTAAGATAAACTACATTGTTGTCTGAGTATTTCCTAAGTCATTTTTTATTACTTGGTCTTCTCTTGAAGTAGATCTTTCTTCGTGAGAAAGTTTCTACCTCATTGGAAATCAAAAACCTGAGCATTCTAAAGTTTTAAAATTTACAATGTAATTTTTACACCGCGGTAAAAGAAAGATTTTTTTAGTATATACGAGTGTAATTTACAATGTAATTTTACACCGCGATAGAAAACCAAAATAATTGTTGATATTTTGGCTAAATTCCAACAGATAATCATAAAAAGGTTACAATATCCAATTTTCATTAAAAAATATGAAAGATACAAAACATAATGTTTTTGTTATGAAAACATGCTTGGCAAAACCTTGGAATGGGGTAGTATACATAAAAACAACATATTTTTCGCTTAAATTCTTTTTTAAGAAAAAGATTTTTATTTTTTGTATTTTTATTTTTAAAATTTTTTGGGTTGAGCTGGCTATCCATCCCTGTTGGGCCAATAGCCCACCATTTGGGGTTGGACTATCCAGCCTAGATGGGTTAACCAACCCATCTTTTTGGTGGGCTAGGCTTCCAGCCAGGTGGGTCGGGAAGGCCCACCACTTCGGTGGCCAGGCTGGACACAAAGTCTAGGATATGAATTACATCTCACTATTCACATGTAATGAATAATGGTAGGGAGTGAATTAATTTATTCCCCCTACTGTTCACCGAATGGTGAACAATAGCTAGGTGATTGGGGGAGTAATATGATCAGTGTACCTATCACTACTGCCAAGTAGAAGAGGCTGAGGTGGTTCTTCTTGCGGTGGCGATGTTAAATTTAGTGGTCTATAGTAGCCAAAAAAGATGTCGAAAGGGAGGCTAGTCTGTGTAAAAGAGGATGCTACTGCATTACTAGAGTTGGCTACTGCTACTAGAGGTTACAATGGACCTTCTAGCGTGGAGGAAAAGACGCTGGTGTTAATAGGGGTGGTATTAGGTGGTTGACTGACTACTGTTATGAGTGAGAGGGTTGTTGGTGTGATTGGTTTTAGAGAGACATTTATCGATCGAGAGAGAGAGAGAGAGAGAGAGAGTTGCATCTAGATTGAAGGAGCTCCTGTCGGTGTCGAGGAAGATGAAGATGGTGTAGTTTTTTTGCATTGTGTCTTCTTCTTTCTCACGTGTTCTGTCTTGTTTTTTTGCCAAATTTTTCGTTCATCCCCCTGATCACTGGCAAAACTTTCCCTCCCCATGTTTATGTGAATTTTCCTCTTGTTTTGTACATATTTTGCCATCATAATTGTTCTTCCCCGTGATCATTGTCAAAAATTTGCCTCATTATCTGTAAATATTTTTCCCTTTTTACTGTTCTTCCTCCCTTGCATGGTTTCTTTCTTGCTATTTATAGGCAAAAAAAGTAACTTGCTTGTAGTGGTAGCTTAATCTCCTGCAGCAGCGGCGGGTTAACCGCGACATGGCTACAAGGCAACGTGTCGGCAACAACATACTTGTAGTGGCATGCGTTGCGGTGGGACTACAGTTTTGGGAGAAGGTGGAAGTGCAATTTGGTCTCTCAATTTATAATTATTCTAATTACGCTCATAATTGTCTTTAAACTTTAAATTTTCTTATCTTTTGTCCCTAAGTTCACACAATTGGTTTGGAAAAAATTCAATCCAGTCACTGAAAATAACAATCTTCTCAATTGAGCCCGAATTAAGCTGAAGAACTTGATATTTCATCGATTAAGCCCTTATAAAATTAATTTGACAAACTTAAAATATAATTAAGTCCTTGCACTTAATTAAATCCTTCAATTGGACCCTAAATTGATTTCTAAACATAATTATACTTTAAAATTGGCCCATGATTAAATCAAATTAGCCTATAAAAAATATAATGATGTCTTTTGACTTAACTTTTACATAGATAATAAATTATTTTAGTCTTGAATTTGAATTTTTCTTTATTTTTAAGCATAGAAAAGGTATGATCGTGCTCTCATAAACATGCAAAATTTTCACCTTGATTTTTCTACCAATACTAGTCCCTTTTATTTTATTTGTGTTATTTTTATAAGTTTTTAGGAATAACACAGAATTGGATTATGACAGTTCCTCCTCTCTTTACAATGCTTAAGACTAAAGTCTTCTAAAAGACTTTAAAGTCTTCTAAAAGATTTTAGATAGTAAACATTGTAAAGAAAAAGAGAATGAATTTACTAGACGAAGAAATGATTGATCCACTAGGAAGTGAAAATGAGAGCTATGAAGCGCACTCAAAAGAAGACAATAAGATAGGACTAGAAAGTGCACTACCTAAGAATTGAGGCCTAAATAGGAAACTCAAAGGATAAAAAGTTGATGATATTTATGAAAGACACAAGAAAGCGGTCTCATTGTAATGGGTGAACTTCCCAAATGAAGGTGATGAAAATGGTAAGAGACACAAGGATGGTCCCCAAGTGAAGATAGTGAAGGTGGTAAGAAACACAAAGATGGTCTTGTTGTAATAAGCAACCTACCCAACTGAAAATTATGAAAATGATCTCATTGTAATAGGTGACCTACCTAGGTGAGAATTATAAAGATGGTTTCATTGTAATGGCTAACTTATCCAGGTGAGAATGATGAAGATGGTCTCATTGTAATAGGTGACTTGCCTAGAAGAGAATGGTGAAGATGTTAAAATCGAAAAAGAGATCTCGTTGCAATGGAAAACTTGCCCTTGTGGAAGCAAAAGGTGATGATGAAGATTTCATGAGACAGAAGATAGGACTAGAAAGTGTGCTATCAAGGATCTATGGTTAAGGACTAGAAAGCGTACTATCTAGGTTGGTGGTTGAAAATTGGAAAGCACACCAATTGAGTTGATGGATTGAGGGCAGGAAAACACGCTCAAATTAGGAGGGCAAAATAGGGTTGGGAGGTGCATTATTTAAATTGATGATCGAGGGCTGGAAAGCGCACTCAACAAATAGAAAATAGGGTTGGATGGTGCACTATTTAAATTGATAGTTGAAGGTTGGAAAACGCACTCAAAAGGAAAAAAAGATTGGAAAACACATTATTTTTAGTTTATGATTAAGGATTAGAAAATGCACTCTAACGAGGTGGATAGGGATGGAAATCACACAATTTTAATTGATGGTAGCCAGAATGCTCACTCAAATTTAGGAAAGAGATAGAATTGAAAAGAGCACTATCTTAGTTGGTTGATGGCTAGAAAGCATAATCAAATAAAAAATAGATAGAGTTGAAAAACACGTTATCTATGCTAATGAATGGCTCACAAATGCATTCAGGGAAGTGAAATTGGTCAATGCTGAAAGGCACATACAAGAATGATGAATGAAGGTTTGTAAATTACAATCCCTCCAAAATATTTTTTTAGATTCCTAGTGAGGATGCAATGCATGATGATGCACATATACTTACCTAAGAAATATAGGTTCCTCTTTCTTCTTCATGGTCTTCTCTTTTTAGGGTTTGGATCTATGGCTTTAACAGCTTCTCACTTCTGCTTACTCGAGCCATAACTTATCATTTTGGCTTCTATATGTGACAAACCTTCTACATATCCATACCCCCCCTCTAATCAAAGACCCTAAGCTTTGTTCAACATTCTTTGGAAAGGAACGAAGAAGCAAGCTTCAATTGCATTTTTAGACTATTGTTTAGTCTAGTCATGCCTCACATGTGTTTTAGGCTTCAAGTATTAGTAGGAAAGGGTTGGTTATTTTCAAAACTTATTTTCATGTAAGATTTTTAAAATTTCAATGTCATTACAAGCATAGAGACCATTTTAATATTTATTTAAACAAATATGTTCTCAAAAGAATTCAAATAATCTCATTGTTAGGTTTTATATTGCTTTTGATGGGAGTGTGAAATGATGTTTGTTTTTATATGTCGCACGTCAAAAGGCTTTGATCAAGTTCTGTGAAGAATTTGTAAAGCTTTTTTGAATGGAAAAGCATTACCTATTGATCTAAATTTCTTGTATTTGATTGGAAAGGGCTTTATCAAGCTTGTAATGTAGGCTTAGGTTGTTGGCTATGAAAAAAAGCTATGTATTGGCCATAAAAGTGTTTGAGAGTTTTCTAGACTAAGGATCACTAGTGCTTACTCTTTGAACACCTTTTATTCCTTATAATTGATTTTCATAATGACCTGAAAGGCATTTTGTACGGACTTTTGTCTAGACATGCCCCTAGTATTTTACTTGGGCTTTCTATCATGAGTTTTTAGCACTACTATTATATTAATTTGATTTGTTATCGTGTGCTAAAAAAATTTATGTTTATGCCCCTTATCTTTGTTTAGGCATCACTTGTCCTTGAGGACTATTTTGTAGACTGAAAATATTTTTGTATCTTCTCACTTGCCTCCAGTGTAGGGTGTGATCCTTGTCACGATTAATTATCAAAAAAATTATTAAGCTCAAATAAAGACTGTGAAGGATATTTCGGATATTATGAAGGCATATCAAAGATGACATTTTCTCATTTCAAAAACATGCATCTATGATCGGTAAGCTTTGCTTTTCCGTATGAAATTATTTTTTTTATTTGTTTAGCGACGAGGTTAGCTTTAGTAGTGGTGTTTTGTAAGTATGAGATCACCTTTCAATGAAATCCTTTGAATTCCCAAAACACATTTGTTAAACAAATATCAATTTGACATTTCCTTTCATATTAGACTTTGATTTGCTAAAAATCTTTATGGATCATGTATAATATGGATGAAAGGGTACAAGGTGTGCTTGTGTTATTTAAACAAAAAGTATGAGCATGTTATGTACACAAGAAAATACATGATCTTATTGAAGAGAAAAGCTTGTTTTAACAAAAGGTCTTGTGGCATTACGAGCAAAATTGCTAACAAGTGAAATTGGAAACATAATGTGCAAACATGACCAAAACAAAAGGCAATCATGGAAGTAGACTTCATCTTCCAATACCGGTGCACTTCCTTTTTTTAAAAGCTTTTCCTGGTCGTCACCATCATCTCCCCCTCCACACCAGAAGCCCATCCGTCGCCTCCGAGAATCAGCAGCAGCAGTAACGGTGGCAGAAGCAGTTGCACCGTGCATCTTCCGACGACAACTTCGGCCACCACAAGCCACCATTTTCGATGCCACCATGACCAGAAGATCCACCTCGACCCCCTCTACCCAAAGGTGTTAATAGGTACGCATTTTGTCACACTCCAAAATTTACATATTACTTTTCATCTTCCTTCTCTGTCAGCGCGGGGAGTGATTTGAGTTCACTCTCCCGCGGGTCAGTTGGCCCGGCCTGACCCTTGAAAAAAGATGGGCTTCCAGCCCGATTCGGTAGGAAGCCCATACCCAGGTGTTTGGGCTGGCAGCCCACCCCCCTTAAATAAAAATATAAAATATAAAAAAAATATAAAATTTGCAAAAAAAATAAATCATTTTTAAACAAAATGTGGTTTTAAAATACGGCCAATACACTATCATATTTAAAAAAAAAATTTTTGTTTCAAAAAAAATATATATTATCTTGAAAATAAAAAAAATATTTTTGCATGGATTTAGGAAAGAAAAATCATTTCCCACATTCTTGGATTTTACAACATATTTGTAAAAGTCCAAAGGGTATTGGCCAATATTCCAAAAATATCAAAATATTATTTTTGCTTATTCATATTATTCATTGTTGATATTTGGATAAATAAATTCTAAGGGGTTAATATCCAAAATATTCAGCGGGGATGAATTTCTATTATTCACCGTGAGTGTTTGGATAAATAAATCCTAAGGGGTCAATATCCAAAATATTCGGCAGGGATAATTTGCTATTATTCACCGCTGGTGTTTGGATAAATAAATCCTAAGGGGTTAGTATCCAAAATATTCAGCGGGGATAATACAATATCACCATTTAACCAACACATTCTTTGAAAAATCGAAACCATATCAAATTATAAGCAAACCAAAAAGTCAAGCAGCTTACCTTAGGTAGGGCGTATTAGGGGTTCTAAAACCTTCCCTTTACGCAACCAGTCCCTTGCCTTAGAATCTCTGAAAGACCAGTTTTAGGTTTCCTAGTAACCATAATACTAGGTGGCGACTCCCTTTTTCAAAAATAAAGATAAGACCCTCACGTAATTTCCCCCGCTCACGGGGACAGTCGTCGGGACGTCATACTCTCATTTTTTAGGGTGCGACAGGATGGCGACTCCACTGGGGACTTTGAACTAGGCTTGATAATTTTGATTGTTTATGATATATTGATTTTTTTTATTGTGAATGATTTATATTTTGGCATGCATCTCTACATCCTATCATACATGACATAGCAAATATGAAGAAAAAATATCCTGTCATGCATCACCTTTATTATTTTTTGGCACACACAGTAAACTTTAAATTAGGTGGGGGACTAGCAGTTTACCTATGACTTGAGTCAAGGTTGAAGTTTGATACAACCATATTATTTAATAGTTTCATCTATATTTACCTAGTGTTTTGCATATGTTTTGTGTATAAAATACCTTGATATTCTTTGTTTTATGTTTTGAAGGTATTTTTGGATAAAAGATGCAAAAAGGAGGTAATTGGAGGTGATTGACAGATTTGACCTTCAGTCGATGTTTTGTGCAGAGCGGAAGCTCTAGAGATCGAAATGAAGTGATTCCAGTGGAATTCAAAAGCTAACATCCATATCTTTCTGGAATAATAAGGCAAAAGAAATAAAATAAAGAATATCACAGAAATCGCAGCCTTCAAAGTCAAATCTTGCAATCTGCTGATGTTGACCTTTCTCCATTCAAAATTCAATATATGGAGCTACAAAAGTCCGATTGATGCAAACTCAATTTTCATGTATTCAGGACTCAAATACCTATACACGTTCCAAATTTCAGCTCAAAACGATTTGATATGAAGGAGATATGAATTTTACAAGAGACAACTAAATTTTGCCAACTTAAGGAAGGACTTTTTTGTAAATTAGACACTAGGGTTTCTAAGCATATATAAAGGAGAAGAGAAGCAAGGAAGGGCAGCCAGCACAAAACAAAACACAAAATATTCCTCCTTCAAACCCTAAATCATGTGTTCTTCCATCTTTTTATTTAGTTGTTCAATAAACATGCAAGGCTAAACTCTTTTGCTTGGTTGCAAGGACACAAAAACCTTCGGATTTCAAGAACCGTGAGATTTATTCTTCCTTCTATTTTTAGTTTATGTTATGAATGAGTATGATTGTTTTCCTATGCATATTTTCTATGATTGTTGTTGATGATTGATAGAGCGGACTCTAAGTTATTGTTGTGAACAATCTATTGCTAAGTTTAATATCAAAACCAGAGTTGTGATATATGAACTTGTGAAGCAACTAAGCTTGATAATTGTGGCGGAACTACATTATTGAACTTAGGGAGAACATTTGAATAAATTGACACAAGTTGCGGACAACTTGTATGTTAATCTTGATGAAATTATCTAGTTCGTAAAGCTACCATTAAATTGAATCATTAGTGCGGACACTTTGATTGTTTGTTGGTTAGGATTAGTTATACGGCGGATCCGTTAATTAATTACGTTAAGAAAAGATAAAATTTCAGAACATAAATTGCATTTTCTGTTTCAAGGATCGGTTCTAATTTCCGTAGGTGGATGTATGCTTGTGACCAAGGTTTGTTTTCTTGATAAGTTTCGGTTTTAATTGATTTTGTTTGCTAGTTTAATTGCTGCCATAGTTTAGATAATCACAAACCAAATCCCCCCAATCACATAACGTACAACATAAAAATCTGACTTGAAACTTCCTCGTGGGATCGACCCCTTGCTTGCTCTATACTATCTTGTGTGTTTTAAGCTAGGGTAATTAATTTGTGCGACCGCGACATCACAACAAAGTTTATGTAAACCCCAACTCTTTGTTGAGTGTTTAGACTGGTAGTGATTGGTATACGTACCATCCCGCTACCTGCTAAACCCCCATATCACCTTTATGAAGGTGATCACTGGGACAGCAAGAGGCCCTCTTTAGAGACCAAATAGTAAACTTACCCTATATCTCACATAAAGGAACTAGAACCTATCATTAGGGTGCATGCTACATAATATCCTTTTTACATATATATATATATATATATATATAAACATGCATTTTCACAATTTGTTAATATCACGTGTTGCTCCTCGAAGAGCGAGTCCGTAAAAAAAAAGAAAAAAACCATATACATTTCAAAATGCATTCTCATAGTTGTTGTTCATCATGCAATTGTTATGATCACGTGTCACTGCTCGAAGGGTGAGTGTAAAAAAAAATAAAAAAAAAACAAAAAAAAACATGCATATACATTTCAACATGCATTCCCACAGTTTTTGTTTATCATTCAACAATTACGATCATGTATCACTCCTCGAAGAGCGAGTCTGTAAAAAAAATGAAAATGAAAAAATGCATATACATTTCAACATGCATTCTCACAGTTTCAAATTGGGGTCCCTCAATCTGTCATCCCCCGAAAGGTCCAAAGTCGTTGACATTTGACATTGCCGAGAAGATTTCGCACTGATAGAGAAACATCATTCGTGTTTTTTCCGCGAGATAACAACAGAGCTCTCTGCTTTACAATGAAATTAGTCTGGACATATTCTTAGATACCATCCGCATAGCATTAATGCGTCATCAATGGAGTTTGTGGAAATTCAGGTTTTCTTTTAAGAAATGCAAGTAGTTCATATACGAATCTATTTTCAGAAAGCAAGCATCAGTCAAAAAAAAGGTTGTACAATCCATTTAAGCATCATTTGATTTCTCTTCTGATCATGTGGAGTTTGTTGCGGCATTGTCAAATCGAGTTTTAGGCCGCCACGTAGTAGACCATTTTATTTCGCAAGCAAAGATAAAATATCTGAGTGTGAAAATATAATAGGGTATTTTCAGGATCTATTTTGGTATCTAAAAGGTCAACACATGTGCATTGCAAGATTACATTGCTCGACGAAGTGAATTACTTCAAGAGATCTTTTCATCATATGACGTAATTGTTCATGATTTGCGCTGTTTAGTGTTTTGTTAAGAGTGCTTTCTAGCTCGATTCATGTCTAATGAGGAGCGCATATGAAAAATGAGAAATGTATGCCCTCCTCCTTATACGATGTCGTCCGATGAAGAAGACAAATAGCTGCGAAAATTTCAGAAATCGAGCATGGGAGTTAATTCATAAGAGGATAAATCATCACAAGCATAAGCAAGATTAATGAGCAACGACAATACAAAAATATTTGTTTGAAAAGTCTAAGTGTCGTATCGTCTATAATTTTTTTTATGGAATCTCATTGGCTATCACTTGTTTTGGAGTTAAATCATCGTCTCATTAAAACATGTGTTGTTCTCGTCTTTTTGTTTTTTTGAAATCAAGAGATGTTTTAACATGCTTATTTTTGAAAAAATATTTTGATCAAACTCCAACATGCAAAATTTAAAAGTATTTTGATTATTTTGATTACAGAATTGACCCAACTTTTGTTAAAAGACATGATGACCAATACTAGGTGGCCAAACAATTTTTTGAGCCCATACACCAACTTTTTGAACCACATCGTGGAACTAAGCTTCATTAGTATGCATATTGACATGCGATGGATTCGGTAGTTACTGACCCGCGAATCATGACTCTGGTACGTCCAAATCATTACACTAGATGAGGTCAAAATTTATCAGTTAAAACCAACTTTGTTTGAATTGATAAAAGGCCATCTTTGTTTACTTCCTTCACTATTCTTGAAATATCCTTTGTTAATCCCAATTTGAGCCTGATTTTATTTCTTTGAAAAAACCCGACATGAATCACACCCTCACAGTGGGGGCAAATACACTAGAGGTAAATAAGAGATTTGTAGTTTGAGGATACAGTGACAACATTAGAAATAAAAAAAGGGGATGTTTAAGAACAAAAATCCATCATTGGAGAACAAGCTAATTGAGGTAGGACACAGCCAAAAAAAAAGAAAAAGAAAAAAAAAAGGAGAGTTGATGCTAAGGACAAGTCCAGAAAAAGAGGAAAAGAAAAAAAAAGAAAAAAAAAAGAAAAAAAAAGAAAAGAAAAAAGAAAAAAGAAGAAAATTTTGAACCATGCCATGTTTGTTTGGTATCTTTAGTCAAACCTCATATAGGAAGAAATGTTATTAAGATTATCAAGTCTTCAAGATAAGTTGTCCATCAAATGAAGATCTTGCAGAATTGTTTTGTTAAACCATATTGAGTACAACAAAAGATGGAATAGCATTAAACGACAAATGATGGTTGGTGTTTTAACATTCCCTTTTAAGTTTGAAATTGTCAATGAAAGGAATGACATGGTGATAGATGGTTCTTAGAGCATTGGTGGATTGATAAAAAATCATGTTAAGATAATTAATGTTTTTTTTATGTCGTTTCTTTTACAAAGACAACAAGAGAAAAAGAGTTGATAACTAGATGATGTTGATCCTAGGTCTTTAAAACCCTTAAACACTTTTTTGTTTGAGCCTAGGAATTCCCTTTTCTTTTGTAGCCATGAACCACAACCTCATTATATACTTGCAAAAGTCATTCTTGATCAAGCAAGCAATTTTAACTGATAAGTGGCGCTCTCCAATTTTGTTAAAGTTTTCCAATAAGAGTTATAATTTCATGAAGTAAGTCGCGAGTTGTTATGCATATTGATAAAGTTAGTGCTAAAAAATGAGACAATTTTTGAACTAAACCTCGGGTCTTTACTAAACAGTCTAATTGTTTGAAAACCACAGATTATCACTCCATCATGTAACATCAAATTCCATAACCTTAAATCAGAGATTTGAATTGAAACAAAAAAAAAAACCATAAAAGACAATTTCAATCTCACAATGAGTCAATTACTGTTTGTAAAATACAAAATATTTATAGGTCTGCATTTAATGAATATCGTGGGTTGGGTATTTAACCAAATGAATTTGACTTTCAACAAATGACATCTCTTTGATTTTCTTTCAAGGATTAGACTTTGGAAGCACATGATATTTGAAACTAGTGATGTAATTTCAGAACAAGAAAGATTTACAAATAAAGGAAATACTGACCGAATTAACAGAATCCTTGACATTAACAGTTCTGAATTATCATTGAAAGGTCCAACAATCAGAGGCCACAATATGGATCTTGATAGGAATGCAAATAATTTTACATCAACTTGGGGCAAGGAAACATAAGCATATTCATCAGATTTATAGCGACGACAAATATGTTTTGATGACAAACAGATGAACAAGCATCAACATATCAACTCAAGGCAAAATTGCTTAGTAGAGAATGATGGTTTAACAAGCTCCAACAACGGTTGAGATTAACATCGCATTTGAAGGGCACCTTCAGATTTCTGAAATATCAGCTTACTCGCAAATTTAGTTGTCTCCAATAGATATTGTCGCATGAGTGCATTTTAATAAATATTGGAGAGCATGCATGCCATCAAGGTTGACTAGGGGATAATGTTTTTGAAGTTGTCGATGCAAGCTCTGCTTCACTACATGCATGTGCATGATAAAAGGAAAGATGTCATCGCATGAGTTGCATTATTGATAAATTTTGAAGAGTATATGTGCCACCAAGATTGATTGTGGGATAACCAGTTTTGAAGCCCATCGATTCAAGGTTCAGTTCACTGCATGAATATGAGAAACACAAAAAAAAAAATTCGTTGATGACAACATTGTATTTCTTCTCATAAAAAGAATTTGTTCAAAAGAAATTGAGTCTACAATGGAGAGTTTCAAATTGCATGACTAAATAGTTGCATCAATTCAAAGTGCAATTCACCACATGATTGCTGATAATGATAACGTTACATCTCTTCTCACAAGCTGAAAGAGATTTATTGGATAACACTGAGCATGCAATGATGAGTTTTGAATGCATTTCTGGATTATTTGGCAATTCCATGAAGTTGAATGATGACATAAGTTGGAAGAGATACAATTCAACTTAATGAAAAACTCCATGACTGATTGACAATCTAAGATGGGGACGATATTAGCTAGCTTTGCAATCATTGTTAGCAGAGCGCGTACAAATCAAAGAGCTGTTAGTGAGTAATCCAAGAAAGTTGATGACTTGTTACGCTCTTTCACGATGAATCAAGCAACACCACACTTGGGGGCAAGTTCGGACTTGATAAATAATGAAAGCCAAGATCATCGCAGACAGCTCAGAATAATCAATGCGCTTGCGTTGAGTGGATGAATGACTTATGATAAAACTTCAATGATCCATCTAATCAGAGAAGCCAACAAAGCTTTGGAGATTAGGCAAAGACATCCTACGATAGTGGAGCATCAAAGAAAAGGGACCTATATTTCTCAGGTACGTATACATGCATCATCATGCATTGCATCCCCATCTTCGCCTCCATTTTCCACCCGGGTAGGTAACCCGTCATAATAGACCCTTTTCTTCATTTTTAACCCGGGTAGGTCACCCGTCATAATGAGACCCGGGTAAGTCACCCGTCACCATTGAGACCATTCTAACACGGTTAGGTCACCCGTCACCATTGAGACCATCCTAACTATTCTAACCCGAGTAGGTCACCCGTCATAATGAGACCCGGTTAGGTCACCTGTCACCATTGAGACCATTCTAACTTGGATAGGTCACCCGTCATAACGAAATCCGGGTAGGTCACCCGTCATAATGAGACCCGGGTAGGTCACCGGTCACAATTGAGACCATTCTAACCCGAGTAGGTCACCCGTCATAATGAGGCCCGGGTAGGTCACCCGTCACCATTGAGACCATCTAATCCGGGTAGGTCACCCGTCATAATAAGACCCGGGTAGGTCACCCATTATCATTGAAACCATTGTAACCATTCTAACTTTGGGTAGGTCACCCAGAACATTGAGACCATGCTCACATGGTAGGTCACCCAGAACAATGAGACTAACTTTATCATTCTTTACAACACTTACTAGTCAAAGTCTCTTACAATAATTTAATCGTAAGCATTGTAAAGAAGGGGGCAACTGTCATAACCCGATTTCAGGTCACTCCCCATAATTATCTAAAAAATACAAAAAATAAATAAAAGGAGGGGTGGTGTTGGTAAGAAAATCAAGGCGGAAATTCTTGGCATTTTCAAGAGCTCGATCATACCTCTTTTTGTGCCCAGGAATAAAGAAAAATACAGATTAACGCTAACGTAATTTATTATTGGATAAATTTGCGTAAAAATTAAGTTGAAAGATATAATTATATTTTTATGTGCCAATTTGATTTAATCGTTGGCCTATATAAACATATAATTATATTGGAGGATTAATTTAAGGTCTAATCGAAGAATTTAATTGATTGCAATAACTTAATTTTACTTTAAATTGGTCAAATTGATTTTATTAAGGGCTTAGTCAATGAGAAATCAAGTTCTTAAATTTAATTCGGGCTCAATTGACGAGAATGAAATTTTTAGAGACCAATTTGAATTTATTCAAGCCAATTATGCAAAATCGGGGACCAATTTGAATAAATTAAGAGTTTAATGTTCGATCGAGAGTTAAATCGCGCAAACCAGAAGTCAGGGATCATAATAAAAAATGACGCGCAAAACTAAGGATGCTCTCGAAATGTTGACGGGGGTACAATTGCACAAATTAAAAAGCTTAAAACTAATTGAAGATGTAATTAGAACAATTATAGGGTTAGGGACCAAATTACAATTTACCACAACATGAAAATTTCATGTTTCTTGCACTGTTCCGACACCTGAACAGTGTAGGAAACACACTGTAGTGGCTCTATGCACGGCATTGCAGCCTTAAATTTCCTAAAAACGTAGGGCAGCACCAAAGGCATGTTGATAGCCCCTATAAATTGGATGCATGCAAACGAACCAAGACAGGAGGGAGAGAGATACAGAAAAAAAAAAAAAAAAAAAAAAAAAAAAAAAAACGAACAGAAAGGGGGAAAATCAGAAGTTGCAGTGATCAAAAACAGAGAAAGGGCAGGAGAGAACACGAAGGAAGAACCAACAGTGAAAGAGAAAGAAAAGAAAGGAAAACAAGCAGAGAGAATACAAGCAAAATTTTACATAAAATTTGAACTTCATCCCTCTCTCGGGTCTGGTCCCTCTCTCTATCCCTTTATTGCTTTTGCTCTTGGTTTTCTTCGTCTCTCTCTCTCTTGAAACCAATATGCTGGTCTCTCTCTCTCCTTCTTGGTTCCACACTCTAATGACAACTCCGACCACCCCAACACCACCTGGTCGTCACCATCACCTCCCCCTCCACACCAGAAGCCCATCCGTGGCCTCCGGGAAGCAACAGCAACAGCAATAATGGTGGTAGAAGCAGTTGCACCGTGCATTTTCCGATGACAACTCCGGCCACCATTTCCGACGCCACCACGACCAGAAGATCCACCTCGACCCCCTCTACCCAAAGGTGTTAACAGGTACGTATTTTGTCACACTCTAAAATTTACATATTACTGTTCATCTTCCTTCTCTGTCAACGTGGAGAGTGATTTGAGTTCACTCTCCCGCGGGTCAATTAGGTCGGGCCTTGTGCCCGGCCTGACCCTTCAAAAAAGATGGGCTTCCAGCCCGACTGGGCAGGAAGCCCATACCCAGGTGTTTGGGCTGGCAGCCCACCCCCCTTAAATAAAAATACAAAAAAATACAAAAAAATAAAATTTGCAAAAAAAAATAATCATTTTTAAACAAAATGTGGTTTTAAAATACGGCCAATACACTAGCATATTTTAAAATTTATTTTTGTTTCAAAAAAAATATATATTATCTTGAAAATAAAAAAAAATATTTTTGCATGGATTTAGCAAAGAAAAATCATTTCCCGCATTCTTGGATTTTACAACATATTTGTAAAAGTCCAAAGGGTATTGGCCATTATTTTTGGTTATTCATATTATTCATTGTTGATATTTGGATAAATAAATCCTAAGGGGTTAATATCCAAAATATTCAGCGGGGATGATTTGCTATTATTCACCGATGGGGATAATTTACATTTATTCACCGTTGGTGTTTGGATAAATAAATCATAAGGGGCCAATATCCAAAATATTCGACAGGGATAATTTGCTATTATTCACCACTAGTGTTTGGATAAATAAATCCTAAGGGGTTAATATCCAAAATATTTGGCGGGGATAATACAACATCACCATTTAACCAACACATTCTTTGAAAAATCGAAACCATATCAAATTATAAGCAAACCAAAAAGTCAAGCAGCTTACCTTAGGTAGAGCGTATTAGGGGTGCTAAAACCTTCCCTTTACGCAACCAGTCCCTTGCCTTAGAATCTCTGAAAGACCAGTTTTAGGTGTCCTAGTAACCTTAATACTAGGTGGCGACTCTCTTTTCCAAAAATAAAGATAAGACCCTCACGTAATTTCCCCCGCTCACGGGGACGGTCGCCGGGACACCGCACTCTCATTTTTTGGGGTGCGACAACTACTACCGAGGATTACGGTGGACCTTAGACTATGGAGAAGAAGAAGTCAATGCTGGCAGGGGTGGTGTTAGGTGGTGGACCAACTGGTACTAGAGGTGTGAGAGGGATGTCAGTGTGACTAGTTTTAGAGATAGAGAGAGGCCAATCAATATAGAGAGAGAGTTGTATCCAGATTGTCGGAGCTCTTCTCGGTGCCGAGAAAGATGAGGATGGCGGTGTTGTTTTTTATGGTGTCTTCTTTTTCTTCACGTGTTTTGCCTTGGTTTTTTGCCAAATTTTCTCAGTTCATCCCCCCTAATCACAGTCAAATTTTCCCTCCTCGTGTTCTGTAAATATTTTGCCCTCTTAATTATTCTTCTCCCCTATGTATGGTTTCTTTCTTGCTACTTATAGACGAAGAAAGTAACTTGTATGTAGCAGTGGCTTAATCTCCGCGATAACTTATTTGCAGTAGTGGAGTGTTAAAGGGCATGCCTGCAAGGCGGCGTGTCAACAACGGCATGCCTATAGTGGCATGTGCTGCGAAAGGACTACAGTTTTGAGAGAAGATGGAAGTGCAATTTGGTCCTTCAATTTATAATTGTTCTAATTGCACTCTCAATTGGCTTTAAACTTTCAATTTTGCTTTCACCTGACTTCACACAATTGTCTTGGAAAAAATCAATTCAGTCTCTGAAAATAACAATCTTATCAATTGAGCCCGAATTAAGCTGAAGAACTTGATTTTTCATCGATTAAGAAATTAATTTGATCAACTTAAAGTATAATTAAGTTCATTCACTAAATTAAATCCTTCAATTGGCCCCTAAATTAATTTCTAAACATAAGTATACTTTAAAATTGGCTCATAATTAAATCAATTTGGCCTATAAAAAATATAATTATACCTTTGACTTAACTCTTACATAGATAATAAATTATTTTAGTCTTGCATCTGTATTTTTCCTCATCAGTGAACCAAATATCTTCTGCAACTGCCTCGTTCATCTCAACAAATGACATCAAAACATCTCTTTGTATTCATTTAAGTGAGCATAATTGACTTCTTTCTCCCAACTTGTACACTCATTTTGAAAATGCCCAAGCTGATGGCACTTGTAGCATTCAATGGTAGCTTTGTTCAAAGCTTGACGACCTATACCTCATCCTCTGCTTCCATATCTATCACCCACAGTCACTTTGAATGCTTGCTCCTCACCAATGCTTCTGTGGAAATTTTGTTCATGCACCATGAGTGAACGTTGCAGTTCATCAATGGTAAGTGTGTCAATATCCTTAGATTCTTCAATTGAAACAACTATATAGTTGAATTTTTCAATTAAAGTTCTAAGGATCTTTTCCACAATAGTTATGTCCTTCATCTGCTCTCCATTGCTCCTCATTTTATTTGCTATACTCATGACACAAGCAATATATTCAGTAATACTTACTTTCATTTCCAGAACCTCAAAACCTCTTCTTAATGCTTGAAGAGTGGATTGTTTGACCCTTGCGCTGCCTTCAAACTTCTTTCTCATGGAATCTCTAATTTTCTTTGAGGTTCGCTTCTCTAGAATTTGTTCAAGAATTGTTCTGTCAATGGATTGGAACAAGTAATTATTTACCTTGAGATCCTTCATAATCAAATCCTCTAATTGCTTTTGTTGCTCTTTGGATAACACCATGTTGGCCACTGGTTCTTAGTAACGAGTTCCAATCAAGCTCCAATACCCTTTGGATCTCAAGAGATTTCCCATGATCATGCTCCAAGGGTCATAATGACCATCAAAGCGTGGGATAGCTGGTTGTGAAAAGCTCTTCTCTTCACTCATCTCTCTTTTATTTCTGTGTTTGGATCTCTTGAAAACAATTGTTTTGTTTTCCTTCTCTCGGGCTTCTAGGACAAGCTCTGATACCAAATTGTAAGGAGTTGTAATTTTGGAGAGAATGAATTGTCTTATTCGATTGATGAAATTGGATTTCAATAGCCATTATAAAGTAACAGAAACGGAAAATTTTGTGCTATTAACACCCTGACAAATAGGGATCTTATTACAGCTAACATCCCAACAATTAGGGATCTTATTATAACAAATTAATTCTATTGTAACTTAAATAACTTATCAAGAGAAAGTTTTAAAAAAAAAAAACAAAGAAATGAGAGATTTGTATTTTGGTTTCATTATGACAATAAAAATAATACATATCGATGTCAAAAGGTTGCATTCAAATGAGAAAAGTTTAATGACATTGATTTTCACCTAATAAATATGCTTGAAAAGGTAGATGAAGATAAATAAACTTATAACAATTAGCTTTTTATTCAAATATTTAATTATCATAAAAAAAGCCTTTTATAATTTGTTAATTCATATATTTTTAATATGTTTTATTAAGAATAAATAATATATGTATATCTATCAATTAAAATGATGATATAATAAAGCATATCCATAATGTGAATGTATTCTTTTATAACGGTAAATATTGACTTGATATTTTTACAAGAAAAACAATAAGTTTGTGTTCACGAGTTAAAATAGAAGTCATGATATTTAAAATAAATATAAGAAATTAACATATATTTCTATCATGTTGGAAACCAACTTGGAATTCTATCCATGATACAGCGCGGGTTATAAAACTAATTAAAAGAGATTTCAGTACGGTGAAAATTAAAATTACAGGTGTTCCTGACCACGTGGCACTAGCTTTCTCTCTCTCTGAGCTAATAGAATGCCGCGTGGTCCCTATTCCTCTTAGCTGGCCAGGCACTGTAATCGTGTCATGTTAGCGATAGTAGCCGCGCGCTGTTTATCTGTCATGTCACCACTAGCAACTTTACTTTCAATTCTCAACCCCCTCTCCGCGTAGCTTCCCTCCCCAAAATTTCAACGCTTCTTGAGACTATATATACGCAATCTCCACCTCCGTTTCTCTCCATTCGAAACTTTATAAAATCCTATCGGGGCTCTCCTCCCTCCATCACTACCTTATTCTCTACCAGTCATCGGATTAATCATGGCCTCCTCTCTTTCTTCACATTTTCTTCTTCAACTTGTTCTGGTAACCTCTATTATACAATTCAGTTCAGCAGCGAGGACATTCTCCGTGACGGATCAAACCCAGGAACCACTGTTGTTTCAATACCACAATGGCCCTCTTCTTAGTGGTGAAATTTCTATCAACTTGATCTGGTATGGCAAGTTCAGGCCATCTCAGCGTGCCATTGTCTCGGATTTTATTGCCTCCCTCTCTTCTAGAAAACCCACGAAAGCCCAGCCCTCTGTTGCCACGTGGTGGAAAGCCACAGAGAAATATTACAACCTTGTCAAAACAAAGAAAACCTCTCCTCTTCTTCTCTCTGTAGGAACACAAGTTTTAGACGAGAGCTCTTCATTGGGTAAATCGCTCTCTAACAAGCAGATCGTGCAGTTAGCATCGAAGGGAGGTCAAAAGGATGCAATCAACGTTGTCTTGACATCATCTGATGTTGCTGTCGAAGGGTTTTGCTCTAGTAAATGCGGTACTCATGGATCTTCTTTGAGTGCTCAAAAAATCAATGGCAAGAGATCCAGATTTGCTTACATTTGGGTTGGTAACTCCGAGACTCAATGCCCCGGTCAATGTGCGTGGCCATTCCACCAGCCAATTTATGGACCACAGAACCCTCCATTGGTGGCACCCAACAATGATGTTGGCCTTGATGGTATGGTAATCAATTTGGCTAGTCTTTTGGCCGGGACTGCAACGAACCCATTTGAAAATGGCTATTTCCAGGGTCCAAAGGAAGCACCTCTTGAGGCTGCATCTGCTTGTCCTGGGGTCTATGCTAAGGGTGCGTATCCTGGCTATGCTGGGGATTTGTTAGTGGACTCTACAACTGGTGCTAGCTATAATGCTCATGGTGTTAATGGAAGGAAATACGTGCTTCCAGCTTTATTCGACCCTTCAACCTCGACTTGTTCCACTTTAATTTGAGATTAGTGTATGAGAGCAACGTAGAACTGTGAGGGAGATTATTCTTTGATGTCATCATTCTTTCATTCAATTATAAAGAAATTAAATTTTGAGCATATTTGAATACGATGATTCACTTCTAAACTGGTTTATCTCCTGTTCTAATTTAATCTAATTTCTTAGAAAAATGAACCAGTGTCTGTCAATTTCCCATTACAGAGTGGGCAAGTGTCCCTGGTTTAACAAGTTTTGTTCAGAAATATCCCTTTTGTCCCATCAAGTTTTCCAGCTCCTTTTTAGCATCATAAAAACACATTTATCTTCAAACGAGTTAGTAAAATTACTTTATATATATATATATATATAGAGAGAGAGAGAGAGAGAGAGAGAGAGAGAGAGAGATTAATAAAATTCACCCAAAGTTGTGCAAAACAAATATAAAGTATTATACTCGTGGATGAAATTATTGAATTTGCTAAACTTATTTTTCGATCTTAGATGGTGTCATGGAAAATAACCTTTTCATATTATTTTTTTTTATCAATTTCTATTCATAATCACAAAATTAATAGTCATTTCTTTTTATTTATTGTGTTATATCATTGAGATTAACAAACAAATATGCATTATTCATTTTTAATCTCTTTTTTAAAATGCATTATTCATGTTTTATGGCATAATAGAAAGGTCTTTCACAGTAATGATGACATCAATGCACTATTAATAAGCAACTTTCAATATTGTTAATTAAACCCTAAAACTATGTTATTACATCTGAAATGATATCATTACAAGTAAAATTATAATTAATTTCTATTTTTTAAATAATATATAATTTTAGTTTTGTCTCTCTAATCCAATGTTTATTTGGATTGGGTACATGAACATGATTTATATTGCAACTAAACTCCTAGATATAATAATAATAATAATAATAATGAGAAAGAGAAAGAGATAATGCAATCAAGAGACGGAAAGAGA
Source organism: Salix dunnii (assembly GCA_015731905.1). Taxonomy (NCBI): domain Eukaryota; kingdom Viridiplantae; phylum Streptophyta; class Magnoliopsida; order Malpighiales; family Salicaceae; genus Salix; species Salix dunnii. The sequence goes on along the minus strand of CM027663.1, from coordinate 11,201,324 downwards.
GAGAAAAATCATTAAGAATGTTAAACATCTAAATCTTTTATAATTATATTTTTATTTAGATTTATACAAGTTTTAAGTTAGATTTGACAGTATTGATACCCTGTTAATTACTTATTGAGTGATGTAATTGTACAAACAATATTCATTAACTCAAATGAGTTCAATATCCATTAGGTTTGAATTAAATTGTTGTTATATTATGAGTGTTTCAAATTATTATCATGACATATACAATGATTAATTTCAACAAATAGGCTAAACTATATTTATCCACATTTGTTGTGGATCAATTTTCTTTCTTTTACAAATATGAAACCTATTTCAACATGTTTTTTTTACTAAAAAAATTATAATCATATATAAAAATACATGCATTTAATTTAATAAATCAAGATTTTTTTTGTGCCAATAAATGCAAAAAAGAAGTGTTAACACATTTATTTGAATCATCTCATTGCGACTCAAATAATTTTTTTCTAATGTGAAAGAATGAATGTGTAGGTGATGTTCATATATTTTTTTTATGAGATAGAGTTAAAAATATAGATATGGATCAATAAGTCGATGCTTATATTTAATAAAATAAAAAAAGAAAATTTTTATACGTTAATAAAGACACGTAGATTCTCAAGTTAACTTTTAACATAGTAAAAAAAAAATATAATTGAAAGCATATTTCATCATATCATGATTAATACAATTCAAACTACACCAAAAAATTTGTTAAAAGCTCAAATTAGATCACTTACAAGATCAAAGGTGAAAAAAAATTAAAGATACATTCGATTGGCTTTTTAAGAGTATTTGAGTCAAAATGAGTTTCAAGGAGGCAACAACCTCAACAAGTGATGATCATATTTTAGTTAATCTAATGAATGTGTAAAAAGAGTTTTGATCCATTAAGCATAGGCCTAGTTATTTTGAAATGGTGAGATTTATTTTAACATTAAAGTTAGTTCTGGGTTTGCTTTTACCAATGCATAATTTCACTCTAGCAAATTGATTTTTAATAATAGACCAGGCTATAATTTTACTAGAAGTTTTTCAAAGGTCTTGTTGTATATTGAGTTAACATATTACAATTTTATTATTTAGAACTCTTTTATTATTTTTACAACATTATTTATAAAGTTTTCACCTATTATAAATAAAGTTATTTAACATGTATATAGGTTTATTGGGGGGATACTTTATTACATGAAGGTATAAAATGACAATATAAAATGTATCCTCAAATATTAAAGTTCAAGTAAAAAATAAATATGATTATAAAATTAAAGTTTTAGAACAATTATGAGTTAACCCAATAAGACAGATACCTCAT